>ONZH01010456.1:0-555404 GCA_900303285.1 Rhinella marina
ACACACTCTAGCCCAGGGGGATCCTCTGGCTCTTCCACCTACAGGCCCTCTCTCCATACTATTTACCGGATAGGGGACGTATTAGATATTGTACTGATGTTTTTTGTTTTTCTTCTTTGAATTGCCTCCTGACCTGTGATAGGCAGATCATGGACACTCCCCTGGCCAGAGCAAGCTCTTTTTCCAGTTTTTCCGTGTTCGAAAATACATTAAATATAGGGTCCCAAGATAGGGGACGTATACGGTATTAAACTGAGAAGAATCGATACCATACGGGTTAAAGCAACAGTTTTTTTCCAAATCCATTCCAGCTGTTGTCACCAACACACGCTAGCCCAGGGGGCACTCCTCTGGCTCTTCCTGCGAAACCTCCTTCCCCCCCACCTACAGGCCCTCTCTCCAAACAATTTTCCCGGGTAGGGGACGTATTAGATATTGTACTGATTTTGAATTGCCTCCTGCAATAGATGTGAATCGAACCCGGATCAACGGGAAGTAGCTATGCTCACCACTATACCACCAGCAGCCACAGCAACTGATAAGAACAGATACTAAACTTGATTTCAGCTGCAGTGCCAGCATGAGCAGTGGTGTCACCTGCAGGCGGTGATGGACCTTCGTTGCACCTAGTTGGGTGCTTCCCTAACATGTGATGGGTATTTGCCTCACCTTTCTTGGTCTGGGTGAGCACAATTGCCATGAGGGTAACCACCAGGCTGTTGCCTGAGAATTTGGGGTAATGGTGGGATTAGGCAGCCTCAGAGGCATCATGCATGCTGCCCCTGCTGTTTCCTGTCCATTTCCATGGTATTTCCATCATTTTCTGAGGTTTCCAGGTTTTCACCCAGCCTTCCCTAGGCAGAGCCTTGGTCCCCCGCAAAAATGCTTGAGTCTCCCATTGACTTCAATGGGGTTCGTTATTCGAAACGAGCACCCGAGCATCGGGAAAAGTTCGACTCGAATAACGAGCACCCGAGCATTTTAGTGCTCGCTCATCTCTGGTTAGGAAGTGTTAAGGAAAACAATAGCTAGTTAGTTAGATTGCATAAACTGACAGAAACAGGACAGGGTCAGTATAATGTATCATTGTGTAACTCAGGCTGCCAGCCTTATTCAGTGAGTGCGGCAGCAACATTTAAAGTTATACCGCTCCGTTTTTTTTTAATTTTATTAATGTGTATGAACTCATTCTACGTCACAGTTGCCATTTATTGTACCAGACTCTTTCCAATTGATCATTTGTTTCTAAAAAATATTTCAGCGTTCCAAACAAATCATAAATACGGTACTTCTGATCTCACAGTGTATGTGTAAGCAGTGACAGATATCTGCCCACAAAAGCGATCATTTTTGGACTTATTTATTTATTATTATTTATTTTAGAAAGAATAAAAAATTTGACAGTGCAGTGTTTTTCTAAACAGGCTCTTTGTTACCATCGACCACCATCTAATTACCCATAGGCTTGTATGTTGCTGTGACTTTGACATTACTAATGTCGGCTTGGTGTTAAAGGGAACCTGTCATCACCTTTATGCTGTCCTCACTACAGACATGCTGATTTCAGCTGTGTGTCATTCCTGAATAGAGATGAGCAAATCTATTCGCCGCTTCGTATATTCGTTACAAATCTTCATTATTTCCTACGCCGAAGCGAATCCGAATCTTTTCAGATTTGCTTCGTACGAATCTTCTTAAACGCTACATACGCTTTAGAGAATTTGTACGCTAATGCTATGCATCTGATAATTTGTACGCTAATGCGTACGTATTCAGTTAAGTAGCGTATTTTTACTGTATGCTCGTTATTTGTGCGGACCTAGTGTCATTCGTGTGAATGACGTAACCGTGAGACAATAATACGCTAAAGCTTTGTACGCTCATGCGTATGTATTCGTCGGGAATGTTCACAGAACACGAATATTTCTTCTTCTTCTCCAAGGTGAATCTTTTTAAAAATTCGGCGAATATTCGCTGAAGCGAATCTTTGAAGATTCGCTCATCTCTATTCCTGAACTAAAAATAAGTGGTTGCAGAGAACCAAAATCATAATCATCACATCCCAGGCCTGGAAAAGAGTGCGAGTGCCGGTCTTTCTTCTGCAATATTGTTTTGGACGCCATCCACAAGACACGTGCACCGCAACTTGAACGGAGTGCCGCCTGTATACTACAATTAGGCCTGGAGAAGAGTCATTGCTGCCCAACAAGAGTCACTTTGAATCCAGAGGAAAAAAAAGACTGGTTTGCATTTCCCACTTATAAAAGCAGAGATAATATGCGAGTTTGAGCGTTCGCGTGTTTGACTTTAAGTGTGTGGTTGAATTAAGTGTGTGACTTTAGATTGCGTGACTTCAGATTCGGGAACTTTAAAAGGGACTACAGTAAGTCTGTCCATATCATTGTATTTTTTCGCTTTTGCTTGTGTAATCCCCATTAGAATGGCTTCCATCATTGACAGCGCAGTCCAGTGCACATCTTGTCTGATGTATGCAGTCCTGGAACAGCCGTTTAAGGGTGCATATATTTGTTCAAAATGTGAGCAAATTGTCCGCTTGGAATCGCACATCGTGTATCTAAGCGGTGCGAATTTCAACGCTGAGAAGCACTGACAATTTGGAAAAGAGTTTGCTGCTCAGTGAGAAAGCACTCTATGGGGTAGATGTGGGGGAGGGTGGTAGTGAGGAGGCCCAGGAAAGTGAGGTAGCTAGCTGGGGTAACAGTTAGAAAGCGGGTTAGAGGGAAAAGTGCCAGGGAGGCTAGCCCTGATCTGACACACCCCAACAAGTTTGCAAGTTTGGCAGATGAGGGGGATGTTACTTCAGGGAGAGCACTGCTGCAGCCGGACACTTCCTCTGCCAGTCAGGGGAATGTCAGCTCCAGTAAGCAGGGGGCCAGGAGAGCAGGGCAGGCCAGACAGGTGCTGGTAGTGGGCGACTCCATTATTAGGGGTACAGAGAGGGCAATCTGTCACAAAGACCGGGATCGTCGGATGGTGTGCTGCCTTCCAGGCGCTCGAGTTCGGCACATCGTGGATCGGGTTGACAGATTACTGGGAGGGGCTGGAGAAGATCCAGCAGTCATGGTCCATATCGGTACCAATGACAAAGTTAGAGGTAGGGGGAGTGTCCTTAAAAATGATTTTAGGGATCTAGGGCATAAGCTTAGGGCAAGGACCTCCAAGGTAGTGTTTTCCGAAATACTGCCTGTACCACGAGCCACACCAGAAAGGCAGCGGGAGATTAGGGAGGTAAGCAAGTGGCTCAAGAACTGGTGTAGGAAGGAGGGGTTTGGGTTCCTGGAGAACTGGGCCGACTTCTCTGTCAGCTACAGGCTCTACCGTAGGGATGGGCTGCACCTCAATGGGGAAGGGGCAGCTGTTTTGGGGGAGAAGATGGCTAGAAGGCTGGAGGAGTGTTTAAACTAGGGACTGGGGGGGAGGGTAACTACATAATAGGAGGGGAAGATAGTGCAGATAGAGACCTGGGGCAAGGTAATGGAACTGGGGGAGGAATGGAAGGAGGAACTAGAACAGATCAGAAGGAAAGGTGTAGGGTAAGAAATATACACCAACCTCTTAATTGTTTGTACACTAATGCCAGAAGCCTGAGCTAATAAAACTGGTGAACTGGAATTAGTGATGTGTGAGGAGGACTATGACATAGTGGGAGTAACTGAGACATGGCTGGATGATAGCTATGACTGGGCAGTTAACGTACAGGGTTACAATCTTTTTAGAAAGGATCGTCAAAACCGGAGAGGGGAGGGGTCTGCCTTTATGTAAAGTCATGCCTAAAGCCCACACTCCGGGAAGATATAAATGAGGGACATGAAGATGTGGAGTCACTGTGGGTAGAAATAAATGGAGCCAAAAACAATAATAAAATACTAATAGGGGTTTATTATAAACCACCCAATATATCAGAGACCACAGAAAATCTACTTCTAAATGAAATAGACGAGGCGGCAAATCATAATGAGGTCGTTATTATGGGGGACTTCAACTACCCAGATATAGACTGGGAAACTGAAACCTGTACATCTCATAAAGGAAACAGGTTCTTGGAAATAACCAAAGACAATTACCTTTCCCAACTGGTTCAGGACCCCACTAGAGGGACGGCCATACTGGACTTAGTATTAACCAATAGACCTGACAGAGCAACAGGTGTGCAGGTTGGGGGACACCTGGGAAACAGTGACCATAATATAATAACCTTCCAATTGTCATTCAAAAGAGCGTTTCTTCAGGGAGGAACAAAAATACCAAACTTCAAAAAAGCAAAACTTAGCCAACTAAGAGAGGCCATAGGCCTAACTAACTGGGACAAAGTCCTCAAAAATAAAAATACAGCCACAAAATGGGATATTTTTAAAAGCATCCTAATATCTAATTGTGAGAGGTACATACCATATAGGAATAAAATAATAAGAAACAAGAAAAAACCAATGTGGATAAATAGAACTGTAAAGAAAGCAATAAATGACAAAAAGAAAGCATTTAAATCACTAAAACAGGAGGGGAGTGAGGAAGCATTGAAAAACTATAAGGAAAAAAATAGAATATGTAAAGACACATAAAAACAGCCAAACTAGAGACCGAGAGATTAATCGCCAAAGAGAGTAAAACTAACCCTAAAATGTTCTTCAATTATATAAATACTAAAAAGTATAAACCTGAAGGTGTCGGCCCCTTACAGAGTAATGAGGGGGGAGTAGCAGAGAGCGATGAGGAGAAAGCGAAGCTGCTAAATAACTTTTTCTCCACTGTATTCACTGAGGAAAATAAAATGTCAGATGAAATGCAGAGTATAAAAGTAAATTCCCCTTTAAAAGTGTCCTCTCTGACCCAGGAAGAGGTGCAGCAACGTCTTAAAAATATTAAAATAGACAAATCACCAGGACCGGATGGCATACACCCCCGTATCCTAAGAGAATTAAGTAATGTCATCGACAGACCCTTATTTCTGATATTTAAGGACTCTATACTGACGGGGAGTGTTCCACAGGATTGGCGCATAGCAAATGTGGTGCCAATATTCAAAAAGGGTCCAAAAACAGAGCCTGGAAACTATAGGCCGGTAAGTTTAACTTCTTGTTGTGGGTAAACTGTTTGAAGGTTTTCTGAGAGATGCTATCTTGGAGTACCTCAATGAAAATAAGCAAATAACTCCATATCAGCATGGCTTCATGAGGGATCGGTCATGTCAAACCAATTTAATCAGTTTCTATGAGGAGGTAAGTTCTAGACTTGACCACGGCGACTCAATGGATGTCGTATATTTGGACTTCTCCAAAGCGTTTGACACTGTACCACATAAAAGGTTAGTATACAAAATGAGAATGCTTGGCCTGGGAGAAAATGTCTGTATGTGGGTAAGTAACTGGCTTAGTGATAGAAAACAGAGGGTGGTTATTACGGTACATACTCAGATTGGGTCACTGTCACTAGTGGGGTACCACAGGGGTCTGTATTGGGTCCTATTCTCTTCAATATATTTATTAATGATCTTGTAGAAAGCTTGCACAGTAAAATATCAATTTTTGCAGATGACACTAAACTGTGTAAAGTAATTAACACAGAAGAGGACAGTGCACTGCTACAGCAGGATCTGGATAGACTGGAGGCTTGGGCAGAAAAGTGGCAGATGAGGTTTAACACTGACAAATGTAAGGTTATTCATATGGGAAGGAATAATGCAAGTCACCAGTACATACTAAATGGTAAAGCATTGGGTAACTCTGACATGGAAAAGGACCTAGGAATTTTAGTGAACAGCAAACTAAGCTGCAGAAACCAGTGTCAGACAGCTGCTGCCAAGGCCAATAAGATAATGGGTTGCATCAAAAGAGGCATAGATGCCCGTGATGAGAACATAGTCCTGCCACTTTACAAATCACTAGTCAGACCACATATGGAGTACTGTGTACAGTTCTGGGCTCCTGTGAACAAGGCAGACATAGCAGAGCTGGAGAGGGTTCAGAGGAGGGCAACTAAAGTAATAACTGGAATGGGTGGACTACAGTACCCAGAAAGATTATCAAAATTAGGGTTATTCACTTTAGAAAAAAGACGACTGAGGGGAGATCTAATAACTATGTATAAATATATCAGAGGTCAGTACAGAGATCTCTCCCATCATCTATTTATCCCGAGGACAGTGACCATGACGAGGGGACATCCTCTGCGTCTGGAGGAAAGAAGGTTTGTACATAAACATAGAAGAGGATTCTTTACGGTAAGAGCAGTGAGACTATGGAACTCTCTGCCTGAGGAGGTGGTGATGGTAAGTTCACTAAGAGAGTTCAAGAAGGGCCTGGATGTATTTCTGGAGGGTAATAATATTACAGGTTATAGTTACTAGAGAGGGGTTGTTGATCCAGGGAGTTATTCTGATTGCCTGACTGGAGTCGGGAAGGAATTTTTCCCCCTAAAGTGAGGAAAATTGGCTTCTACCTCACAGGGTTTTTTGCCTTCCCCTGGATCAACTTGTAGGAAAACAGGCTGAACTGGATGGACAGATGTCTTTTTTTGGCCTTACAAACTATGTTACTATGTTACTTATTACTATGTTCCACTCCCCACGTACCTACTGATGATTGGCAGTCTTTTTCATTTTCTTTGTCAATCAGCAGGTGGGCAGGTAAATCGGGAGCTCATGAATAACCATGACTCTTCTCAGGCAACCATGACTCTTTTCTGGTTCTCGGCAATCACTTCCTTTTCAGTGTATCTGTCACTACTTTATGATGCCCTCAGTGAGGTTTGCAGAAACTTGATGTTAGGTTCCCTTTAAAGAGCTCTAAAAGGGTTGGATAAATTTCCAGGAGACCTCAGAGTATTAAAGATGATTTACAGCTTAATTGGGGACATAATCTAAGGAAATTTTGAAAAGCTCCTCAGGAAATGAGGAAAGGGGGTTTGTGGATAGACCATGGGCATCCACCAGTCAGATTACTGAAGTAAGTCTCCAATAGTGTCCATCAACAGCTAAAAGATGGTATCTCCAAAGTAAGGTATCAAAATTGAAAAGAAGTTCAAGTCACATTGATAGGACTACACATGGAGACGTGACCTCCACTATAAGGTGTGGCCTGGATTCCTTAATGGGTCTACATGGAAAAATCTCTGAAAAGTATACTTACAAGCAGGCAAATGTGAATACAAGTCATTATAAAAAAGCACAATATTGCTGGACTATTTTTCTAGAAGTCTCTAAAGTTAGTTACCCGGACCATAGTCAAGTAATCATGTAGTGGGAAGCTCATACCTTCATATTTCGTGTTGGGTTTGAATGGCAAAGAAAATATTGTTGTTTTTTTCAGCTTTATGTAGCCATGAAACTATTTTTGCTATGGCATATGAATAATTGCAGCCTCTCATTCCAGTGTAAAATGCACATTTCTTATAATAAAATGTTACAAGGAGAGAAATATATGTTATTGAGAAAAATATGTTCCTTGGTAAAGAGTTCTATAAATCAGCCCAAGCCAAGAACCCAATTACAGCTCATAACCTGGTTATTTACATGGAACTTGGAGCCCATTCTTCATTTCATGACCTTGTGAATAGAACATTTTTCCCATTAAAGCTATATTTTGCCACTCTGACCGAAGGCCATTGCTAGAGGGCAGAACCTAAACCAAAGCATTATTCTTCTGATTGTAAGTGTGTGGTTGTCACCTCTTGGGTGTCTCTTTTTATTGTATTTTGTGTCTGCCATGCCTTTAGCTGTCTTTTTATTACCTATACGGATGATATTGCTATATAATGCTTTACTTTGCTGCATTGCTTGTATGTTTGTGTTGTGCAGGTGGTGGCTCTAGCCTCCATTAGCTTCTAGTCCTGTAGCAACATGGCAGTGACCACCATGGGGACAATGAGGTCATGAAGACCTTCTGGCCAGGGGCATAACTATCATAGTGGCAGACCATGCGACTGCTATGAGGCCCAGGGCTAGAGGGGTCCCAGTTGTTATTATCTCCTCTTCTACTGGAGGTGAAAACTTGGTCAGGACTCTACCCTCTAAAGAAACAACTTTTTGCAAACAAGGAAGTGGAAAAACTGGCCCAAGGAACATTGAAAGGGGTTTCGGCGGAAAACCCTTCTGTCATGTTTGGGGCCTTATTTGATTCTTGCTATGGGGCTCTTACTTCTCTATGTATGCCACTGCCTCTGGCAGTATGAACATAGGGCACTGAGAGATGCACTATGCCTGCTCCTCAGTGGAGGTGACTTCTGTATTCATATGCAGCGATCTCCGCCATAGTATGGGCAGCAGTGATCGCTAATGCCACTGCTCGTCCACGTACAGAATCATTGTTTGCCGGCAGAAGAGGCTGTTTATACAGAATGATCTGCTGCCAGAAAATAATGATTTAGGTGACCGCATGAATGATCGTATTACTTACTATTACTTATTACTATTACGTGTTTTGCTCGTAATCGGCTGCACTTTTACAATGGCAGATCATCGCAAATGGGCGTTCCTATGATTGCTTGCTTGTGATGATCTGCCTGATGCTCGGGCATTTTAAGGAGGTCTTATAAAGCTGTTTGGCGCTCCCTTGAGTACTGGTACATGGGTACTGGTAATGTGCAGCAAATCCACACAGTTTTTAATGCGTATTACTGTGCACTTCCACACCAGATCCGCATAAAAAAGTATCTGTTACTTGCAGTTTTAGTCTCACCCATTGAAAAGGGTGAATGCTGCACCAAAAATCGTACAAACAATTGACATGCTGTGAATTAAAAAATCCACATGGAAGGTCCATGTCTGCACAGAAATCATCGGTAAAGTGCACATGAGATTTGTGGTACGGTACTGTGGTTTTTCCACACAAAAATCCATGCGGTGGAACATCACCTAATTGTGGTCAGGCACTGCACCCTTAGACAGGAAATGCTTGACCTACCAAGAAATCAAATCAATGACATTACATGTGAAGCTCATAAAAAATTTCTTTTTACTATATGAACTCACATTAGCTGGCCGTTGTGATGAACATTAGTCACTGGGTCTACAGCTGTATGGGCAAGCTGGCTGGTCTGCGGAGCAGAAGGACACTGGTGTGGACACTGCCTGATCCTGCAGGAACCGCTGTGGTTGTCAGAGGACTGGGAAGACAGCACCCTAAACAAAAAAGCTGCTGTCTTTCAGGGGTGCCCCTAGCCTTTCTGCTGCCTGAGGCGACAGCTGAAACGGCTGCCACCAATGCCAAATTCTCAACTTAACTTCTTCCCTACAGCCCTACTGTTAAGGTGCAGGAGGGATATACAGAGATGTGTGCTTCCACAATGGAAGCAGATGGCTGCCCCCACTTGGCTCTACCTGATGCCTCATTGGCGGTGCACCCCTGCTGCCTACTGAGCAGGAAAGTGAAGGGGGAGCTTAAATCAGGATTGGTCTCCTTATCTTCATACGCACCAATGAATGCGGCAATCAGTTGGAGATAGCAACTGGGAGCCAGAAGTGAAGCCTTCTGTGGGGAAATGCAGGCCATAGAATGCAGACCCCAAATTCTTTGAAGTTGAAGGGATTGTCAAAAGGAGGACCAAATACACACGTCATGCACATGAGACCTTAACTACACAGTACAATCAGTCACAATGTAGTGTTATCACAGCACCTGCTTCTGGAATCTTTCTCCTTTCGAGAGAGAACACTTCCCGTAAAGCTTAATGCATCACTTCTCATTATTAACCCATTGTCATTTGCATACCCAACAGTGAAAAGGACAATTCAAGTGCAATTACAACATTTTAATAAAATTCAAGTATCATTGAACAGTAGCCCTTGTGGTTCACATCTAACCCCGACTGGAGTACCACAGTGCCGTTGATTGCAAAAGTGGGCAGGACGGCATTATAGAAATGAGCCATATAATGCAACAAGTAGGCATTTCAATAGGTGCTAGGTGATGTGATAGAGAAGGGTAATTAGACAGGAAACGGTCCCATCAAGGTGATGTTGCAGAGTAGGGTATGTGGTAAAATGGGGGGCCAGCATCTAGTGAATATCAGAAGTCCAGGTAAAAGTAAAAGCAGAAGAACAGTAAGACTTACGGGATTAGAGCACTAAGGACAGTGTGTCGCTTTCATTGGGATAGTCTGGGTGACCGTGTACTCTGTGCCTGTGTCATCCTCGCTATCCTTGCTGCAATGATCTGGCAGGATGAAATGCAGCCAGATCACAGCCGGGTCAGTATTATATTACCGTAATATTGTAGACAGATGGCACAAAAAAACACGTCTACGTAGTAAAATACTGTAAATTCACAAACGACATTAATGTGATATATTTCCTCTGATTGGCAGTGCCTTTTATATTGCAATCCCTTCTGATGGACTTGCTGAGTGCCACCCTATTAACCATTGTCCCGATAATTATTTATGAGCAGCGATGAATAGAATTATATCCTTATCGCCATGTGCTATATTATGAGGAAAGTGATTCCGTATACGAGACAGTGATTGAACAGTAGCTGTCGAGTAG
Organism: Rhinella marina; assembly: GCA_900303285.1. NCBI lineage: Eukaryota > Metazoa > Chordata > Amphibia > Anura > Bufonidae > Rhinella > Rhinella marina. Next base: position 10,499 of record ONZH01010456.1, read on the forward strand.
CAGCTGTTCATGGCTGACAGGTGATATCCGCTACTGTGCAAAAAGAGATTAATGGCGTTATTAAAATCTCTCTCATAAAGACTTGGAAAATGTCAGCTATCGTGATGGAGAGTCCCAAATTGCAAGTGGCTTATTATTTATTTGACCCACCTATGTAGCTAATCCCATTTGTGCTGGCTTTACTATCAATTACTCGCTGTGTATATACTGTAAATCACATCCCAGATGACTGTTGATGATATTTCACAGATTACACAGATTATTGATGGAAAATCAAAAATTATTCATGTTCATGAAAACTGTCTGATCCGAGTTGGATTAGCCTACCAGAAAATTTCCCAATAATGGGCTCTAATGGTCCAGCAGAAGACAACCCAATTTTAAACTGACATTGGAGACATCGTAGGCAATGATAAGAATAAAATTTATGATCCATCTAAGAATGCCCCTGACTACAACTCTAAACTGAGGGGAAAGCAGGAAAGATGCTGGGCTGGTAGAGGTATAACCAGTAGAAAGAGAGAGGCCACTGTACACAGCATTAGTGAGATCACATCTGGAATACTGTGTTTAGTTCTGGAGACCTCACCTACAAATAGACATTGGTAAAATGGGATGCACTGATTTAACTATGGAAAATTGTTCAAGGTCTTAAAAGGGTTGCCCAAGTTATTTTTGTGTTCTTTGTATGCTTCTAACTAATCAAATATACCAGCTTTGCCATGCACCTTGTGCTTATACAGATGCTGCTTTCTCAGATTTCACTGAGGGTTACATGACCTGTGTTGTTAGCTTCTCTCCCTGCTCTGCTGATGTTTCGTGCACAAGCCTGAGAGATCAGATAAGAGTCTGTACAGGACTGCTGCTCTCTGCTCTCTCCCTGGATTCTTTCAGAAAAAACATTAACCGCTTCAGCCAGTACAGACTCAGGGCTGAAGGCTTTACTGAGTAGCTGCAGGCAGTGAGGAGAAAAATTCTGGGCACAGGAGCTGACAAGCTGAAGGAGTTCTGCAGAGTATTGCACAAGAAAGGTAGGGGGAAGTTCCTGTGTGTATCAGCATTGTACAACTGGGACTTGTAGTCCTACACATACCACATGCTGCTGAGTATCCTAGTAGGCAGACATGTCACTCAGGGCAGCACTTGTATTCACTCCCTTTGCAGAGCAGGGGGAGGGGGCAGAGATTGTTGTTATTGCATGTAAACAAATGGCCAGAAGAGAACCAGGGAAATGATGAACTATATATTTTTTTTTGCCTAAAACTTGCTTAACTTAGTTATATATTGCTGCCTATCAGATTTACAGTGCTATATATAATTTTTTTTTCATAACTCAGACAACCCTTTTAAAGGATTATAGCATATCACCACCTCTGGGTCCCGCTCCTATCTCCTGAACGGGGCTCCTGAAGTAAAAGAGAGCGCACTGCACACAGCGTGCTCTATATTTACTGCTATAAAGTTTCCAAAAAATGGAAACTGGCTATTTTCAGAAGTCACATAGTTGTCAATGGAGAGTGAACCATGTACGCACAGCAAGCATCTCCATTCACCGCACTGGGACTGCAAGAAATAGCTGGGCCAGTGCTCACTTAATTTCGAAACTTCTATAGCAGTGAACGGATGGTGTCTGTGCATGCATGGTACGCTCTCCCTTCACCAAGAGGCCCATTCTGGAGATAGGAGTTTGGCCCAGAGGTAGAACTCGCACCTATCTGACACTGATGGCATATACTAGTGAAATGCAGTCAGTGGGAATATCCCTTTAAAGGGGTTTTTAAGGGCTATTTTACATTACCTCCAAAATATCTTGTACTCATTGAGAAACACATACTCACATGCTCCTGCTGCTCTGTTCTGGCACCCTGGCTCCATTTGGTGATCTTCCATTCATAGGTCTGTTTACTTTCCGGTCGGGTTCACGTGTGCCAGCACATTTACTGTAATAACTGGCCTTAGTGTTGACATGTCCCCAAACAGCATGCTGCAACATTGCACATGACCCTTTTTGCATCCTAGCCGGAAGTAGACTGGGGACTGCGAATACCACTGAACAGAGTCAGGGTGTCATAACATAGTGACAGGAAAAAGGTTTTTCAACGGATACCACTCATTCCAGGAGCTAGGTAAGGAGGGCCCTAATCCTGGAAAACCCCTTTAAGCATAAAACGTATGAAGAAAGACAAATAATTTAATTTGTATAGCCTGGAAAAAAAGAAAAGAAAGGGAAGACACAATCCAAATCATTAAATATGTTAAAGAGTTTTAAAGTATAAAGAACAGTGGGTGTGGACCCATTGTGCCAACTAACCAGTTTGGCTTTGGACTAAATCTAAAGTCATTGGCCTGGCAGTTCCCTGGTATTCACCCTTTAACTCCTGTAAAGGGATCTGGTCTTTGCTGCAGAGAACCAACCTGGCTGCTACTTCCTGGAGTAGTCCTACTGTAGATTGCAGCTGACCCATGGGGGTCAGAGACACTGGTGTGAAGCACCAAAGGTTCGGGCAATACTCGTAATCAGGAACTAGGCCGAGGTCGGGGAAGTCTGAGTTTATGCATATTCAATAAACTAATCCGAGGTAAGGGCAGGTTGCAGAGAAATTGTGTAGGTAAACAGGCAGAAATTCAGTGCACAGATAGTGTTTGTATTTTGCAGATCCACAATTTGTTTTGGACCACAAAATACATACTGTCATGTGCATGAGGCCTAAACAACAGAGAATAATCAGTCACAACACAGTGTTATCCCAGTGTCTGCTTCTGGAATCTTCTTCCTTTTGAGAGAGAAAACACTTCCCATACAGCATAATACATCGCGTCTCGTTATTAACCCATTGTCATTTGCATACCAAATAGTGCAAAGGACAATTCAAGTGCAATTACAACATTTTAATGAAATTCAAGTATCATTCAACAATAGCTCTTGTGGATCACGTCAACCCCTAACTGGAGTACCATACATTTCTGTGCCATTGATTGCACAAGTAAGTGCAACAGCATTAAAGAAATGAGCAATATAATGCAAAAAGTAGGCATTTCAATAGCTGCTAGGCAATGTGATAGAGCGGGAGTCAGGGAATGGTCCCATAATGGTGATGTAGCAGAGTTAGGTTCTGGTCTTTACTGCAGGGAACCAACCAGGCCACTAAATCCAGGAGTAGTCCCAATGTAGATTGCCGCTGACCCATGGGGTTCAGAGACACTGGTATGAAATATCAAAGGTTTAGGCAATGCTCGTAGTCAGAAACTGGGCTGAGGTCAGGGCAGTCTGAGTTTGTGCGTATCAAATAAACTAATCCGAGGTCAGAGCAGTGCAGAGAAACGGCAGTGATAAACAGGTAGAAGTTTATTACACGGTAAGACAGACTGAAAAGCACACTTTTCCTGGTCTAACTAGAGAAAAAGAATCCTAAAGCTCAGGCAAAGGGTTGGAACAAACAGCCAGAATAAATAGGAGAGTTGATTAGCACCTTAGTCAGCATCTGAAAAGAAAGCTAGAGGAAAGGTCAGCCACTGCAGCAATACAGAGAAGTTTCACTGAATACTAGCCCCAATACACACAGGGTGTAACAGGGAGCCGCTTGTGTGCAGGAGCGAAGACGTGGCCTGCGTCCTTGTCTCCATAGCAACGAGGGGGCGGGGAGGACCCGGCTGCACATGCATCCTCAGCATGGCCGCCATCCTCCATCCCCTAGACAACGAGTATTCGACTTTAATCTTGTGTTTTCCCTGTGCTCTGACGTGACCTTCTGGCTTCTGACCTCGGCTTGTGTTCAACTTTGATCCTGTGTTTTCCCTGTGCTCTGATGTGACCTCCTGGCTTCTGACCTCGGCTTGGTAAAAATTCTTGTGTCCGTGTTTTCTGTCTTTGTCTGTTGTTTTCTCCCGTTGTTTCCCCTCCCTGTAGGGCCCTGCACGTACATAAGTTAGGGACCACTGTCCAGTTGTGCACCGTCAGTTAGGACAGACTGTGCAAGTAGGTAGGGACAGTGGTGTGGAGCTCAGGGCTGCACTATTCCTTACCTGTTATGTGACACAGGGTGAGTGGAGCAATGCCCATGCCGGTGTAACATTAAGGTTCAGGAGGGAAATGTTTTTGATAAACTGAATGCGAGAACAATGGGGCGCACAATGAAATTGGGTGGGGGAAGATTAGAAATATTGTCAGAAATGATTATTTTACTGGATGAGTAGTAGATCTTAGAGTAGGAAAATCTACAGTAAGTGAATGTAAACCTGCATTACATATATATATATATATATATATATATATATATATATGTATATATACAGAACAGACCAAATGTTCGGACACACCTTCTCATTCAAAGAGTTTTCTGTATTTTCATGACTGTGAAAATTGTAGATTCACACTGAAGGCATCAAAACTATGAATTAACACATGTGGAATTATATACTTAACAAAAAAGTGTGAAACAACTGAAAATATGTCTTATATTCAAGGTTCTTCAAAGTAGCCACCTTTTGCTTTGATTACTGCTTTGCACACTCTTGGCATTCTCTTGATGAGCTTCAAGAGGTAGTCACCTGAAATGAAGGAGTCTTGAAGGAGTTCCCAGAGATGCTTAGCACTTGTTGGCTCTTTTGCCTTCACTCTGCGGTCCAGCTCACCCCAAACCATCTCGATTGGGTTCAGGTCTGGTGACTGTGGAGGCCAGGTCATCTGGCGTAGCACCCCATCACTCTCCTTCTTGGTCAAATAGCCCTTACACAGCCTGGAGGTGTGTTTGGGGTCATTGTCCTGTTGATAAAGAAATGATGGTCCAACTAAACGCAAACCGATAGCATGCCGCTGCAAAATGCTGTGGTAGCCATGCTGGTTCGGTCCAACAGTGTCACCAGCAAAGCACCCCCACACCATCACACCTCCTCCTCCATGCTTCACAGTGGGAACCAGGCATGTAGAGTCCATCCGTTCACCTTTTCTGCGTCGCACAAAGACACGGTGGTTGGAACCAAAGATCTCAAATTTGGACTCATCAGACCAAAGCACAGATTTCCACTGGTCTAATGTCCATTCCTTGTGTTCTTTAGCCCAAACAAGTCTCTTCTGCTTGTTGCCTGTCCTTAGCAGTGGTTTCCTAGCAGCTATTTTATCATGAAGGCCTGCTGCACACAGTCTCCTCTTAACAGTTGTTGTAGAGATGTGTCTGCTGCTAGAACTCTGTGTGGCATTGACCTGGTCTCTAATCTGAGCTGCTGTTAACCTGCGATTTCTGAGGCTGGTGACTCGGATGGACTTATCCTCTGCAGCAGAGGTGACTCTTGGTCTTCCTTTCTTGGGGCGGTCCTCATGTGAGCCAGTTTCTTTGTAGTGGTTGATGGTTTTTGTGACTGCACTTGGGGACACTTTCAAAGTTTTCCCAATTTTTCGGACTGACTGACCTTCATTTCTTAAAGTAATGATGGCCACTCGTTTTTCTTTACTTAGCTGCCTTTTTCTTGCCATAATACAAATTCTAACAGTCTATTCAGTAGGACTGTCAGCTGTGTATCCACCTGACTTCTGCCCAACACAACTCATGGTCCCAACCCCATTTATTAAACCTGACAGGGCACACCTGTGAAGTGAAAACCATTTCAGGTGACTACCTCTTGAAGCTCATCAAGAGAATGCCAAGAGTGTGCAAAGCAGTAATCAAAGCAAAAGGTGGCTACTTTGAAGAACCTCGAATATAAGACATATTTACAGTTGTTTCACACTTTTTTGTTAAGTATATAATTCCACATGTGTTAATTCATAGTTTTGATGCCTTCAGTGTGAATCTACCATTTTCATAGTCATGAAAATACAGAAAACTCTTTGAATGAGGTGTGTCCAAACTTTTGGTCTGTACTGTATATATATATATATATATATATATATATATATATATATATATCCTAAGAGAGAGATAATAAAAGGACAGACTGGATCAACCACATGGTCTTTTTTACACAGTCATTCTTGTATGTTTCTATGGGATGCTAGATGGGAAGTACAATATCTTCAGATCTTAGGTTTTGAGGGTGAAGGGAAGCCAGCACAGCTTTTCTTCTACCCAAACTCTGAAAAGAACTTTTAGTACTGAATTATTATTTGCTTTCAAACAGTGAATAATCATTGGTAGTAATTATTTTTTCCAATCCTTCCTTCTGCTTCCAATGAATTATTGATGTTCTCGCCATCTATGACCAACTCAGTTATATTCCTTCCTACGTTCTCTCGCGCTCGCTGCATGCAGTTATTTATTTATTTGGCGGCTCTTCAGTACACAACTTCCCAGCAGGTAGTAAAGCAAACAATGAGGCTGTCTTCTAAGTTATACCATATTAGTTCCACTTCACCGAATAATGCATTTTCCATTTGGGAGAGTGGATCATGGCTAACAGTGCACTATAATACCATCATTTACTGGTGAGATGAATGCCATATCTCAAGGATAGCTAATTGTACAAAGGACTCTGCTCACTAATTTACAGATTTCCCAGAATAAAAGCTTCTGGGAAAAATGTTGCAGAAATATTGCTTATGGGCAAATTGCAGAGAACTTTTTTTACTTTCTATAAGTGACAATTAATATTACCCACATGAATATTAGGGAATTAAAGGGGCTTTCAGGGCTTTTAATATTGATGACTAGTGTAGCAAAGTGGAATTCGATCCGAATTTCAGGGAGAAAAAATTCAATTTGCCACAAAGCCGAATTTCCTCGTGCTTCGTGGTAGCGAATAAACTTTTCCCTGACTGGCGGTAAAAAAAATTTTCAAAAATCATACTTCCCATACTTCATCTGTTTGAGCATGAAGAGCTGGCTGCCACCATCTTGATTGAAGATCTTACACAAAATCCCATTACCGGCAGAGCAAGATTTCACTCAATCAAGATGGCGGCAGCGGGTTCTTCACGATCAAATGGATGAGCTAAGTATGATTTTTATACATTTTTTTTAAATTTTACACTGTAATATCAATGTAATCGTAATCACCGCTCCCTATCATTGCACCCACTACTTACAAAGAAATGTGCTTAGAATCAAATTTTTGAATACTTCGCTCATCACTATTGATGACGCAGTATCAGATCAGCGGGGGTGTCGGGAAGCAGGGAGAGAGACAGGAGAAGGTGCGTGCCTTCTCTTCATATAGCTGATAGACGGGGGTACCGGGTGTAGGACCCCCGCCGATCTGATATTAATGACCTCTTCTGAGGATAAGTCATCAATATTAAATGCCTGGGAACCCCTTTAAGAAATCTACAGACTGATGGATAATAAATAGACTTGGTGCAAATCAATTTGATAACTTTTTTAACCAAAATCCTTTCATAATTATGGCCTATCCTCATGATAGGTGATCAGTATGAAATCAGCGGACTTCCCACTCTCGGAAACCCCTGCCAATCAGCTGTTTGAGGAAGCCGCTTTGCTTACCGGAGCTCTGGTGAGCGCTGCGGCCTCCTCGCAACTTACCAAGTACAGCACACTAGATTGGATAGCGGATGTTATTGTTATTGCAGCTCAGCCTCATTCACTTAAATGGGACTGAGCTGCGCCTAGGCCATGTGATGTCACTGGTCAAGTGCCGCAGCATCTTTGTACAGCAGATCAATGGGGGTGCCGGGAGTCTCATCCCCATCTTGTATTGATGACCTATCTTGAGGATAGGTCCTCAATATGAAAATCCCTTAAAAACCCTTTAAGAAAAATATGCACTAAATGAACCAAAGTATGTGAATGTGTGGAGCTGATGTGTTTCAGCTAGACCCATTGCATGTGCATAAAAACAGATACAGAACCATGCTATTTCCATAGATAAGCATTACTAGCAGTATGGGTCATAATGAAGAGCTCAGTGACTATTATAGTCAGTCTGCAAAATTTATAATCTGCTAGATCTGTCCCGGTGAAAGGAAGTGCAATTATTGTAAAGCGAAAGTGTGTAGGAATAAAGGTGGATTTATATGTTACAGTTATCGGGAAGATTATCAGGAACGAGCGTTCCTGCAAACGGTCATTCCCAACAATCTGCCCCGTAAAGGTGCCGCTAATCACCATTTCATTTGATTTGGCTGCTTCGCTGAATTTATCAAAGAAATTTAATTTGTGATGAATTACTTCTGCACGTTCCTTTGTATGTAGAGGGTGCAAAGGCAGTCGCATCAGCCCGTCATTGAACCCCTCAGATGCCGCATTCATTACCGATTGCGGCATCTGAGATTAAAATTAAAATCTTTCAGGGGCTAATCCGAATAAAAAAAATACTCAACTCATCCATTTCATCGCGGAAGGGCCCTCACGGCCATCTTGATTGAAGACACTGCTGATGGCATCACCGTGCCCAGTCAGTGCGGTGATGCACGTCACCCTGTGTGAGATTTCATGTGGTTTTCGCGTGCAAATGGATGAGGTGAGTACGTTTTTTTTTAGCGCCATATCAGGAAAAATAGATTTGTTACCACCAAGCAGAAGGAAATTCGTCTTAGCAAATTTTTACTGAAATTCATATCAAAGTCCACTTCGGATTTGGATTTTTTAAACTCTCATCCATTTTGCTGGTGCTGTAAAATGCTGTGGATATTGCACACCAAAATCTGCTATAGTAAATCCTTAGCATATCCACCTAGTATCGACTTTCCCTTATGGTTCTTGAAAGCTTTAATTCCTGGTGACTTCATAGTCAGAAGTGTATAGGAATGACGGTCCCACTGAAATGAATGAGGCAGCTTGGGTGTAATTACACCTACTCACCACTACCCATATTACGACGAGCAGGTAAACAATGAAGAGGAGGCAGCGCTGGCACAGCTCCTCTTCAAACAGCTGATCAGCGGGGGTGCCGGGTGTCAGACCCTCTCCGATCTGATATTGATGACCTATCCTTTAAGCTATGGGCTATCTGATCATGTCTCTCTTTAGTACCTTGACCATGTAGCTTCTGTATATGCAGGCCGCAGGGGTGTGTATGTTTGTAGTCGCATGTGTGTAGTAGTCGTATTCACGACTTTGAAGCTTCCTGGGTCGGGGTGCAGTGACGTGGAAGGGCACACCTTTCTTCCCTTTGGGGCACTCTGGTCCTGGGGTACTCCTGCCTGATAAAAGTTGAGGTGTTCTTGGTGTTGAGGGTTTTGAGGTGCCAGGCAGAGTCCCGGTTTGTAATGCCAGTGGTAATTCAGTATGTGATGAAGACAATGATGAGATCAAGTTTACCATAGCGAGTCCACTGTATTTTACTGAAGCAATTCTGCAGATATCTCACACACACTGTATACGTGAAATACAGTTTTTACAGTTGCTGTAGGCAATTCCCAAGATTGGTTATGGAGGTTAGAGGGATGAGACTTTCTTTATTATAATATGCATAGTCCTCCACAATCGACCAAGGGGTGCAACTGCTCTGTCTTACTCTGGCTAGATGATAGCTTTGTAGTATCCACGATCAAATACAACTTTTGGACTGTTGATCCTTTCTGTCTACACTGTGATGGGCAGCCCGAAGCTTAGTATTCCTGCCACCAGCAGAGATGTCTGTAGCCACAATGTAAGTGAGTTACCTTCATCTCTGACAAAATGTTTTGCCATCCTCCTTGTATGATTGTCAACCTTCTGCTGCAGTCAATGGACCCTTTCCTCCAGGGCTGACAAATAAATTGTCACTTCTACAATATGTAATCCACAAAGGCAAAATTTTCTCTGATAAGCTCTGCTCCTAAGCTGCTCTGGGCTGTGAACTTGTCTGCAGGTCAAACTACACACATACCAAACTTCCTCCAAGAGAGAAATGGTGGAATCAGTCAGTCATAGTGTCTAGGGAGCTCCCACTCAATATACAACTTGTGGGGCAAAATACAGTGTATGAAATACAATATGTTAACATTGCAGTGGGTTCCACAGCTCTGCAACCCCTTCAGCGTGCCTGGTCTGCACAAATGGATCGGATGTGAGATAGTTGCATCACAACTGTCCTGTGCAAACTAATAAACAGAAGAAGACAATTTAAAAGTAGTAGTCCTGCTGACAGAAAATGTTCTGTGGACGGATGAGACAAAAGTGGAAATTCTACACAACACTGTTTGGAGGGAAAAGAATGCTGCAAACCAACATCAAAACCTCATCCAAACTGTAAAGTATGGTGGAGGGATCATTGTGGTTTGGGGCTGCTTTGTCTAGATGTCTTGTGATCATTGAGGGACCATTTTACAAGAGAATGTGAGGTCAGCCATTCATAACTTCAAGCTGAAGAGACATCGGGAGAGGCAACAAGACAATGTCCCAAAGCACACAAGTAAATGAACTAAATGAACTAAAAGGTTGAAAAAGATCTGTTTTTGGGGATATCCAAGTCAGATTCCTGACCTTAACCCTATTGAGATGCAGTGGCATGACCTGAAGAGAGCTGTAAACACCCTTTCCAGAAATATTGGTCCACAATTCAATTTCAACAGTGTGCAAATCACATTTGTGGCTACAGGGAACATTTGGTTTATGTGATTGCTGCCAAAGGGGGTCTACAGGTTATTAAATTCAGGGTTCACTTACTTTTTCTCTCTACACTGGGAATGTTTACTCAGCGTGCTCAATAAACAATTCAATCAATCAAACAGCGGCTCGCCAACCTCACTGAATATGGGAGGCATTTATGGGTGCACAGATGGCTGATTACCCCTACTAAGCAGTAATAAAGAAAAGTAAATAAAATAAAAAAAATACTGGCTCTCCAATTTAATAATATATTGTTGTAGGTTTGTGTCAGCAATGACAAATTCTCAGACATCGAAGGTTAAAAGTCCAAATGGTGCTTTATTTTTACATCCAAAGCACAATACAGGGCATCCAAGTTAACTGTCACTTGGGTGAAGCCACAGCACGTAAAGCATAAAATATAAGCAACAAATAAACAACTGCCCTTTTGGCCACTAACTAATACAGAGATCTTCTCTCTCTCAACTATGCCTTCAGTGTGTTAGGAGGTTTAGACTTTGCCCAGTCACATAGTCTTATGCTGACTGAGGCCTCTATGTTTTCCCTAGTAATAATCCCTGGCACAGCCCTAGGATCTCCTCAGCTTAGGGGGAATAGCCATGCTGGAGTAAAAGTATGGACTGGTAGGTCCCACTACCTAACCTACCTACCAGTCCAAAAACATACAGCCCACAATGAAGTCCATTAACTATACTTTGCTGAAGCCAATACAGCCTTCTGGATTCTTTTTATCTCACCCATCTAAGGACTCTGGGTGAAATAAACACCCCTTCCAGAACTTTTCCACATACCTTGTTACAGTATATATTTGTAAAAAACTGTACAAAATATATTCAATAATTCAAATACATATATATGTATATAATAAAAAAATATTCCACTGGAGCAATTTATGAATTAAAGGAAGTAAATTATTATTAGAACTTCCATTGCCTTAGAACAGGGGTAGGGAACCTCCGGCTCTCCAGCTGTTGTGAAACTACAATTCCCAGCATGCTTCATTCATTTCTATGAGAGTTCTTAGAAGAGCAGAGCGAGTATGCTTGCTGGGAGTTGTAGTTTCACAACAGCTGGAGAGCCGGAGGTTCCCTACCCCTGCCTTAGAATATTAAAGGGGTTGTCCACTTTTTACTATTGATAACCTATCCTCAGGATAGGTCATCAATATTAGATCGGTGAAGAGAAGGCAGTGCTCACACAAGCGCTGCTTTCATCTCTGCTCTATCTGCTCGCCGCAGAAATTGCAGTGGTGAGAAGGTGTATTTACAAGTACTGTATGGGGTCCCCATTCACCTGGACAGAGCCGTCCCATAGAAGTGAATGGGGATGCCATACTTGTAATCACACCTTCTCACCACTGCAATTGCTGCGGCGAGCAGGTAAACAGAGGAGAGAAGGCAGAGCTTGTGCGTTCTCTTCCACCAGCTGATCGGTGAGGGTGCCAGGAAGGGGGTGTTGCAAATGTAGTAAGTCTGGCTAATCAGTTCCTATGGCCACAACTTCAGTAGGCTGGGATTATGACTGTGAGTTTGTACGTTAATAAAGACAGCAATGAATTATTGTAAATTTGATTTTACAATATTAATATTTAATGAATTAATATTTTATTCATCTGTAAAGTTCTGTGGGACTTCTCACTGTAAACCTGGATTAATCTGTTTGCTCTCTACTTGAATTAATCAGCTTCATTTGAAGTAGGTTTATAATAAAATTATTGAAAGGATGATTGAATTCTACATTTGAAGGATACACATCAAAACTGAATCTCAACCGCTATGTGTGGCTCTCTTCTCAACAAGATTTTATCTGAGGAAGTAGGAAATTATTTTTTTAAATCAGAAATTGGATTCAATTATTTCTCATAATGGTTGTGAATCCTTGGTAGAGATACTAGAAAGCTTTCATGTGTTGATAACTCAGGTCATAGAGAGCCTTTTTACATATAGTATTGCATCATAAAGGAATAAGTGAAGGTAATTCTTTTTGCAGTATCCCACTGCTATGGCAGTGGTCCCCTGCATATGCTTTTTTGTGTAATGTACGTATATACAGTATGTGTGCTGCAGAAAGATTAAAATGTGATTTATTATGCATTTTCTGTAAAAAAAAGAAGTTAAAAATCAATAGGCCGCAACTACCAGCCAGTAGGTGGAGCCGTGTACCTCTCCCCATAGGGAGTAGGAGCTAAGTTTATAAACACATGGGTCAGTGTAGAGACAGTGGATGTCTGGACATTGAGGAGTGTAGATGCAGACAACCAACTTTGGAGAGAAAATCGTCCAGAAAGGCAAAAGAGGAGAAAAGAAAATCTTAAAAGCATGCCAGTGTTGAGAGGAGGTGCGATTAGAAGCCCTGCGGCAATAAACTGCTAAACCAGAAGCTTATAGACTTGCATAGTGACGAGTGTTTCACTCCTATTCTGGATGCTTATACTTGAGAGAGAAATGCAGTGTGAGGAGAATTGCTTTAAAGAGACATCTTGGACTATTGACTATTACTGCAGACATGAAAACTGTAAGAAAATTGCACTCTGTGTAAGAAATGCCAGTCCATGCATGCTGAGAACTGTAACTGATGTGCTTGAACTTTATTCTTCAGTAAAGATCCATTCTTCTGTTAACTTGGCCTCACTATTTCCTGCACTGACACAGTGCACTAATCATCGTCTTCAGCTACCAACCTTGAACCTCACAATTCATCACCATCAAGGGAACCCCAAACCAACCTCAGACAGGAGAACCCTATAACCAGTGTGTGCCCGAAGAGAGTAATAGGTATGCCCAGGGCTGCCATCAGGAATTTCGGGGCCCCCTACAGGCAAATTTTGCGGGCCCCCCCCCTTTCGGGTAAACTTTACAGATTTGCTTAATATACAGCAGCCTCCACATAGCACATTACATCTTTCTTTTTTTACGGCATATCACAACTGTTTTTTTTGCCCAAAAGATTAGTAAGCCTGCCACCGCAACAAGGTAGACTCTTTAGGCAGGATCCTACCCTAGGCTAATGTTTTTACGTTACATGTTATATTATTATTCACACACTGATAAACATTTTCAATAGGGAAACACAGTTAGCATTAAATTCAGTTACATGCTTGTAAGTGCAGAATGTTGAGGCACATTGTGTTGATCTGAGGTCTGATGGGGGCACAAGACGCTGACCTGAGGTCTGATGGAGGCACAAGATGCTGACCTGAGCTCTGATGGGGGCACATTGTGTTGATCTGAGGTCTGATGGGGGCACAAGACGCTGATCTGAGGTCTGATGGGGGCACAAGACGCTGACCTGAGGTCTGATGGGGGCACAAGACGCTGATCTGAGGTCTGATGGGGGCACAATGTGTTGATCTGAGGTTTATTATCCCTGTACTGTGACATCACTGTGTGTATTATCCCTGGACTTTGACATCACTGTGTTTATTATCCCTGTACTGTGACATCACTGTGTGTATTATCCCTGTAATGTGACATCACTGTGTTTATTATCCCTGTACGGTGACATCACTGTGTTTATTATCCCTGTACTGTGACATCACTGTGTTTATTATCTCTGTACAGTGACATCACTGTGTTTACTATCCCTGTACGGTGACATCACTGTGTTTATTATCTCTGTACTGTGACATCACTGTGTTTATTATCCCTGTACAGTGACATCGCTGTGTTTATTATCCCTGTACTGTGACATCACTGTGTTTATTATCCTGGACTTGACATCACTGTGTTTATTATCCCTGTACGGTGACATCACTGTGTTTATTATCCCTGTACTGTGACATCACTGTGTGTATTATCCCTGTACTGTGACATCACTGTGTTTATTATCCCTGTACGGTGACATCACTGTGTTTATTATCCCTGTACGGTGACATCACTGTGTTTATTATCCCTGTACTGTGACATCACTGTGTTTATTATCCCTGTACTGTGACATCGCTGTGTTTATTATCTCTATACTGTGACATGACTGTGTTTATTATCTCTGTACTGTGACATCACTGTGTTTATTATCTCTGTACTGTGACATCACTGTGTTTATTATCCCTGTACGGTGACATCACTATGTTTATTATCCCTGTACGGTGACATCACTGTGTTTATTATCTCTGTACTGTGACATGCTGTGTTTATTATCCTGTACAGTGACATCGCTGTGTTTATTATCCCTGTACTGTGTCATCATCTGTGTGAATTATCCCTGTACTGTGACATCGCTGTGTTTGTTATGCCTGTACAGTGACATCACTGTGTTTATTATCCCTGTACTGTGACATCGCTGTGTTTGTTATCCCTGTACGGTGTCATCACTGTGTTTATTATCCCTGTACGGTGACATCACTGTGTTTATTATCCCTGTACTGTGACATCACTGTGTTTATTATACCTGTACAGTGACATCGCTGTGTTTGTTATCCCTGTACTGTGACATCGCTGTGTTTGTTATCCCTGTACAGTGACATCACTGTGTTTATTATCCCTGTACTGTGACATCGCTGTGTTTGTTATCCCTGTACTGTGACATCACTGTGTTTATTATCCCTGTACAGTGACATCGCTGTGTTTATTATCTCTGTACTGTGACATCACTGTGTGTATTATCCCTGTACAGTGACATCACTGTGTTTATTATCCCTGTACTGTGACATCACTGTGTGTATTATCCCTGTAATGTGACATCACTGTGTTTATTATCCCTGTACGGTGACATCACTGTGTTTATTATCCCTGTACTGTGACATCACTGTGTTATTATCCTGTACAGTGACATCACTGTGTTTATTATCCCTGTACAGTGACATCACTGTGTTTATTATCTCTGTACTGTGACATCACTGTGTTTATTATCCCTGTACAGTGACATCGCTGTGTTTATATCCCTGTATTGTGACATCACTGTGTTTATTATCCCTGGACTTTGACATCACTGTGTTTATTATCCCTGTACGGTGACATCACTGTGTTTATTATCCCTGTACTGTGACATCACTGTGTGTATTATCCCTGTACTGTGACATCACTGTGTTTATTATCCCTGTACGGTGACATCACTGTGTTTATTATCCCGTACGGGACATCACTGTGTTATTATCCCTGTACTGGACATCACTGTGTTTATTATCCCTGTACTGTGACATCGCTGTTGTTATTATCTCTATACTGTGACATGACTGTGGTTTATTATCTCTGTTACTGTGACATCACTGTGTTTATTATCTCTGTACTGTGACATCACTGTGTTTATTATCCCTGTACGGTGACATCACTATGTTATTATCCTGTACGGTGACATCACTGTGTTTATTATCTCTGTACTGTGACATCGCTGTGTTTATCTATCCCTGTACAGTGACATCGCTGTGTGTTTATTAATCCCTGTACTGTGTCATCACTGTGTGTATTATCCCTGTACTGTGACATCGCTGTGTTTGTTATGCCTGTACAGTGACATCACTGTGTTTTATTATCCCTGTACTGTGGACATCGCTGTGTTTGTATCCTGTACGGTGTCATCACTGTGTTTATTATTCCCTGTACGGTGACATCACTGTGTTTATTATCCCTGTACTGTGACATCACTGTGTTTATTATACCTGTACAGTGACATCGCTGTGTTTGTTATCCCTGTACAGTGACATCGCTGTGTTTGTTATCCCTGTACAGTGACATCACTGTGTTTATTATCCCTGTACTGTGACATCGCTGTGTTTGTTATCCCTGTACTGTGACATCACTGTGTTTATTATCCCTGTACAGTGACATCGCTGTGTTTATTATCTCTGTACTGTGACATCACTGTGTGTATTATCCCTGTACAGTGACATCACTGTGTTTATTATCTCTGTACTGTGACATCACTGTGTTTATTATCCCTGTACAGTGACATTGCTGTGTGTATTATCCCAGTGCAGGAAGAGGTAAGTGGTCTGTGTTTGTGTGTTTGTTTTCTATTTTTCAGGGTCGTGAATGCAGAGGACTACGTCGGATTCGGTGGACTACGTCGGACCAGCTTTTTTTTTTTTTTTTAATAAAATGGTCAGACAGGGGTCTGGGGGAGTGTTTATTTCAATAAAATGTTTTATACTTGTGTGTGTGTATTTTTTTTTTTACAATACTACAGTTTTAGTAATTATGGCTATCTACAGACGGCCCTGATTACTAATACTGGGCTTAGTGCTTGCCGGTATGGCAGGCCAGCACTAACCCCAACATCTATTACCTCGGCACCCACCGCCACCAGGGGTGCCGGGAAGAGCCAGGTACCTGCAGGACCGGACCTTCTAAATTGAGGGTCTGGCTCTGGGGCGGCTGCAGGCTGGTACCATTAGGCTGGGAAGGGCCAATAACCGTGTCCCTTCCCACCCTGGTAGTGCCAGGCTGCCGCTGCTGGTTGTATCTGGCTGGCGAAGGAAAAAAAGGGGGGACCCCATGCCATTTTTTTACAAAAATAATTAAATAATTTAAAAAAAAATGGCGTGGTGTATATAAATATATATACATATAGCCGCACAACAATACAATAACACAACCTCAGTATAAAAACTCAACTACACTACACAATCCCACATAATTCCACCCACAATACTAACTAAACATACATACACACACTCACACAATTACAGCAATTACAGCAGTACCCTCCCAAGCCTACTACTAGCTGTCTCTAAAAGTGGTTACTTATAATACAGGATTATTAGGGGTATGCAAGGGGTTATCTGCAGTGATAAGGCGTTTGGGGATAATTAGGGGTAACAGGGAGTTCCAGGGGTACCTAGCAGTCTCTGTTTCTGGAGGGGCTTCTTGGCTTCCTTCTTCTGTGGTGGTTAGTCCCCTCTCCTTCTGGTGGTCAAAAGCTCCTCTTCCTAGTGGAGGTGAAAGCTTCTCTCCTTAGTGGATGTCCAAGCTCTTCTGGTGAAAGCTTCTCCCAGTCCCCCAAATCCTGGACTATATATCTATCATAGGTAGGGGGGAAGGTGTGGACAGTCCATGCTATAAAAACAGGTTTAGCATGTCATTAACTACCTGTTTGGGGTCTGCACAAAATGACACCAGATATCAATCAGGTGTAATAAACCTTTACAATGCAAGGCCTTGGCCTGGAGGAGACCAACACCCGTGTTCATAGCAACCCTTGCTGTGAACAGCTGATATCAGAGGTGTGTGACAAAGGGTAGATGATCTTATCAATCCTCTGTCCTTTGATGTGCCTGAGACTGTTATCAGGGCGGCATCTCCCTCCTGCAAGTGCGCTGGTATGTGCCTCCAGGGGGATGCAGGGTGGAGGGTCAGTTTATATGTATATAGATAAATGCATATAAAACTGGGGCATATATACATGTATCTATATACATTAGTAGCAACTGGGGGCACAATATAATATATATAGGGGGCATCATATGCATCAGAGGGCACCATATATTGGGGCATATCTGGAGACCC
Source organism: Rhinella marina (assembly GCA_900303285.1). NCBI lineage: Eukaryota > Metazoa > Chordata > Amphibia > Anura > Bufonidae > Rhinella > Rhinella marina. Next base: position 28,419 of record ONZH01010456.1, read on the forward strand.
AAAGATACATATATAGAAGGCCCATATATAGATATAAATGTACCAGCACTTCCTTCTACAATCCCCCTGTTGTCGGGAAACACGACAATTTTTTGGGGGGGGGAAGTGTTGGGATGTATTTGCCTCCTTAACCTCACTTATAACGGATAACAGTTCAGGATGGACTGAAGAATTATCCCGTCCTTAGGTACTTAGACATTTCCCTCGTGGCTTGGACCTCTTCCCTGCCCTTCACCGTAACCCAACATCTCCGTCCACAGGATAAACCGTCCTCGCCTTTATCTTCAGCTCCTCCCACCGTCATCATCTCAGACTTCTGGGATGGCTTCACTAGTGTCTGTTTTCAAGTATTCAGCTCCTCCCACTGTCGTCTTTTATCGGTCAGACTCTGGGATGGCTTCACTCTCCATCTTCATGTAATGTCGGTCTTCAAGTATCCAGCTGCTTCCACTGTCCTCTTTAGACTCTGGGACGGCTTCACTCTCGATCTTCTAGGCCAAACCACGTCGCACCTCCTTCTTTGTGGGGTGTGGTCACTTGTGGAATGGCCTTCTTTCAGACTTTCTCCCGACACTTCTTTCATCTTGATTGCAGACTCTGTCGTTGAGGAAGTTCTCCCATGGACAGATACGTAGGTCTTTACAAGGCAGGTCAGAATTTCTGGAGTGTGAGGTGATGTCAGAGTACCTAAATTCTACCTGCGGGAAAAGCACTGCACCAACTATCACTCAGTCCATCCCTTACGAACTGCACCGTTCTAAGGTTTGTAGTGACAAATACCGTGTTCCTGACCCTAACGTGCCCTACTTTTATCCCCATTCACTCATGCACACTGTCCCACCCCCACCCAACAATACAAAACAACAACATGTATGTAATGCATGTATACAATACTATGGGGTTTCAGGGTGGCGTTGGTACTACATCCTGAACCCTCATAGGATCAAATGCAGTCCCTGGCTTCAGGATGTTACTGGAGTCACGCCCTGAGCCATCTTCTCCGGTCATCTTCGCGATGTTCTATCTGGTTCTGGGGGAGTGTCCACAAGTGTCTTGAGAACCAGAAACCAGAAGAACCATCACCGGGCGAATCAACAAAGATTTTGGAATAAATGATGTGACCTTTAGACTTTTAGCCAAACAGTCTCTCCCCTCAGGACACATACGAATCTCTCTCCAAAGCATGGGAGATCTCCGTCATCTTGATCCAGTAATGCTCCAGCAGGATCGTGGGTTGGTTCTCCACCTCTTGTCTTGAGCTGACGGAGTGGGAACCTCTGAAGTCACACAAGAGCGTCCAGGCAAATAACCAGTCTCTTCTAGGTCGTCATCTGGGTTCTTCCTTTTCTATGGTATTCTTCCTAGGATAAAAGAAAATACCCAGCGCTCCTGAGGGATTTCTCCCCTTATGGTGCAGTTAGTTGCATCATTTCCAGCACCAGTACCCTTGACCCAAGTGTGGAGAAAGGTATTGGGCTGACCTTCATCCAACAGGACCCCTCGTTATCCTAACACTGGTGTAAGAACACCCAACCTTCAGAGGATCCCATCCTCTGCCGCACATCCCTCTGAACCAACAGATAAGGATGGCCACCCTAATAGGTTAGGATATCCGAGGGGAGCTATGGACGAAGCATCTTTTCAATGATGGCACGGCATCCCTGTCTTACTCATGTGTTTCCAGTCTGACTTCCCCCTGTTAACCTGTGTTGTGGAGGTCAGCAGAATCCATGGCCAAAAACCTTGCCTTGGCTCTACAGGACTCCACAACACAAAACCATAGGCCGCATCCTGCTATAAACCACTCCATGTCCAACCTCAGTCAGAGCTGCGTTACCTGTCCGGACCAGCAAGTGAGTGCACAGTACAACCTCAATGTTGCCTGTCCGCAACCCACTTTCTGCCCTGGTCCACAGTATAACACAGCCCCACCGAAAACCCTGAACAGAACAGTGCTACCTGTCTCGATCTGAGGCCTTGGCTGCCCAGAGTAATCATCACACTGCACTGTGTACCAATGTTACCTGCTCGCAAACCAACCCCTTCCTCAGTCCACAGTGTAGCACTGCTCTACCCACAGTAGACACCAGAATGAACCAAAAACAGCCACGCCTGACAACCGCGACTCACAGCGGGGAATGAAATTTACAACAATCAGCAAAGCGAAACACACTCGTAAACAAGAACTGCCGCCATCAACATAAAAACATACAAACAGGTAACACAAACACAGGACACAGACATATACAGGGGACCAATGGGGTAACAAATGGCACAGGAGTGTCAAACGTTCTCTAGCCTAGATTGGCCAAGTTGACCCCTCAGCACCTGATGAGGCGTATACCGCTGAGTGGTGACTTTATGGCCAATCTGGCTAGGCCCCACTGTACAATTTGTTACCGGGATTTTCCTACTGGACACATTGCAGTTACTTGCACAAGGGCAATTCCTTGCAATGTGTCCTTCGTTCCCACACCTAAAACACCTAATTTGGCCTCTTGTCCTTTGTGTCCTATCCTTACCTGTCCTGCAGTGTTTCGCTACATGACCTAAGCCAGCACATGCAAAACACCTGATGTTTGCCCTGCATGGCTTAGGTCCGTCCACACTGCAGTTGTGCTCCCTTCTCCTGAACTGTTCCATTCTCAGGGACGCACTCTTTACAATATTTCTTTTACAAGAAATCATTGTATTCTTTTTTATCATCTGGACAGGCTCAAATTTTTGGAGATTTGGCTTGTCACAGATATCTCTCCCCCCTTTTTGCCCTGGACAGGGCAAAATTGTCGGAGATTCTGGCCCTGACTTTATAGAAAAAGAAAGGGCCGGTACCAACTTAGCAAAATTACTGATGACTTGTTGCAAGCCGGTTATCAAACGAGACCTTGCAGCAACCTCATCATTCAGTTTGGCTAGAGTCGCATCAGTAGAGGCAGCCCGTTCCTTGAAGGCCTTGATCTCAGCATATGACTGTGTCAACTGAGCCTCAAGTTCCTCCTTTTGTCTCTGCAACTCTACCAACTGTGACTCTATTTTAGCCACCTGAGTATCTCGGTCAGCAGAAGACTGCACATTCACTGCCAGCTATGCCCTCAATGCCGAAACCTGCTTCACATTACTGACACAGCACTGGCAATGAATGGTCGGAGGAAATGTCTCCGTTGACCGAGAACCCGCGCAACATGCTCCGGCTTCCAAATGCTATCCTCAAATGTATGTACAAGTTTGGCTAGCATCTGAAGCCGTCTTGTTGCCTTGTTCAATACCGTCCGTTTGTTAACGTGAAGCTTGTCGTAACTACACGCTTGTGTTAACAAATCAGACCACAACATTTCTGTGGAGGTGTACGAGGTGGGGAGGATGGGATTGAAGGTGCTATGTTTAGCTAGGTGTAGTAGTGTTGCAAAGGTCATACTCACTTTTTCGGTGGCCATCTTGGAGTTGTCTGTTCCTGCGTCCAACGCCTTTTCCCGACCAGCCAGGCTCCTTCAAATGTCTGCGCTGCTTGGAAAAAGGTCCTCTTCTCCGGAACGCCTTTTTCCCGACCAGCTGGACTCCTTCGAATCTGCGCTGCTTGGAAGAAGCTTCTCTGGAACGCCTTTTTCACATCTCCTTGGATCCACCCGAACTTGAGATGACGCTCACCGATTAACCGTGCAAGGGAATCACAAAAACGTTACACATCAAAAAGATCCGGTTCGCTGTTTGTGGATGAATTCTGCGCAAACTTCCACCCACACTTGTGTTATCCGTCCCAACTTCAAGGTCGAGGAGCACAATATAGCACGACACTGCACTGTGTCCCTCCGCTATTTGTCCGCTCCCTATCCGCCTGTCTTAGTTGACGTGATAACACAACCGGGGATAGAATGCGCAAAAAAAATTATCCGCAAACAGTTTGGACAAGCCCCCAATGTTAAAGGAGCTATTAATTACTAATATTTTGTGGAATATTAATAATCAATATTCATAAATAGGCGTAACCTGCTATTGCTAGCTCCGCCTATTTATTTCCTTTATTCAATCCGTTCCCTGCACGCTGTGTACTGAACTGTACTATGGCGGCTACACAAAAGACAATGTATACAGTATTTTGAATAATAAAATACTAAAAGTCTACAGTCTAATTATTAGACTATATCTATATATATTTATATTGGTGTATATAAATATATATACATATAGCCGCACAACAATACAATAACACAACCTCAGTATAAAAACTCAACTACACTACACAATCCCACATAATTCCACCCACAATACTAACTAAACATACATACACACACTCACACAATTACAGCAATTACAGCAGTACCCTCCCAAGCCTACTACTAGCTGTCCCTAAAAGTGGTTACTTATAATACAGGATTATTAGGGGTATGCAAGGGGTTATCTGCAGTGATAAGGCGTTTGGGGATAATTAGGGGTAACAGGGAGTTCCAGGGGTACCTAGCCAGTCTCTGTTTCTGGAGGGGCTGCTTGGCTTCCTTCTTCTGTGGTGGTTAGTCCCCTCTCCTTCTGGTGGTCAAAAGCTCCTCTTCCTAGTGGAGGTGAAAGCTTCTCTCCTTAGTGGATGTCCAAGCTCTTCTGGTGAAAGCTTCTCCCAGTCCCCCAAATCCTGGACTATATATCTATCATAGGTAGGGGGGAAGGTGTGGACAGTCCATGCTATAAAAACAGGTTTAGCATGTCATTAACTACCTGTTTGGGGTCTGCACAAAATGACACCAGATATCAATCAGGTGTAATAAACCTTTACAATGCAAGGCCTTGGCCTGGAGGAGACCAACACCCGTGTTCATAGCAACCCTTGCTGTGAACAGCTGATATCAGAGGTGTGTGACAAAGGGTAGATGATCTTATCAATCCTCTGTCCTTTGATGTGCCTGAGACTGTTATCAGGGCGGCATCTCCCTCCTGCAAGTGCGCTGGTATGCGCCTCCAGGGGGATGCAGGGTGGAGGGTCAGTTTATATGTATATAGATAAATGCATATAAAACTGGGGCATATATACATGTATCTATATACATTAGTAGCAACTGGGGGCACAATATAATATATATAGAGGGCATCATATGCATCAGAGGGCACCACATATTGGGGCATATCTGGAGACCCACAGATACATATATAGAAGGCCCATATATAGATATAAATGTACCAGCACTTCCTTCTACAAGTGATGTCACAGTACAGGATAATAAACACAGTGATGTCACAATCCAGGGATAATAAACACAGTGATGTCACAGTCCAGGGATAATAAACACAGTGATGTCACAGTACAGGGATAATAAACACAGTGATGTCACAGTCCAGGGATAATAAACACAGTGATGTCACAGTCCAGGGATAATAAACACAGTGATGTCACAGTACAGGGATAATAAACACAGTGATGTCACCGAACAGAGATAATAAAAACAGTGATGTCACAGTACAGAGATAATAAACACAGTGATGTCACAGTCCAGGGATAATAAACATAGTGATGTCACAGTCCAGGAATAATAAACACAATGATGTCACAGTACAGGGATAATAAACACAGTGATGTCACAGTCAAGGGGATAATACACACAGTGATGTCACAGTACAGAGATAATAAACACAGTGATGTCACAGTACAGGGATAATAAACACAGTGATGTCACAGTCCAGGGATAATAAACACAGTGATGTCACAGTCCAGGGATAATAAACCAGTGATGTCAGTACAGGGATAATAAACACAGTGATGTCACCGAACAGAGATAATAAAAACAGTGATGTCACAGTACAGAGATAATAAACACAGTGATGTCACAGTCCAGGGATAATAAACATAGTGATGTCACAGTCCAGGAATAATAAACACAATGATGTCACAGTACAGGGATAATAAACACAGTGATGTCACAGTCAAGGGATAATACACACAGTGATGTCACAGTACAGAGATAATAAACACAGTGATGTCACAGTCAAGGGATAATAAACACAGTGATGTCACAGTACAGAGATAATAAACACAGTGATGTCACAGTCAAGGGATAATAAACACAGTGTACAGAAAGTTAAAAAAATATATATATACTTACCTTTTTCATAGCAGCAGGGCCAGCATCATCAGAGCAGGAGATCTTCTTCTCATGTCTGAAGGGGGCGGGGCCTATGCTGCCGGCCGCCCCCGCCCCCCGCCGAGACCTGAGGAGTGCCTGGGAGGTACAGAGAGCTGCAGGAGGGACAGGAGGGAGGATGGAAGAAGCAGCGGTTTCGGCTGTCTGCTCCTTCCTGCAACAGGCAACTATCTCTACGTCCTATGGACGCAGAGACAGCTGCCAGAGACCTGGGCCCCCCTTTCTTGACGAATCTGCCCGGGCCCCCCACAGCAGGTTCTGCTGTACCCCCCTGATGGCGGCCCTGGGTATGCCCTTCCTAACTGCATGGACCTGGGTAGCCTCTATGTGAGAAACAACCACAACCATCATTCTTGCTACTATCACTCCCATTCTCTCCTTCTTCTTCTGGGTCATTGTATATTGACTGGTCGATGTCTGTTTTGATCTATTTAGCTATTGACAGAAAAAAAGTTTTGACCACCAGTTGCTTAAAGGGTTTGTCCTAGCGGGGGACAAGAATTAATGGACATCATAGAGGTTTCTCCCGCTTCTGATTGCCCTCTGTCAAGCAGCAGCTATTGATCTACTGGACTCAGCGAATATATCTGAAGGACCACCATGTTATACTGCATTTCCCTTGCAGTGGCTGCTCAGGCGATCAGTTGATTACCAAAAAAGGTCTCATATAAATCTAGTACTGACCACCTTATGACTATATACGTTGGCGGCTGGAACTTTAAATTTGACGCCCGCTTGCGGGAGCAACTGGTGCCATAGTCACCGGGTGCCTGCTGTTTTAAACAGCAGACACCCTGGGCTAATGTATGTGATTTCATACATTGGTTAAATGTGACCAAGGCATCTTTGAGAATAAAAACCTGGAGTGCACCTGCTCCCACTAGCAAGGATTGGGGGATCTGGATGTGTTCCACATTTTGTAGACTGGAATGACCGGTCCCTAATAGAACAGTCATATCCTTGTCCGTAATGCAGACAATAATAGGACATGCTCTATTTTATTTTTTTTTTGAGAAACTGCCATTCAGACATACAGACACGGAATGCACACAGAGTCATTTCCTTTTTTTTTTTTTGGAGGACCCATTGAAGTGAATGCTGCAATGTGATTGACAGGGAGAGGTTTACAAAGCATAAAGAACTGCTGCCTGCCTGCTGCGTGTTATTATTTCATCATATTTTTCTCCTGCTTGCTATTATTGCATGGTATCTTTATGCTGCATGCTATTATTGTATGGTATTTTTCTGCTATTTACAAAAACTTTTAGGCTACTTTCACACTAGCGTTTCTATTTTCTGGTGTTGAGATCCATCATAGGGTCTCAATACCGGAAAAAAAATGCTTCCGTTTAGTCCCCATTCATTGTCAATGAGGACAAAACGTAACTGAACAGAACAGAGTGCTCCAAAATCCATTCCGTTCTGTTCTCATACCGGAGAGCAAATCGCAGCAAGCGTCATGGGATGCGGACCAAGACGGATCCGTCATGACCCACAATGCAACTCAGTGGGGACATTTAACTCTGACCCAATAGAAAACGGATCCGTCCCCCATTGACTTTCAATAATGTTCATGATGGATCCATCTTGGCTATGCTAAAGATAATACAACTGGATCCGTTCATAAAGGATGTGTTTTTACTGAGCCCTGCCAGATCCAGCAAATATGCTAGTGTGAAAGCAGCCTTAGACATTTAAGAAGAAACATTTGAACATACAATATACAGTATATACAAGAGTATAAAACAGCATACACTAATATAATATAATAGAGTACAAATAACTAACAAATAACAGATCACCGGCGGTAACGCGTGAGGGTGACAGCCATGTTTGCTTCTATGTAACTGATCCTGATAGAATACAGGTTGATATGAGGTCGCTGTCACTTACATGGCTGTCTGCATGTTTAACTCTTACAGCATTGTGACACTGTGACATTTGCTCTTATTGAAAGATGACACATTTTATTAGGCTGAACGACTTCCAGACAATGACTTGCGAGGTAATGAAGTAATGTGTTAAGAGTTTGACATTGAAGCCGTATGTACTGTAGATATTGAAGCCATACAAATATGACAATCTTGGTGCTCTACTTAAGAAATCACACGGCTGATGCCTCTCAGGATGTCACCATGAGTCCTGCATTATTTTTAATAGAAAATATGACATTAACCAGAATCTATAAATAAATACAGTTTTAAAATACGGTAAATAATTCATTACACATAAAATAACAATTCTTAGAACTCTTTATTGTGCAATTCCTCTGTTATTTCTCCTGGAAATGTAGAAATCAACTGGCAACTGGGCGTTACTGTTTCCCATTGTGAAAAAGGTGTGTCCCTAAATAGTCTGACACTGTCCAGTCATTGCTGATGGCATCAGAATGTGTAAGGTCAAACCCTGTTGACAAGAGAAATGGTAACCCCCATAATTTATTCTGGGGCATAACTATAGGAGGTGGCCCTTGGAGCCTGAGGGGGTCCAAAAGCCACATACAGTAAGTGAACATATATTTGATCTATAATTATCATGTAATAGTTGGAGACTCTGTTAGGTTGGGTCCACATCACATTTTTGATATATGTTTAAAGCAGGGATGCCCAACCCGCGGCCCTCCAGCTGTTGCAAAAATACCACTCCCAGCATGCTGTAATAGCTGTAGGCTGCCCGGGCATGATGGAACTTGTAGTTTTCCAACAGCTGGAGGGCTGCAGGTTGGGCATTCCTGGTTTAAAGTATACAGACAGTGGCAACTGTCACCATAGAGTTCCATTGTGAAAAAAGTATACATTAACCCTTTCATGACCGGACCTATAAAAGGCCTGAATGTCCAGGCAACTTTTTGTGATTTGGGCACATGGTGGTTTAGTGACCCTAATTTTTTTTTTTCGTTTGAATACGAAAATTATTTTTGCAATTTTTTTTACTTGACACTTAGGACTTATTATTAGAATGGTTTTTTTAAAGATATTTTATATTTTTTTAGGTGTAATTTAGACAAAAACCGCTAATTCTTATTAAAAAAAAGTAATTTTTTTTTTATTATAGATTTTTATTTTTTAAATATTAAAACTGACGCACAAATTAATTATTGCAATGGGTTCCCTATTTGATGACGATCGTTTTGATATATAACATGTATAGATTTTATTTAATGGGGCGACTATGTGACTGTTTCCATTGGCAACTGCGTGTTTAATTTTTTTTTTTTTTACACTTTTTTTGTATGTTTTTTATTTATTTTTTTACTTATATATTAATTTATTTTTGACAAATAATATGTTCCCCAGGAGGTCATTAAAAGACCTCTGGAGGACATTGACTTTTTTTTTTTTAAACACTTTTTTTTCCCACTGTTTCCACTGTAACTGGGGCATACACAGGAGCTCCAGTTACAGGGGAAAACAGCCCCTGGGGGCTCATTAGACACAGGCAAGGCTGATCAGGGTCTCCTTAGACCCTGCAGCACTGCTCTGGCCCCGAGACACCCGGCGGTCACGTGACCGCCGGGACTAACACAGGAAGCGGCGCTGCCGCTTCTTTCCTGCTGCTCCGGCTGAGGAGGTAAGGCTGTCCTCCGGCTGAGGAGAAGACAGAAGCGGTAATAAACCGCTCCTGTCTTCTCCTCAGGGTCCCCGCTCTGTCTGTGAGCCTGGACCCGACCTGCTCCTGCTACATTGCAGGAGCAGGAGCTTTAATCCCAGCGCTGATCAGCTCTGGGATTAAAGGGCCGCCTGCACGTGTATATACGTGCTATCTGCACGGGGCATGTGCAGATAGGACGTATATACACCGATGGCGGTCGTCAAGGGGTTAAAGGGGTTCTACAGTTCTGTAAAGCTGATGATCTATCGTCTGGATAGATCATCAGCATCTGATCGGCGGCGGTCCGACACCCGGGACCCCGCCAATCAGCTGTTTGAGAAGGCTGCGGTGCTGCAGGAGCGCCACGGCCTTCTCTGTGTTTTCCTCAGGCCCAGTGACGTCACGACTAGTTTCACTGGCCTGGGCGGGGCTAAGCTCTGTTCTTTTGAATGGAGTAGCCCCTACACAGAGAAGGCCGCGGCGCTCCTGCAACGCCGTTGCCTTCTCAAACAGCTGATCGACAGAGGTGCCAGGTGTCGGACTGCTGCCGATCAGATGCTGATGATCTATCCAGAGGATAGATCATTCAGAGGATAGATCATTGAGCAAACGTGGCCAGCGCTCCATCTACTTCTACAGGGCTGACGGAAATAGCCGAGCCAGCGCTCTCATAGGAGCTGTGGGTCCCGTTCTAAGCATAGGTGCGGGTCCCAGAGGTGGGACCCACACCTATCAGACATTAGGGACATATCCCCCAATGTCTGAGATGGAACAACCCATTATATTTTTTTTGCAGGACTTTGCAGGATGGAAAAGTGATGTGAACGCAGCCTTAGAGGTTTTATCCAGTTTCATACTAGTGTTATGTGGGTCCTTTTGTAAATTTTTCATCCTAAATTTGGGATCATCCTCCATTGTCTGGTAGACCATGAAAGTTTATATGAGGGGGTTATATATTAATAAAATCAGTGCCCACAAAACTAAAAGTAGGGAATTAATAGTTAAACTAAATACCCATGAATAAGATGCTGAAAGTGCCTATGTGGAGGATCTGTTGGTAGAAGCAGAGAATACTTGGAGAGAGGTGCAGGATCTTCAAAGGGATCTTCTCTACAGCAGAGGACAAACATTTTTTTCTGAAACAAAACACTTTCTGGCTGTAGAGAGCGCTGGGCATGTTTAATGGTTATTATGAAGGCTCAGGATATTATGTGTTATATGGTTATATGTTGTAGTGTTACATATTCCTGTGTGATTTACATATATATGCAGTGTGTATTTATGTATTTGTATCTGCGGTATTACAAGGCCAGCAGCCATGTTGGGGGTAATTGATTTATAGAGAGCCGAGCTGTCTGCCTTGTTCCTGGGAAACTGGGAGGTAGTTAGCAGAAAGATGCTAACGAGCATGGGTCTGTTTGTTTGATCAAACTCTAGGACAGAGGACTGCAGACTTCTGGCTCCTCGGATCAACAGGGGGGAAATCCTACTCAGAGAATCAACAATAATTTGTAGTTCTTCATAACTTGTTCAGGAGGGGGCGGATTTCTCCAGAATCCAGCTCATCACCTCTGGTATGATGGGGGCATTGCATGGACACCAGACATGGCGTATCAACTCGCCTTCATCTTCCTAAAAGAAGGATCTCACCTTCCAACTGTCCTGGATGTTTCATGTTTGATATGCTTGGACTCGGAATTATGAGATATGAATTATGAAGAAGGGCTGGGGCCTGTATCATCACCAGGGCAACTGGGAAAATATCTTTTGGATATCTTTACACGTGTTCCCTAGATGGCCAGGGGGGCATGCTGCATGTGTAATGAAGCTCAGCCCAGAGGGGCTGAGTCAGATGTGTGGGGAAGAATGCCCCGAATTGATGAAATACATAAAAATATAATCCCTGGCATATTTGGGTGTCATCTCCTGGGAGGAAGGACTTTTACACAGCATCTGCTAAGTATCAGAACTTTCTATGTTTTCTCCTTTTTATTTTACAATAGTTTGCCATTTATGCATGTCTCTTGTCAATAATTTTTGGTAACCAAGTCCTGTCTATTTTCCATACATTAAACTTAAAAGTTTGATGGTTTGTCTTGTAACCTTAAGAACCTGTTAGCATCATGAAGAGTGTATGTGCAGTCTGAGGCTGTATGTTGTTGTTCACTTCCCCTATGAATGATGACTACCATAGCGAACTTGCAGTTGCCCCATCAGAAAAGTAGGATGGGCTATGAGACCACTGCCTGGCCAGTTGGTTTTAGGACCTAGAAGAGGGCAGAAAAGATGTTGAGATTAGCCATTATGGAGAAAGGAAATAGGTTAGTGTAAATAACACAGCGTAGCTTCCGATCCAGTTGTCAGACGGATCGTCCTTTTCTTTAGTGTCTGTTGAATCACCTTTAGTGTCTGTTGAATCACCTTCTTCTTCTCCTGCTGGATACCTGGGAGGGAAGACAGGGAAAATCCTCCACAGTGGGCAGAACAGCAGCTGGAGAAGTGCTTAGTACTACTGTGGTAGTAGCACTGGGAGAGAATGTCACCGAGGTAGTGAGCAGAGAAGATTGGATAACCTCAGTGGGGCTTGGGAACTTGGACAGAGTCCGTCATCCTTTTACCCTCCTTCTTACTTAATAACTTGGTCTTTTCCTTGGGTTTCTGAGCCACTGGGGCTTGAGCTCAGGAGTTCCCGCTGGCCAGAGCTTTCACTGCTACAGTTTACCAGATTCTCTCCCTTGTACCTTCCTTGACATTCCTTGTACCTTACATATGAGAGACCAGTTCGCAGAGATTGCAAGTAGTGTTGAGCGAACATGTATAGTATTCAGCCGAACATGGCGGTGCTCGGGTCCACGCGATGTTCGACCGAATACCGCGTGTGCTTGAGCGCCATGCTCGAGTCCCCTCCCTGCACGCTAATTAGCCAATTAGCGTGCGGGAAGGCACTGGCATTCACTGTAATGCCACTAGTCATGTTGGCTATTGGCATTACACTGATTGGATGGCCACAACGCATCATCGGGTGCTATAAAGCACCTGGTGACATGTGACCGGCTCATACTGAGCCAGGGACAGCTGCTGCAAGGAGGGACAGCTTGCTATTAACGCCACCTGTGCAGCTGCTGCATGCTGTATTACTCTCTGTATACTATATACCTGACATCCTCTGCTATTATTTCTGCTGTTAAGCCCGCAGTACCTCTTTTGAGTTTTGCTGTATAACATTTGCGCAAGGAGGGACTTATAGTGTAGGCATAGGATTTGGCTAGGCAGGGCTAGTAGTTCTGTTCAAAAGACACAAAAGTCCATTGTTATATCTGGCTGCATTTTATTTTTTTTTATTTGGGGCAAAAAGAACGCAAGTGTGCCTGACGCTAATACCACGTGCACAGCGTGTGCATTAGAATCGTTCTGTAGTCTATATACCTGACATCTGTTACAATTTTTTTTACCGTTAATTAAGACCACAGTACCTCTTTTGCGTCTGCTGTCTAACAGTTGCGCAAGGAGGGACATATAGTGTAGGGATAGGATTTGGCAAGGTAGGGCTAGTAGTTCTGTTCAAGACAAAAGTCCATTGTTATATCTGGCTGCATTTTTTTAAAAAAATTTGGGGCAAAAAGAACGCAAGTGTGCCTGACGCTAATACCACGTGCACAGCATGTGCATTAGAACCTTCTGTAGTCTATATACCTGACATCCGTTGCTATTTTTTCTACCGTTAATTAAGGCCGCAGTTCCTCATTTGCGTCTGCTGTCTAACATTTGCGCAAGGAGGGACATATAGTGTAGGGATAGGATTTGGCTAGGCAGGGCTAGTAGTTCTGTTCAAAAGAGACAAAAGTCCATTGTTATATCTGGCTGCATTTTTTAAAAAAATTTGGGGCAAAAAGAACGCAAGTGTGCCTGACGCTAATACCACGTGCACAGCGTGTGCATTAGAACCTTCTGTAGTCTATATATCTGACATCCGTTGCTATTTTTTCTACCGTTAATTAAGGCCGCAGTTCCTCATTTGCGTCTGCTGTCTAGCATTTGCGCAAGGAGGGACATATAGTGTAGGGATAGGATTTGGCTAGGCAGGGCTAGTAGTTCTGTTCAAAAGAGACAAAAGTCCATTGTTATATCTGGCTGCATTTTTTTTTTAAATTTGGGGCAAAAAGAACGCAAGTGTGCCTGACGCTAATACCACGTGCACAGCGTGTGCATTAGAACCGTTCTGTAGTCTATATACCTGACATCCGTTGCTATTTTTTCTACCGCTAATTAAGGCCGCAGTTCCTCATTTGCATCTGCTGTATAACATTTGCACAAGGAGGCACATATAGTGTAGGGATAGGATTCGGCTAGGCAGGGCTAGTTGTTCTGTTCAAAAGACAAAAAAGTCCATTGGTATATCTGGCTGCAATATATTACTTTTGTGGTGGGTTAAAAATTGCGCAAAGTTGCCTGACCTTAAAACCACCTTTTCAGCGCCTGCTGTTTAACATTTGTGTATCCCAAATAACAGAAATCCGGTGTATTTTTTTCTGCAGCTATTGAAGGCGACATTATTGAAGGTACATAGGAGAAACATACATTGTCCTGCACATGTAATGTGACCGTGATTAGCGGCAGAAAGAAACGCAATAAATGTCAGGTATATAGGAGAAACATACATTGTCCTGCACACAGCTGGTGTTAAGATTAGGCAAACTTGCGCAAATTTTGACCATCAAGAATAACAATATTGCAGCCAGATATAACAAAAGTCCTTAAAAGGACTTTTCGGTCTTTTCAACAGAACAGCTAGCCCTGCCTAGCCAAGTCCTATCCCTACACTATCTGCCTGATTGCGCAAACGTTATACATTATATGAATAACGGCAGAAAAAAATACACTGGATGTCAGGTATTTAGGACACAGAAAGGTTATACTGCACATGCAGCACAGGTATGTGACATTACCTGCGCTGCGTCTGCTGCATAACGTTTGCTCATTCTGTGAAATTTTTCTGCTCATACACTATACACATACACATACACTTCTGCTCACCATTTAGTATGCGCAAGGCGAGCAATAAGGGACAGGGAAGTGGGCATGTTGCTGATGGTGCACGGTGGGTGCGGTGAAACAGTGTCTTGTCACGAGTGGGCTTGCATCTGGTATCAGACGTTCTGCATGGCTTTCAAGAGTGACATAATTTGGCTATTCCCTCCACACCAGAGCGTGAGAAGTCTGCTGGCAGAGCACAAAAAACAAAGTCATCCAAAATTCCTAGCTTCATGTCTCAGTTTGGAGGGCGACGCATGACAGTTTCTTGTTAGGTCAACATGTCAGGAGGAGGACCAGAGTGAGGTTAATTTTTTAGGTTAAAAAATTAAGAGTGAGGGCCTGCTGGTGAACCTCTTAAATATCTAAAGGTGAGGGCAGCCTAATAAGCAGTTTGATATGATGGAGGAAGAGGATGAGAAGAGGAAGGGGTTCATGGAAATACAGTGTATTCAATACACCTTAAAAGCCACATTTAAAGTTCAGCCGCTTTCCTCTGGTGGGGTAGCGAAGTCAGGGGCAATCCAGGCCTTGTTCATTTTGATTAGCGTCAGCATTTTCAGTTGACAGGCGGATGCGCTTAGCAGTTATTATGCCCCCAGCGGCACTAAATAACCGCTCCAAGAAAACGCTGGCGGCAGGGCAGGCCAGCACCTCCAAGGCGTAGAGCGCCAGTTCGTGCCAAGTGTCCAGCTTAGACACCAAGTAATTATAAGGCACAGAGGGATCGCTGAGGACATTGACATTGTCAGCTAGGTACTCCTTTACCATTTTACAAAACTTTTCCCTCCTAGTTGTGACACTAGGCCGCTTATCAGAACCTTTTCCACATGCAGCGCTGTCCACCTTTATTGTGAGCAGGTACAGTTCCAGCGCGTGCTCAGGTCGCACAGCAGTCAGTGAGCTGGCAAGTGTAAGCGCTGCTGCAGCGTTGCCAGACCGGCGGAAGCTGTAGGTGACTTTCGGAAATGTGCACCTTCACCAGCAGCTCAGGCAAAAAAGTGTAGTTTTTGAGAAACCGCTGAACCACAAGTTGAAGCAGTTGTTTGGCCTGAGGGAGACTCCTGTTCGTCCTTCCTGTTGGAGGAACAGGTAGACTCATTCCTGTCATTAGTTCCAGGGTCCTATAGGGTGAGTTTGGTTTAGGTTCCTGTGTATGAACTCGCCTACATTTGAGGCCTGTTCATACTGGTTGTCAATCAGGATTAGAGTCATGGTTTCCTTTAGGAGGTGTCCACCTACTTTCCTTAGTTTCCAGGCCTAATCTTCTTTCCTCCTACGCTCTGTGTGGTTTTCCCCCCACATCTGAGCGTGACAGTATGTGTGTGAGCTTGCCGAGCTCCAAAGCCGCCACCAAGTTGCGGCCGTTATCAGACACAACCATGCCTGGTTGTAGGTTGAGTGGCGAGAGCCACAGCTCAGCCTGGTCCCTTATACCCTGCCACAGCACTGTGGCTGTGTGTTGTTTGTCACCTAAGCAAATAAGTTTCAGCACAGCCTGTTGCCGCTTCCCCACCGCTGTGCTAAACTGCTTCCAGCTACTGACTGATGGCTGACTAGTGCTGCAAGATGAGAATTCCTAGATGGAAGTGGTGGAGGAGAAGGAGGGGTTGCAGCCGCTAATGTAGGTGATGGCGGAAATCCGGATGGAAGTAGGGCCCGCAATCCTTTGTGTTGGTAGCACCTGTGCCATCCCAGGGTACAACTCACTCCTAGCCTCCACAGTAGTTCACCCAGAAGCACTTGTCCATGTGTCAGTCATTAAGTGGACCTTCCCAGTAACTGCATTGGTCAGGGCACGGGTTATGTTTCGGGACACATGCTGGTGTAAGGTGGTGAGGGCACACCGGCAAAAATAGTGGCGGCTAGGTACTGAGTAACGAGGGACAGCCACCGCCATCAGACTGCGAAAAGCCTCAGTGTCCACAAGCAACATTTTCAGCGCCAGCAATTTGTAAAGGTGTGCATTTAGTGCTATTGCCTGTGGGTGGCTGGGTATTTGTGCTTTCGTTCAAAGGCCTCGGGTATGGACATCTGTACGCTGCACTGGGACACAGAAGTGGATGTGCTCGCTGATGGTGCTTGCGAGGGTCCAAGTGCAGGGGGGAGGCATCTGGGCCTGCGTCTTGGCTAGCACGTAACACAGGGAAGAGGAGGCAGTGGTGTGACCCGCTGACACCGATTGTGGATCCAGGCGTTTGGATGCTTTGCTGCCATGAAGATCATACTGATGGTGGTTCAGGTTGCTAGTGTTCATGCCCCTGCTCATTTTGGTATGGCACAGGTTGCAAATGACAATTCTTTTATCGTCCACACTTGTTGGTGTGGCCTGCCTTCTCCCTTTTGCCACCCCACCGCCTCTTACAGCCTGTTGCCGTGCTGCGCATCCCTCCCCCTCTGTACTGCTGTCCTCGCTCAGCTTGCCTCCTTCCCATGTTGGGCCACTGATTTCATCGTCCACTACTTCCTCTTCCTCTTTGGGAAGGAATTTTTTCCCTTAAAGTGAGGAATATTGGCTTCTACCTCACAGGGGTTTTTTGCCTTCCTCTGGATCAACTTGCAGGATAACAGGCCGAACTGGATGGACAGATGTCTTTTTTCGGCCTTATAAACTATGTTACTATGTTACTTCTTCACTCTGGTCCTCATCCTGACAATTTGACGTTCAGTGCTACTGACACTCAAAAACATTTGGGGTGAGGGTCTGCTGCTGATCTGACCGTCTAAAACATTAGGGGCGAGTGCCTGCTGGTGAGCTGACCGTGTAAAACATTCAGGGCGAGTGCCTGCTGCTGATCTGACCGTGTAAAATATTAGGGGTGAGGGCGTGCTACTACTTGCGCTTTATATACAAGGAAATATATGTTTCCTAACAATATTTCCTCTAAAATCAATGTTATATTTGGTTTGGGGGGGGTATTATTGTTATTCTGTAAAAGTGGCGTAATAGTCAGACATCATCGTGAATATCAGCAACTTTTGGAGTCCAAGATGCATCCAGACATCCTCCCCATGCTGTTCCCTAACCATTTCTGTGGTGTTTCCACCATTTTCTGACGTTTCCCTATGAACCAGACACCCTCCCCTCTGCAGAGCAGGGGGTGCCTGGTCTTCTCCCATTGACTTCCATTATACTTGGGTGCTCGGCCGAGCACTCGAGCACCACCTAGTGTTCGGCCAGAGCACCGAGCATCGCGGTGCTCGATCATCACTAATTGCAAGTCATCTTCTTTAGGCAGTCTTTCTCTCGTGCCCATGTCATCTGGAAGTTCCTTTAGGCATCTTCTTTGCAGCTCCTCATTTCATGTCCTTTCTTGCCACATTTGCAACATATCAGTGGCGTGTCAGGTAGTAGATTAGTCTATAAGAGGTGACCAAGAAGGAAGACTGGGGCAAGTGCTGGAGGCTGTTTTCAGAAGTAAAGTCATTGTGGAGTCAGATGATGAATGACCACTTGCCAGTCCAAAAGCCAAAACTGTTCGGGATGTGGGTGGGTTTCTTCACTACTGTGCAGAATCACTTCTGGAAAGTTTTAATGTTCTTGCAGGGGGTATGCAGGGTCCTCATTAAAATGGTGATCCTTCTTTCATCTCTTTGTATGGGGCAGTTACTCAGAAGGCAAGCAAATGCGGAGTCCGGCTTTACTGATTTCACCTCCTCCCAATATCTTCTACAGATGTTGATTGACATGAAGGTCACATAGAAGATCCTAGTGATGTAGGCTTGAATATTGAGGGTTTTCACTTTGGATTATCCCTGATCCACCAACATCTTCTAACAGAACACCTTGTGTGACATGTCTGGCCTCTATCAGCTTCATTGCAATACTCTGCTACATCCAGGGTTCCAGTGCTGAAGAGGACTGGTTCGGGCTGTTGATTGTGAAGATTGTTCACGGTCTCCTTTTTACCCACAGGAACAAATATTTTCTGGCTTGCTGGATGAAATTCTTCAGAAGAAGGTCTTCAGAGACCATTGAGTCTTCTTCTTTGCTCCTTCGAAGTTGCCGATCTTCGGAGATGGAGATCCTCAACATAGGAGTTCTTTAGCAAATCTTCTTCTCGAAGGTCTTCCTCGTCAATTACTGGGTTGAATAATATCTCACAATGTCAGTCTTTGGCTTTCAAGATCCAAGAAAACATTCTCTAACATCGTGCACCAGGTCCTTCAGGTAGCAGGTCAAGAGGCAGTCGGAAAATTCCCAGGATTAAATGTCGGAGGAGAAGTCACCGATGCCCAAAGGCTGAGTGCAGGGGGCACCCAAAGGGCCTGAGATGTCAAATCAAGGCAGACTGATAAGGACAGATACATACTACTTGATCTTATCCAAAAGGCCGAGAAGCGAAGACAAAATTGTCTAATGGGGTATATGGAAACGGGTGTTCTAAAATCTACAACCACATTAACGAGCGTATAAAAAAGCTATTTGATCATAATCTTCAGACTTACATTCGGGAAAAAACATAGAATATGCTTAAACATACTGGAATAGTTATTTAATAGTTATTAGATCATTTCTCATACTCTCTGGGTTATGAGATGTCATTTATTGCTGTTTTTTATTGCATTTTTATATACAGTATTTTCATGTTGGCTCTAAGCATCGACAAGTTGTAATCAACAGGTGCTCCACAGCTGTACTTCATTACCCAGATTTACATATATGCAAATTTTTATGAAATGATCTGTCCACAAATAACGAGGATGAACGGCTCCAAAAATGGCTTTAATGTACCAGAATTGCTTGCTTTGGTTGACGTTTTTCCCTCTCACACTCATATTGATGGGAGAATAAAGAAAGTAATTGGACTTTATAAAAATTTAAATAGCATTAAAAATGTAATTGCAGGTTTAGACAATTTGTGATGTACTGTATAATTATCAAAGACAAATTATCCTGGCAATATGAAATATGCAAGAGCAATTCTTTCATCAAATTTCTTTTTAGGAAAAAAAAATTAATAAAGATCAGCAAGTCACACTACGGCCTCAAATATGCGCTGAGCTAAATGTTCTTTTCTCCTTTTTTACATATGCAAAATACAGGAATTAAGCCAGAAACAATTTAGGATTATCCTACAATTTTTTATGTGATAATATCATAATTGATAGTTTTCGTGCAGTTAAAGGTCTTGTAGGTGTTTCGAGTAGTTAAAAAAGAACATAACTTAGGGAGGCCTAAAGGGATGTAAAGTCAAGAACTACCCCCTGAGGAAGATAAACAAAATCCATTACTTGTCATACCTGCAAGCAAAAATCAAGATTTACAATGTATTTAACTAGCATTACTGAGCCATAGCTGGAGCCATGTGCAAACCTCTGTGCCTGAAGACCTTTCTACACGGGCAGACCAGAAGAGGTGAGAGTTGCATTTACATGCAGCAGTCATCTCCTCTGCAATGGCTGTGTGATCAGCTGTGTTCCTGATCTCAGCCGATTAAAGATCCTACAGTCTTGCAGGAGCAGTTTGGTACCAGCAAGGGATCCCGTGGAGAGGACAGAAGCAGCTTATTACTGCTTCTGTCTTCTCCTTTCTTCTGTACATAGCGCTCAATGAGTGAATAGAGGAACTGAGTATGGCAACTTTCACACTAGCGTTAGGTCTGGCAGGCTGTTCTGGCAAGGGAACAGCCTGCCGGATCCATACTAACGCTTGTACACGTGTGCTGCCGGAAGCATGCTGTGATATTTGTCTGGCCGCCTCTCGGCATGTTTGCCGCGCTGTGGCCGCATCTCCCGCCTGTCTCCATTATAGTGAATGGGGCCGGGCCGGACTTCCGGCAGCACACCTGTGTAAGCGTTAGTACGCTACCCTGCCGGAAAAGCCTGCTGGAGACACCTAACGCTAGTGTGAAAGTAGCCTATGATGCTTCCTCTATTGGATCCAGTGATCACATAATCGCCAGGTGTCTCAGGCAGAGGAAAGATGCAGGGTCCCTGTTGAAAGATTCAAAAACAATTCTCAATGTCACCAGACGTCTTTTAATGACTTCTTAGGAGATATATTATGTGCCAAAAATGCATCTAACAATAAGCAAAAAGTATAATAAAATGCCAATTAGAAAATTAAAAAAACACCCCATTTATGTATACATATTATGTCTCATTTCAATATTTTATTTTGGTGTCAGTTTGCATATTTAAAGAATAAGAGTAAAACTAAAGCAAGAAAAAAAATTGCTGAAAAAATCATAACAAAAAACCCTATGTGTCAAAAAACTTTTGAACAATTATTTTGGTTGTCCAACAAATAAAAAAGTTACAACCGTTAAACTACCACATGCACTGAGTCACAAGTAAGTGCCTGGTCATTAAGGCCTTTTCAGGCCTGGTAATTAAAGAGTTAACGAATGAGCGCTTTCCCTGCTAATGCTTATTGGTTATTGCATGGCACTAGTCACACAAATATAATCTATTAGCGAGGGACAGGAAGTGTGATAACCAATGAACGCCGTCCTCTGCAGTAAAGGAATGTGCTCATTTATGAATAGGAGGTAGGATGAGAAGAAATGTCGCCACTTTAGCCCCTTCCTCCCACCGGCCTGTGTAATTGGCAGATGCAAATGAGCAGCGATCATAAATTTTTTTTGCAGCCCTTTGAAACAGAACCATGTGAAAATGCGGCCCCCAGACCAAAAAGGGTTCTCCACACCTGGTATAGAGGCATTGGATGGCTGAGAAGACCTCTAAGCACAGAGGCAGACCTGCCAGTACCCTTTTTCCCCAGGGAGTCGGGACCCATTTTCTCAATGTCGCTGCAGGGACCCTCATAATCAATCATCTTGCGGTGTCTTGCTGCTGCCTGCCACTGTGCATGCAGTACCCCAGAATAGGGTCACTGCAAAAGGGTAATCTAATGTCATCTTAAATTAATTAAAATGCTTTGATTTACTGTGTTTGCATACCCAACAGCTTTGTATGGATAAGTCAGGGTTAACACCTTGATTTGATCCCTTTAGGTTGCTAGAAATTGGACCTAGGTCCACCCCTGGTTAGTTACTTAGTTGGGAGTCTGTGCTGAGGAAGAGAGAGCATCTACATGTGTTTACTCCTCAGAGCAAGGCCTGAACTCTGTACCCTGCACTGGATTGAAACAGGAAGTTATTGTGCCCATTTATGGCAGCGATAGACTTTGCTGCTGTGAGGGAACATTGATAAAACAACCATATCTTAATTCTGTATCCCTCAGCCTGGGAATTACAGAACAAGAACCTTGAACCTCAATTGCATATCTAAGGTTCTGCAGAGAGAGACAGAGAAACTTTAGAAGGACAGAGAGGAGTACCACAATCCCCATCATTGATGCTATCCATACATTGCTGTCGGGGAACTGTACTTGGAACTGTGCCTCGATACTTTCGTATGTACTCCTACACTTTAGTAAAGAGAGACTTATTTATTTACTACAAGTAGGCTGATTACTGACTCCGCCATATGCCAGTCATTGCACCTACACTTCCTGCCTTGCACCTAAACCAATACTTAACCCCAAGGACACCCCAACTACCACCAGGAAGGAGCCCCAACATGAGGATGTGCCCTGAAAGAAGAAAGAGTGACATCCTATCAGTGCATGGCCCTAAGGGTTATCAGTGTAAGGATTGCCACTGTGACCCATGTGTACAACTATTATTGCCAGAGCTACTACCACTTCCATTCTCCTTATAGCACTTCTCCCAGAGGCTGCTGCATGTAAGCATCCATCTCCAGGACACAACAGTCTGAGGCACAGTCGAGGCAGCAGGCTACTACTGAAAAATAATGTGTGTGTTGGCCCTAGACACCACAGTCCAACACTGGACAGGAGCCTATGAAAAGTTCTTCATGACGGATGTTACCACCTCTTCAAGAAGCAGGTCTCAAGAAGAAGCAGTGGAGGAAGAGGTAAGTCAAGGAGGAAAGTTCTTCATGACGGATATTACCACCTCTTCAGGAAGTCTCAAGAATAAGCGGTGGAGGAGGAGGCAAGTCAAGGTGGGAGGCCTGTGGTGGACACTGTCATTAGAGAAATTGGGTAAGATTTTGTAGAGATGGTAATGATAGGAAGTCAAATACCCTTTAAATGCAGAGGGGAGGGTGATGGATCGGTACTTTGATTCAGTTAGAGTCTTCTGCATAATTTTCAGCAAACAAACAAAGTACAGATTAGACGGCAGAGGATTCCCTGAGTCAAGGAAGAGTAAGTTTTAATTCTGTGGCTCAATGAGCTGAATAGGAAAGCATGATGTGTATTATATAGACTCGATAAACAATATAGAAGAAAATGTCAACAGGAAGCAATGCACACCAGGCTTCTGACTTTACTAAGTTTCATTTCTCTGTGATTTAGCTGCAGGACATATTATTTAACACACAGAACTAATTAAAAAAAAAACCCATTTGGTAATGGAATTGAAGCTGTTGTTTGGGTCGCTGTTGGAGTAGAGCCAAAATTGCCACTTTGTCGGCGTCTGAAATCATAAAAGTTCTTGTTAAGGGAGTGACCCTAATCACTGACTAAGTACCGGTATTTTACCCTCTGGGACATTGGGGGCCAGTCCAAGAAGAGAGAAAATTATGAGAAGGTACATAGCGAGTAACATACACCCCAGCCCCCTCCTACAATTACAGGCATTGACAGCATATGCGCACTAAAATGGCAGGAATATGTTGGTATCTGCTAAGGGAACCAGACTCCAATAAAAATGCAGAATTCCTGAAATGATATTTTAGCTGTTCCAGATTATACTGTGTCATTGCTTGCATCATTATAACTCTTGGCAACAAACCATTGGTTCAATATTCACTATACTTCTACTGACGTGTTGAATCACATGATGTGCTATTGTGGCAAACTACTGTACATACAAGGGCATAAGGATGGAAACAAAATATGTACAGAGCTCCTTACCTACCATATGCCATTTATGATACTGGACCTTTTTGGATGCCTCCCAACCGTCTTGGATCATCTGGGACAGTCCCAGATTTTCGTGGCTGTCGCGCAGTTCCGGACCAGCTAATGTATGTCCAGCTGTCAGCTGTCTCTGCGTCCTGTAGACAGCTGATTGTAATGGTGCAGCAGAAAACCGTCCACTCCCTGCTTCACCATTCAGCTCAGCTGCCGGTGCTCCCCAGCAGGCACCATCCAGTCAGACATCTGTGTAGGAGGAGTGTGCAGGCTCGGTAATCAGCCTGTGTTCCTCCTACACAGCCCAGTAGCACAATGGGTGTGTCACTGCATGGTGCCTGCTGGCACAGGATGAGTTTTTTGGTTTTTTTTAACTTCATTAAGAAACAGGGGGCACTTCTGAGGGGGGCACAAGCTGGCCCATAACTACCGTGAAGGGGGCACATCTGGGCATAACTGTGAAGGGGGAACATTTCAATATATCTACTGTGAGGGGGAACATATGGGCCTCACTATTGTGAAGGGGGCATATCTAAGCATAGCTACTGTAAGGGGGAAAATGTAAATAAGACCCCCCCCCATTCAGACCTCAGATCAAAGCCCCAATATGAATGACCCCCATTCAGACCCCCATGCTCAGAGCAGACAAAAATCTACTTATCTCTCCTGCTCCAGATACCACCTTCGCTTCTGTCATCCAACTGTCTTCCCATTCTTCCTGCTGCACTGTCCTGTGACCCAATGTGCACAGTTTGAGGTCACAGAGTTCCAACATTCTCATGCTGATTTTCGGATGCAGTCATACCTGTTACGTTTATTATTTATAATATATTTTTTATATTAAAAACTGGGAAAAGGGGGATTATTTGATTGTTTAAATTTTTTGTGTTTATTTTTTTTTATTTTTTTTATAGGGAACCTGTCACATTGAACCTGGTGTCTGAGCTGAAGGCAGCATGTTATAGAGCAGGAGGAGCTGAGCAGAGTGATATATAGTTTTATGGTAAAAGATTCAGTGTAAATTGTATTTTATTCATATAATTTCCTGCTCATTCAGGGCTTTGACGTCCAGGAGGAGGTCCTATCAGTGATTGACAGTCTTCCCTCTATGACTGTGTATATAGAGATAGCTGTCAATCACTGATAGGACCATCTCCTTGTCTTTGAAGCCCAGAAACAGCAGGAATTGAAATAAATTACAAGGTTTACTGAATCTTTTCCCAATAAAATACCAATCTACTCAGCTCCTCCTGCTCTATAACATGCTGTCTGCAGCTCTAACACCATGTTTGATATTACAGATTCCCTTTAACTTTTTACTTTAATGACTTTTAACCCCTCCTAGGGGGCTAGAACCTGGAGTCTTTTGATCCCTTGTCCCATAGAGATCTAGGATTCTGACATCAGCTGTTCCTCATGCCTTGAGTCACATCCCTCTGCCCACCCTCACGATTACTGTTGAATGTGGCATCCAAGGGGTTAAATGACTAGTTTAGGAGTCATCGTGTATGGAGAAGGCTCAGTGCAGCATTTACGGCAGTATGTGTTAAGGAGGAGGAGCAGAGAGAATGCTGAGACCCCTGGTTCCAAGGCATAGTGTCAATCTCAGAGGTGATACCCACATCATTCTGCTTTGATTGAGGAGAGATTTGAGCCATCCAGTCACAACCTTCTCTTTGCCTCAATAATAATGTTTAAATTTTTGAAAAAGAGGGAGAATTGTAGCCTACTACTAGTGCTGATACTGGTGTTTGCTTTACTAACCACATTCTGACTGTCAGATGACGAGGCGTGGGTTTTTCTTTTTCCACTCTTCTATTTACCAGACATTTTATTCTGACTAAGTGAAAAGTCACTGGTTTGGTGAACAGATTAATAAACAGTACGAGCAAGATTTTAAAAAAAATATATTAGATGTCCCTCCATTTCTACAAAGACACTGCACACTGGAATTGACATTTTACAATGGTAATACAATGGGTGGGTGGCATGAAAATGCTATAATAATGTAGTTATTATAGCAAAACACGTTTGGTAATAATACACATTAATCTTGCTGCAATACAGTGTGTTAATGGTTAACTAGTATACAAATGCTGTTGTTGTAGTACAGTACACATTCACTAATAATGCACAGTAGGCTTTTTAGGGAAAAAAAAGAACAATTGTTCAGTGCTTGCAGAATGTATACTTTTGGGTGCTGGCAATAAGCCTATGAACTGTAAATATGTTTTTTTGAAAAAAAAAAAAAAAAGCTAGCTGGCTGTTCATACAGAAAAATATGGTGTGTGTCTGAAATTGTTTTTGTCAGACACATCCACTAGACCAGTGGTTCTCAACTCCAGTCCTCGGGACCCACCTGCCAGTCAGGTTTTCAGGATTTCCTTAGTTTAGACCAGCTGATATAATTAGCGTCCATCCATCAGGACTTACCACAGGTATTCATTCTGTGGGATATTCCTAAATCCTGACTGGCAGGTGGGTCCCGAGGACTGGAGTTGAGAACCACTGCACTAGACATCTTATCACATAACTACTGAGAACAGAATGGCCTCTGGCTCTTTCTGAGTGGAATGACCTGGCTGAATACTGCCCCCTGATTGGCTGATTTGGCTGCCTGTCAGGCTCGGAGCTAATTAGAGCAAACCCTTAAATTACCAGGGTGGCATAGTTAAGATCCAACTGTAAGGATGACATTAACACCCTCTACTTGATGGAAAGTATTCCAAAAGCACATTACACATTCCAACAGGCTCTAGCCAACTGGGCCACATCAAGTAGGGTGACAACGCTAACCCTTCATCAGCCATGATGACAAATGGGGCCGGTGGCGATCTTCTGGGCTCTCAATGAAAGAGGTGGTTGGCCTGAAGCTGTTCACCCATTCTGGAAGCACAGAAGATGCAGACATCTGAAGTGCTTCCATAGGCCCCTATATCCACAGTTATAAACTGGTAGCTAGCGTCAGCAACCAAGGCCAATAGCACCACTAAGAAACATTGTTTAGAATTAATATACCGGGACACTTAGTGAGGCGGTTTCTGAACATGAATGTGGTTGCTATCCATCTCCCTGATGCAGTAGGTAAACTGCACAGAATTGTGTAAGCCCTTGGCAATTTGGAGTCAGTCTTCCTCCTTGGGCTGTGGCATCACCATTTTTCAGAGTTGCTGCCAGATGACTTCAGTGTGTAGGATAATGTGAGAAATGGTAGATGTCACTAGCAGGAACTTGAAATGCAGTGATTCAAATGAGGTCCTGGTCACCAGAAACCTGGAAATAGAGAACAGAGTTGTCAACAAGGGGGAAAATGTGCAAACAAGATAGCCAGCCAAAAAAAGGTGAAAAGGTTACGTTGTGGGTTCTAACCTTAGGGTGACAATGAACTGTTCCTGCAGTGATACGCAGTGCCTCATGTTGGTGTCCTAGAAGGTGAGGCCAGGACGCAGGTCTGCCAACAGGAGGTCAAAAGTGTGCACAAATATGCGACAGAAGCTGTGGAACCTCTCAGGGTGTTGCCACACATGGAGTACAGGGTGCAGAAGTGGCCTTTCCTGGACCACTGGGACACAAGGCGATGAACCCTCCTCCTTGGTTCTTCGTCCAGACTCACGGTCCTGTGCTTTGAGGACCGCAAAACGGCAATGGTCATGTGCATATAACCTTAGTGGGGGATATTAATGCCAGAAAGAAAGATCACACACCCACATGCTATGCATTGATCTATTGCTTCTCAGCATAATTTAAAAGAAATAGACCACCGTGACGTGTTGAGTGGGCCATTGCATTCTGATCAAAACTAAATGACTCATGGACATGTTTATAATTTATACTGAGAAGCAATAGATCAATGCATGGCATGTGGATGTACGATCCATCTCACTATTTCTACAGATTGGCAAATTTGCAGTTCTGGCTCTTAATTATTTTTTTCATGGTATCAGCACTTCACTCCTGGGTTTTTAAAGATGGCACCTGCTTGCGAGCGCTGGGGGCTCCATAGCCACTGGGGTTTCTGCTGTTTTAAACAGCAGACACCCAGGGCTAATGTCTGCAGTCGGTGATAACGCACAATGTTCAGTGGTTGGTTCACTCTGAAAGCCCTGCGCTCTCTGAAGAAACCAAGGCTTTTAGAGCTGTAGTCCCTATGGAGCCCTGCAGATGGCAGTGCTCCATAAGAACATACCAAATCTGCAATGAGTTGCGTTAGCAATTCATTGCAATATATTGGAGAAGCAATCTAATGATTGCTTATTATAGTCATCTAGGGTTGTGTTTCGTCCATGTTTCACGGATCATTGCTAGGAGATGCTCTTGATGCTCTTGAATTAATTTTCAGCTGAGTAGTGTCCGTGACATATAGATGACACATGGAGGGCAAAAAACGGACGCACAGAACAAACAATGAATATCTTCACAAATGAACCAATGACCATCGTGTCACTGATCTTATCATGAGCGTGTGATTGAATGGCCTAAGGCCATTTTCAGATAAGTATACTCATAGTGAAAACATTCTCCATGTGTCAGAGGTATTTCTCATGGGAAACTCTGCTCCTGTGACATGACCTCGGCTTTAATGAATTGTACTGACTACATTATGTGAGTACAGTTCATTAAAGCCGTGGTCAGGCAGAGACACACAGCATTACAAATCATTCTAATGCTGCAAGGTCATGTCACAGGAGCACAGTTTACCCGAGAAATACTCCAGACATGGAGCTTGTATCCCCAGGTGACTACACTCATCTAAAACTAGCCTATGGGTTAATACCTACTTGGTCTAAGTCTGGTTTAGAGACCACATGGAAAGGCGAGCTTTTGAGATCTGTTCACATGATGCAGCTGCCTATAGTTGATGTGTTGTGGCAGCAGCAATGGTCGAAATGTGGGGCTATGCCAAATTAGAGTAGGGACCCACTCAAAAGAGGCCACCCTGATGTAGTGTGTAGGCCAGGGGTGCACAACCTGCGGCCCAGGGGCCATATGTGGCCCTCGATACCATTCTGTGTGGCCCCAACAATCTGGTAACAGACATGTATGGCTATGTCTTGTGGCTGCTCACATGTATCTTTCATCTATTTTCCCACTAAATGGGAGTACTAGAAGTGTAACTAGACATTTATAATATATACTGCATGTTTAATATGCCTTAAAAATAGTATTTCAGTTGGTAATACCCCTTTAAGTTTTATTTTCAGCTCTTGGAATTGATTCAGGCCGACAATGTGGCCCCCAACCAAAAAGGGTTGTGCACCCCTTGTGTAGGCCTATGCCTACATACTACATCAAAGTGTCTCTTGGAGATTTTTGTGAATTATGCTTAGAAGCCATAGATCAAAGTATGTGGATGTGTCATCCATGATTTTTTTTCTTCTAAGGATCGCCATTAGTGAGAGGCATGTGTGGTGCACAGTGGCCCACAGGGGGGCGTGAGTTGGAGAGGATTAGAGCGGAGGATGGTGATGGTAGTACTCACGGTGGTGATCCCTCTCCAGCTCTCCCTGGGCCAAGCACCCACAGTGATGGGAGGAGCACACCCTTTCTCCTCGTGGCACACCATGGTTTGAGAGTCTTCTGACTGATGGTGGTCTGGGTGCCCTTGGCATTGGTGGGTGCAAGAAAGGGATCCCTAAAAGGGCCAAACAGCAGCATCAGTGGTAGCGCAAGTTCCAATTAAGCAACCAGGTTTGTGGAACAGATCCTTACTGGCAACAACAGTGGCAAAGTTCAAATAAATGTCCTCACAGTGGTAGTCACATGTTTTATCATGCAAGGACTGAAAGATCTTACATGTATTACCGTTTTCACATATGTTGTCTAAAGGGTACTTTTTCATTATGAAGAGTCCATGGTACACCAAGTACGCATGCTCAGTATTGTAGAACAGACGATGACCCTACTATTCCAAGTAGCCGAGTATGTGTGCAGTATTTTAGTCCAGGTGATGTGCCTGGTACGCCATGTACATGTGTTCAGTATTGTAGACCAGAATATGCCTTTCTGGGTTGCTGAGAAAGATGTAGTTACTATATCACATGTATCAACTGGTCTCCATAATAGAAATAGTACCCACCCAGAAGTTCCTGTAAGGCCCTGCAAAAATAAACCAGCTAGTGGTTGTGCATGATGTATAGCACGTGATCCAGGAAGTGCCTGGAGCATAATTTGACCGGGGAGTGCCCCATTGGCCTTAGGGCTAGTTGTAGTTGTTGCTCCCATATTGTGATAAGTAATTGATATCGGAACGTGTATTTTTGTTTTGTGATCTGATTTTTTCTTGACCATTCTCTTGGAGTCTCCACTAATTGCCTAATGATCCTCCTGCCCACCACATCTGTACCACTTACTCACCATTACTGATTCCTGATATCCTGTATCCATTACATCTCATTTCTGGTGCATGTTATTGGAATTCTTTGGCTGTTACCTTTACTAACTGTATCTCCAACAAGATCCCAATGGTTTGTTTTATTCCCTTTCTACTGATGTGATCCAAAGTATCAACTACTGAGCTAGAACTAGAAGTCTTGAAACCAGCTGAGAACCTCAACCTTTGGGATTCATATCTTCAGTGAATAATTGTAACCCCATACCATTTATTAT
Organism: Rhinella marina; assembly: GCA_900303285.1. NCBI lineage: Eukaryota > Metazoa > Chordata > Amphibia > Anura > Bufonidae > Rhinella > Rhinella marina. The sequence continues at coordinate 58,659 of ONZH01010456.1, forward strand.
TGCTATTTCAGCTGTTAGGTTGGAGGGACCCATCTTTTTTGCCATAGGGCCATATGAATTCTAGTTATGAACCTGGTCGGGATTCTTCCAGCGGTTCCTTAGTTTTTATAGCGTTTAAACAAAACTCCAAAAAGAGGCTCATACTAAGGCTTCATTCACACGACCATATTTTGTTTCCGTGTCCATTCCATTTCTTTTGAGAACCGTATGCGGAACCATTCATTTCAATGGGTCCGCAAAAAAAGGAAGATACTCTGTGTGCATTCCGTTTTGCAAAAAAGATAGAACATGTATTCTTGTCCGTTTTGCTGACAAGGATAGGCATTGTTACAATGGATCCACAAAAAAAACGGAAACACGTATGCCAAAATGTCAACCATTTTTTTTTTGTGGATCCGCAATTTGCGGACCGCAAAACACATACGGACGTGTGAATGAAGCCTAATGTGAACAGAGCCTTACCTGCGCCGTTCTTGTTCCTGATCAGTGCACATTAACATTGTGTATCTTAGCGTGGCGTGGTCCTACTGTTTACAACGTACTTTGATACATGTGGTGTTTTTGGCTCACTGATTTATTCATAAAAGACGTCACTGTTTCCAAGGCAACACGAACCGGCATCTTTTGTCTTCGATTATAAATTACTTGAAATCCGCCTGAAGGCTGAAACTTGTGCAGGTAATGCTTCTCTGAATGTTTTACTTTAATTTCCAAGGATTAATGTTTCCACCATAGATACGGCTTTCCATTTTTTTCCCTCTATTTCTGCTAATGTCAAATTTTTTTCCACTGGATTCATTAACCTCGTATTCTGGATTGCAGCAGGCAGGATGCTAAATATAACTTCAGAAAATTGATATTTAATTGACCGCAGTCTGAAAACCAGCATGAACGGCAACAAACCAGCCGTAAGCATTGATCTAATAATGATTATAGCAAATGTCGCACACTGCCAATATGGGCTACTGGAGAAAGCAATGGAAGGCTCAGGGTCAACCAGTAAGGCTGAGGTCATCTACTGGTTGGGCGGACAAGAAGCAAACAGCAGCGTCTTATAAAATATCAGTGTCTGATCCGCTGCTCAGTACCTAATGATGCCATTAGCTGCTGCGTATAAATGATTGCATCCTCTGTAGTGATGTTTAGATACGTAGTTGAATTCATGGAGCTTCAGATTATGGCATGCTGGGTCCTTTCATCATTTCGTTTGTGTAAGATGCAGTATTTATTACTGTGTATGCCAAATAGTGTTAAAATTTAGGGCAAACCGGATAAATATTGGGTGGTTAAACGGTCACATTGGTTGAATGTCCTTTATGGGTGTGATCAGGTCCCTTTGGCCACAGCTTATTGCCAGCGGCCTTGAGATTTTGTGGGTTGTGTCGAGATGTGGTTTCTAGGACTATTATGGCCATTTGGTGGTACTCAGTCTTTTTCCAAGGGAAACCAAAACCACTTCTTCTGGCCATGGGGGTCATAAACCAGACATTCCCCCCCCCCTTCCCACCCCAACCTCCAGCACCCCCCACCCCCCCTACGAGCCTTCTCCCCCCGGTCGTCCCATGTTCTTATGATGTATGTAATGAATGTTAACATGGAGAATTGTTACATTTCATACTTGCTCATCAATGCTTTAATTTTTCTCATGTCATGCCTGTATCTACTGTACTAATAAAAATTTCAATAAAAAGAGATTTGTTAAAAAAAAACCAGACAGTTGGTTGGCCTAGGGTCTCTTTTTGGAGGCCCTCAAACCCACCTGCAATGAGTCAAATACAATAGGTCTCTGCTACTGCTGCTCTATCAGTGGCTGTCACTTATGCCACTCCGGCATGGATGGGCCCAGTCTCTTCCTAGCTGCGTATCCCACTTTTTTTCCATAGTCTAAGATGGGTGTCACCACTTTACAGGCTCCCTTAGTTTTCATGGCCCTGAACACCTCTCAGAACCAGCAGTCTTGTTTTGCTGCCAACCTACCCTCCTTATCTGAACTTGCTTACCCTCCCGCCCCAAAGCTTTGGTGCAATGTCCGTGCAGCTCCATGTTCCCTGATGTTATTGTGGGGCTCCCAAGTGATGGATCCTGCACAGGAGTAACCCTTCACAGAATGGCGGTTGGGAGGTTTGTGCCCAAACTCGCTGCTCTGGTCTACCCTGTGCCAATGTCATTGTGCACAAAAATACACTGCAAGTTAATGAGGTTGTCCGGGTTTTTAACACTGATGACCTATCCAACTTCCAGCAACGTCAACAGGACAGTGTTATGACCACAAAGTACTAAAGATCAGTCAATAGCAACTTGCTGGGAGTTGCAGTTTCACAGCACCCGGAGAGCAACAGGTTGGAGACCACTGTTATACAAAGTTAGGGCTTATGCCCATGACCGTATGTTTGGTCTGCATTTGATCTGCGTTTTTTGTGGATCAAAAGCAGACCCATTGGTTTCAATGGGGCAGCAAAACATACAGACAAAAAACAAACAAAAACGTCCTATTCTTCAAGGATAGGACATGTCTATTGAAGTAAAAAAGATTATGGTGGCATGCACATGGCCGTGATCCGTACGTTGCTTATCCATGATTTGTGGACTGGAAATGAGCCCTAAACCTAAAACATGTGAACAGCAAGAATGAAACAAATGAAATGAACTACTAATGAAAGATGGGGCACCAGGGGCATAACTCGGAGCCCCAGGGCAAACACAGCCCCCCCCCCCACACACACACGCTATTTACCATACAATACTATATCTTGCATAATGGGTCCCTTTCGGTACCAGAACCGTGGTGCGACTGCTACATTTTCTACACCCCAAGTTGGCACTTCACTTCAATTGCTTTCCTATGAGTCTAAATTTAATATTTAATATTTTGTACTTTACTTGAACTCGCCTTTTGAGAATGATTTGACATCACAGGATAGGTCAGCTGAAAACTGCTGGTCTTATGAATTATTTTGTAGTTGTACACTTATTGTTTTAGTGGCTGAGCTAATCTGCTACATTTCAAGCCAATGTAATGAAATGAAGGTTGAGGGAACATTGCAGGGGCAGTGGGCATATTTATTAATACTAGCTTGCCGTATGAATAGTGCACCGAGCCAGTGCAACGTGTGCCAGATTTACCAACAACCATGGGACCACAACATCTATTTAATAAAGTTTCTTCCTATTGGCTTTCATATATGAGGTTTCGGCTAAATGTCAGCCTTATTAAAGCACAGGTTCACCAACACTCTGCAAGCAGAAAAGTGCCAAAAACCTTTAATAAATGGTTTGCATTTGGCTCAGATGTGGTGACTTAGGCTACTTTCACACTAGCGGCAGCACGGATCCGGCACCTAAAGGGTGCCGACGGATCCGTACTACCGCTGATACATGTGTGGAGCCGGAGCAGCGCTCCGGCCCCACACATGTTACCACACACATTGGAACAAGACATACACACATACAGACATACATACAGACTTACACACATACACACATACATACTCACATACTCCAGGGACGCCGGCAGAACGTCTTCACGCGCCTCCTGCGCGCAGTGATGATGATTCCCCACAGCGCCCTCTGCTGGGCGCAGTGGGGAAACGTCATAGCTGCGCACAGGAGGCGCGTGAAGACATGCTGTCGGCGTCCCTGGAGTATGTGAGTATGTATGTGTGCATGTCTGTATGTATGTATGTATGTCTGTATGTATGTATCTATGTTTGTAGCCGGATCCGGAATGACCCCCCATTGCAAATCAATGGAGGACAGATCCGGATTACTGGTGTGTCCACACCAAACGGATCCGTCCCCATTGACTTGCATTGGGGGTCATTCCGGATCCGTCTTGGTGCAGATGCCTGGACCGGAGAGCAAACCACAGCATGCTGCTGTTTGTTCTCCGGTCTGAAGACGGAACGGAATGCTTTCAGGAGCATTCTGTTGTCTTCAGTTCAGTTTTGTCCCCATTGACAATGAATGGGGACAAAACTGAAGCGTTTTTTTCCGGTATTGAGCCCCTATGACGGAACTCAATACCGGAATTTAAAAACGCTAGTGTGAAAGTAGCCTTACCTTGAAAAATATAGAAGTGGTCATTAGCATGTGGGAGGCACGGGGAAATGAAGCACTGCACTGGCTGTACTCACCCACCCTGGTCTTCTTCCTGGCCCCACTTTGCACTGTGTCATGACCGCGTACAGGATGTAATGCACGTTGGCGTGTATATGACCTGACACCGTGAGATGTCAGGTCACAGTGCAGAGCGGGACCCGGAAGAATACCAGGAAGCAGTGATCTGAGGTCTGATAGGGCTCCAATCTGAAGCTAATGGGTTCCGATCTGAGGCCAATGGTGTCCAATCTGACTCTTATCTGAGACTTATGTGGTCCAATCTAAGCCTGATGGGGTGCGATCTGAGATTAATGGGGGCTTGGAGGGCTGATCTGAGGCTGATGGAGGCTGAGGGGGTCTGATCTGAGGCTTGGGAATGTGATGGGGATCTGATCTGAGGTTAATGGAGCTGGGGGTCTGATTTTGGGGTATGATGAGGGTCTGGTCTGAGGTCTGATGAAGAATGGGGGTCTGATTTGGGATCTGCTCTGAGGTCTGATGGAAAATATTTTCCTCCTCCAAATCCTAGGTGCGTCTTATAGTCCAGTGCGTCTTATAGGTATATAATTCAGCCGTTTTTCTGAACAGTAAATATGCATTTTTCTTATCCAAATTATTTTTGCATCTGTGAATTCATAAGTACAATTATATTAGAGAAAAGGACAGAAAAGAAGTCTTAGATCATTTATGGAATGTCTCTAGGATATACCACCTGCTACCTCATGAATAAAAAGAGGTGGCCGCACATGCACAGCTGTCTCCGTTCAGTTCTACAGGAGTTCCAGAGAGCTGAGTATCAAGTGGGATGGTGAGTCAGACATTTATGACATATTATGTCGATTTTCATAACTGTCTGAGATGGGAATACTACTTTAAAGGAGTTGAGTTATAGGACAATTCCCCAGTGCTGCTAAATGTGATAATGTAATAAAAGAACATATACTCACCACTGTCCTCCACTGTTTCCAACACTGCCAGTCTGGTTCTCCTACGTAGCGGTATATATGGCATGTAACCATTGCAGTCAATCACTGGACCCAGCAGTCATGTGCTGTATACCACTGAGGCCAGTGAATGACTGTAGTGGTCACCTGCTATATACAGCCATGTTACCTTGTCAGGAATTCATCCAGTCAATGCAGAGCTTTGCTGGGAGGTTTGAAATTCCAACCAGCCAAGTCCTGGTCGGCCAACGTGTCAGTGTGACTGGAAGCGGAGTCAATCAGGTGTCCAATCCTAGAGCGAGGCAGGGGATTTAAGACTGCTGATTCCTGATTGACTTACCTGTCAACAAAAGGTTTTGGAAAACTGATAACAATTTTGGCGTTTACTGTGACAATGTAATCACTTCGCCATGTATATGTACACTCACCAATGCCGGCAGCTCAGCAATCAGCGGCCGGAAACGGCATTTGTGAGCACAGATCATTGCCAGGTGTCATTTTCTTTTTGTGCCCACATGGAGCAGAAGTGGAGGAGTGGACATCCAGCCAGAAAAGAAAATAGATAACTGTTTTTACAAACCTGTTTTGTGTTATTTAACAATAAGTTAACATCCATCCAATGGTTGCCTTCAACGGGCTATAAATGTAACAACTAGAGATGAGCGAGTTTTATAAAAAAATTTGCTTTGTGAATATATTACTTAGTCACGAAGCGCATTTCTTTTTAAGTAGTGGGTGCAATGACAGGGAGCGGCGATTGCGCTGCCCTGTCATTGTACCCCTCAGATGTGCGTTCATACATGATCGCGGCATCTGATATAAATAAAAGAGTGCAAAATTTTTAAAAAAATCATACTTACCTGATCCATTTGCGCGCGATGGGCCAGCTACCACCATCTTGCTATGATGGTGTCAGCTCCCCAGTCGCTATTTCAGGTTAAATCGATTCGCTACCATGAAGCATGAGGAAATTTGGGTCAGCGGCGAATTTATTTTGAAATTTGGATTGAAGTCCACTTAGTGTACTTTGATTCGTTCAACACTAGTAACTACATTAGTAACTATCTTTGGTTCAATGTGTTGGGCATAGCAGTGCTCTTTATGTCTAGTAGCAGGGCTTTAAATGTGTGTGTTATAGCGCCACTTTATTTTAGTAAATGTTTTGTATTAATACCTTTCATATATTGTTTTTTATCTCGACGTGTAAGATGCAGGGGTGCACCTAGCCTTTCTGCTGCCTGAGGGAAAAACTGAAACGGTGCCCTCCAATGCCTATTTCTTAACCTAACCCCTTGCCACAATGAAAGTTCTCATTGCCCATGGCCGTTCTGCTGCCCCCCTCTTGCCCCCACCTGGTGCTGCCTGAGGCAATGCCTCACCTGGCCTCATTGGTGGTGCACCCCTGGTAAGATGAAAAGAACAACAGCCCAAGCTTAAAATCAGTTTTTTGCAAGCTTCTTCATATTGTAACCCTTCCCTTATATTTATTAAAGTAATATTACTAAATAATGGAATATACATTATTAACCGTATATCTCATACCAAATATTCTTACATTTCAGAAAGATAAACTGAAGTAATATCAAAGGTTACCTCCAGTGATCCTCTTCTAAGGCTCTCAGTTTATGGGCCTCAGTGTTTCTAATCTAGAAATAATAATTTTAAAAAAAGTGCTCTATTATTAACCCCTTAATAACCACCCCTATGTGTTTCTATGGCAATTGTTAAGGGGCTGTATTCTTCAGAGCCATAAAAGCATAGGGCTGCAGAAGAGTGGCTGCATCGAAGATAGTGCAGCCATAGGTCGGGTCAGAGGTAGATAGAAAAAGGTTTTTACTGTGTCTGCCTTCCTCATTCCATGTAGCTCAGTGAGTGCTGTGGATACCGTAAAAGTACAGGCAGCACCACTGCCTCAACCACGTCATCACCATACTAACTGCCAAATGACACAGAGTTGCTTGGTCAACCTCGATCCATCACAGCCCTGGTTGTGACAACATCATCATTGTTTGATATGAAGCATATAGGGCAAAAATAAATCATGTTCTAACTTAAAAACCTCATATGGGGGATTGAAAAAAAAAATATATATATATATTCAGAGCCTACTTGCTACTTTCTCAGAGGCAAAATTGTCATATAATCACAGTGTATATACTGTATAACCAGTTTTGCCACTGAGGAAGAAGCAAGCCGGCCGAAGTACTATATTTAATTTATGCATCTTTTTATGGGATATACTGTAGGTCTTTATTTTTTTAAACTATTTTTACAGACATTATATTTGGATTTTTATTTTTTATAATCATGGGAGTTTTCAATCATGAAAATAGTAAAAACAGCTAATTTTCCAAGTTGAAACTTTATAAAAAAAAAATCATACAGAGGAGCCTTAAAATACACTTTTTTATCTGGAACCAATAGTGTCTAATGTTTTAAGACACTACTAGATAGAGGATGGATCGATAGATAGATAGATAGATAGATAGATAGATAGATAGATAGATAGATAGAATAAGATTCATAGACAGATAATATATAAGACAGATAGACAGCTCTGAATTTCCTTTTTTGGTTATTTTATCCATGTACAGCAGCGGGTACTTTGTGCTCCGTTAGACACCAGGGGATGGGGCGACTAGCTACAAATCCTACACTGAAGTAAAACTGTGTGATTTGTATTAGCTGTTGATATATCCTTATAGTGTACATAGACAGAAGCTGTCCTGACCCTTTTCGGTCATATTTGTAGTAAGATAAGATGCTATCTTGTTGTCCGTAAAAGATGAAATTGCCTTGTAACATCGCATTTATGTTCTCACCTGAGAATGAAGACTGCGAGCTCTAGAAGCCTGTAATCAATTCCATTACAGACAAATAAACAGTAGTCCGGATTATGATTAAAGCCTAAAAGTGCGCTCAGAAATCTTAATCATCCCTTAGAGAAGTGTAACTCACAGATTTTGGTGAGTTTTTGATGCATTTTTTGAGCCAAAAGTACATGCAGGTTGAAGGGGAATAAGAGCATAATAATGCTGATAGTGAGCATAAAGAAAGGACTTAAACTTCTCCTTCATGCTGGATCCACTTCAGGCTTTGGCTCCAAAAACTGCAAAACAAAATCTGTGTGTGACACCACCCTAATGGATGGTATTTGTAGACATGTGACTAAGATTTCCGAGTGCACCTTTAGACTTTAGGGGGTTATTTAAAAAATCTAGAACATGACAACTTGTTTTCAACAAAGCCAGAACCAGCCCTGTACCTCACATGGATCCAGAAATCTCCACATTCATTTCTCTGTTAGATTTATATAAAGCTAACAGCTCAACAGACATGTCCTTTTTTCAGAGGGCGTGTCCTGTCTGATTCAGCTAGTGTCAGTTAAAGGATGAAACTGAGCATGTGCGGCCATCTCAGTGAGCAGGACAGAGAAATAAGAAAAACAGCAAACAGTATGTGACGCTATACTGAGAGATTTAATTGAATAATTCAATAGATATAATACATTTTATATTACATGCAATTACAAAAGTATTCAGTAATCATCCAGGGGCTGGTTTAAAAACTTTATTCGTGGTACACCCGCTTTAATCATTATCCGGACTCCCGTTTGTTAATTTTCTGCAAAGGAATTTGTTTTAACTTTTTAAAGTTCACAGTCTACAATTTCAGGTGAGAAGACCTTCTTCATACTGTAGCTCAATATCTTAGCTCAAGGTAATCAAGTACCCAGTCACAATCAGGTCAATTTTAGCGCTATTTTTCTTTGGCACTGGCTCTGTCTGTCCTGCAGTCCCACAGACCTGTACTGGACATGACTGACCTCATACTGGCTCAAAGGTTAAAGAGTTACTCAGGGGTATACCACCAAAGAGGCCAGGTGAGGCGATCGCCTCAGACAGCGCCAGGTAGGGGCAGCCAAAGGGCCATGAGCTGAAGGGAAGGGGGTAGGTTAAGAAATTGTCATTGGGGAAGGAGGAGCGACGTTTCAGTTTTCTCCTCAGGCAGCAAAAAGGCTAGGTGCACCCCTGGAGTCACTGTACTTTCACACAATTTAGTTTCATTTAATAGAGAATTGTGTAACAAGCAAATTTCTAAATCACTTCATTATAACAATATGCCTCCATCCATGGGATGAAAAGCTGTAAAGTCATGGCCACTAGGGGCCTAATAAAACGCCTGCTTCTACATTGCTTCTGAACATCTCAGGAACCTCCGGCCTGTCTGTAAATGTGATTTATGCCTCCCTATCTGTTCTGTGAACTCTGGAACTAAAAATAAAAGAAATGAGGTCACAGCATACAGTGTTGGCAGAAGGGAGACACGTCCTGCTTCTGAGTGAAATGCATCTAGCTGTGCGGCTGAAACAGGGAATAATATGACTGAAAAAACATTAGGGAAGCCCAAAAATAATTATTCCTTCATAGTTATGATTGTACAAAGAAGCAATTTTTTTTAAACTTAGATTCGCATTGAATTGTCAGAGAGGAATGAAATGACATGTACCCTTCCTCCAAAAAAACAGTATCCTTTACTGTTATTTGTTATAGATTTCCCTTTGACTGTCTTACAGTGTCACTTTAAGTACAAATACATCAGTAATGCTTATGGTATGTTTTATTTATTACATGGTTTTATATCTCCCAGGAAGTGTGACATGCATCCATGTTTGATACCTGATACGCCATGTGTACCATGTCTTAAAGGGGTTGCCCAGCCATTTATATTGAAGACCTACAGTATTGTCAGGATAGGTCATCAATATCCGATCATGGGGGTCTAACACCCGGCACCCCCGCAGATCTGCCTTTAGAAGAGGAGATGTAAAAGGTATTCCACTAACGTAGATGAAACACACTATTTGCATGGGCCCTGGACATAGCTTTTTGGGAGATGCTGCAGGCAGACAGCATACTGCCTTGGGCAGGATACAATGGACACTGCAGGTGAGCCACACTGGGGACAGTGAGTGACATAAAGATCAGACTGCACTGTTATATAAATGCATTGCACTGTATAGAATATGTCTATGTTGTAAGCATCACTGGGTTTATGCTGCCATCTAGTGGCCAATTGTGTTAATGCTGTTGTTTACTGTGCTGTTACAGGCACAGGACCTTTCGAACATATGATCTAATTACACAACTCCTCAAGCTACAATGTGAGCACACACCTATAACAGGTTAAATAGCAGAGCTCTGCAGACCTAATGTCAGTACCATGCAGCAGGCAGAGCAAAAGGCTGGAAATACCAGCTGAAACCTGCATGGTAGATAGCTAGCAAGTGGAGATTTTGCTTGTAAATTGGCCTACATAGGGACAGAGACAGAGCAACCCATATAATAGCAGATGGGTAGCCAGAGCAGGGGAAGCAAACTTGCACTTTTTCGCTGCCACGCCTTGGAGAATTACTGGACCTGTGGAGAAGCCAGGTCAGGAAAAACAGACAAGCCAGCCCGCAGCAAGTTAATATGCTTGGTATAAAAAGTGAAGTGCAAAGCTCAATGTGTGAAGTGCTTTGTGAGGTAAAGAGATGATGCGACCTGGTAAGAGACAGTGCAAAGTGTGCGCAGTGAGCTGTGAGAAAAATATCATAAATTAGAGATGCCAGTGCGGAGTGTGTGAAGCACACCACAAGGAGAATTACCATGGCCTTTAAAGTGAAAAAAACATCTTTTTTTACTCCAGCAGAGGGAGACCCTGGGGAAGATTTATCAAAACTGATGCAAAGGAAAACTGATTTTTCCAGTCTCTTACACTAACTATTGACATATGAGATAGTCCTCACAGAGGACAGTTCCCTGCTAGGAACCTCTGTCTATGTGCTGGTATGAAAATAGCTACATCCAGTCTTTCAGAACAAGCCAACCATTGCAGGGGGCATATCTGACTGACCATGGCATCCTCCAGCTGCTTTCCAGGAGGTAAAGTATCATAATTGCCAACTGTCCCCAATCTGACGGGACCGTCCCTGATTTTCAGAGACAGTCCCTGAAAATTCTTGCTGTTCCAGGCTGAAAATGAGCTGGGCTAGCACAAACCCCACCCATAAGTGGTTGTTCCCTGGTGTGGTTAGGGCATTCCCGGTGGCGGGACTTATATGCCCTGATTCTACCAACTGAAACGTTGGCAAGAATGTAGTATCAGGAACCGGACATGCAGTGACCAGTTGAATCTTTCTGAAACTCTTATCTAAAAGGAGTAATCTGTGATGAGACAAGCCTGAGGCCAGCAGTGTACCAAAATCATGTCCACAATCACAAGATCAAGGAGTCCCAGAAGTGAGGTCATTCCATAAAGCTTTTGACATGTCTAGGCGACATATCAGAAGTTTTTCAACTGAGTTTTCTAGCAGCACACTTAACTACTTGGATATCTATTATTTAAGGATGCAAAATCCAGAAACAGTCCAAATTTTGGACCAAGAAACCTAAAAATAAATTTAACTATTGATGTAGGCTAAATATATTAACACATCCCACACAATGCAATATTTTGACCCACAGAAAGGTTGTACAAGCCGAGATGGGCTTATAAAAAGTATTAGGGTCCCTGTACCACTTGCTCCGCTCTCCTTACATTACTTACATTGAGTCGAATGGAACCGGAATCAGCTGGGAACTTCTGCCCCCATCATTTTAGCAATTGGTGGAGGACTCAGCACCCAGATCCCCACAGATCAGATCGAACCTTCTTAATGTTACAGGCAGTGGGCGTTCACCACTTGTGCCAACTAACCAGTTTGGTTAGGGGCTAAAGCGAAGGGTGTTGTCCTGGTAGTTCCATTCTATTACCCCTTTAAACCATATACAGGGATCTGGACATCACTGCAGGGTACCAACCAGGCTGCTAGCTTCTGGAATAGTCCTGGGGTAGATGGAGCCTGACCCACAGAGGTCGAAGACATTGGTGTCAAGCACCGAGGGGTCAGGCAAAATTTGTAGGCAGGAAACAGGCCAAGGTCAGGGCAGGCTGCAAAGGATCAATATGAGAAACAGGCTAAGGTCGAGGGAAGCGGCTAGGAGTCAGATTTGGTAGTCAGACAGAATTTCACACTTTCACTGAAAACTAGAGACTAGGAACCTAAAGCTCAGGCACCCTCCTACTGGGGAAGATGTCTTAAATACCCAAGGGCAGCCAACCATTGGCTGGGGAAACATTTGAACGTGCACATGCTGGCCTTAAGAAGCCGAGAATGAGTACATGCCCTAAAAAAAAAAAGACCAGGAGGCTTATCCATAGTCTGGACACACTATCAAAGATGCCAGTGCATGGGAGTGCCGCTGACACGGGAGCAGGACGGGATCATGGAAGGACAGGGGAGAGTGGCGGGCACTAACCGCTAGAGTAATACTGACAGTTTAGACATTTTATGAAATGATGAGTACAATTTACGGTAACTTTTATAACACGACCAGATTCATCTTGTCCAAATATTTGTACAATTCTAAAACATATTGAATGGAATTGAACCCGTATATATAATAACCACAACAGTGACAGAAATAATTTATGAACCATATATCTTCAGCTTTTATTTATGTAAGCAAATGGTTACATTCATAGATATTTTAGTGCATGTTAGGAAAGACAACACTTTATATTTCAGACCAAAATAAGTTGTTAGTTTGTGATATTCTGGTCACCTCTTGGCAATTATTATTATTATTTTTATTTCATTGTGATCAACTAAACAGATGACAGAATTCTGAATAAAATGAGTGGTATAACATTGACTAAGAAAACTTGTAGATAATATCAGTCCTTCCATACATCCTTTTACAGCCTTAAAGTGCCTATACAGATGTAACCGTATATACAGAAATGGAATATAAGACGTCGGGACTCATGGAAAATACAAAGACCTTAAAAAAAAAACATAGCGTTCCATAATAAATCGGATAATTAACAAATTATAACACTTATAGATTATTTCCCAGCTCTTATGACAATATCTTACCATGCAATTGTCGTATTTTCTTGTTAAACATATATTTGTATAGCTATATATATATATATATTTATTTTTATGTATATAAATAGAAAATATATAAGACAAACCATGTACACAACATACACAAAGTTATCTAAAGGGGGAAGGAAACCTGGTTGCTAATCATGGCGGAGGGACAATTCATGAGGTTCACTTTACATTATGCTATATAAAAAGTTAATGACAGCATATATAATTGGCATGAGCGTCTCTCGTATTCGGGGGCTGCCCCTTTGAGGATCTTGCTATTGCCAATTAAAGGGCATCTGTCAGCAGTTTTGTACCTATGACACTGGCTGACCTGTTACATGTGCACTTGGCAGTTGAAGACATCTGTGTTGGTCCCATGTTCATATGTGCCCGAATTGCTGAGAAAAATAATGTTTCAATATATGCAAATGAGCCTCTAGGAGCAACGGGGGCGTTTCCCTTATACCTGGAGCCTCTGCTCTCTCTGCAACTGCCCCACCCTATGCACTATGATTGACAGGAGCAGGTGTGATGATTTTTATACTGCCTGGTCCTATCAATCAAAGTGCAGAGGGCAGTTGCAGAGAGAGCAGAGCCTCTAAGTGTAATGGCAACACCCCTGTTGCTCCTAGAGGCTCATTTGCATAAATCAAAACATCATTTTTCTCAGGGATGCGGGCACCTATGAACATGGGACCAACACAGATGTCTTCAGCTGCCAAGCGCACATGTAACAGGTCAGCCAGTGTCATAGGTACAAATCTGACAGATGCCCTTTACTTGGAGTCTGGTGCTTGCACCAATTCAGTCACATATGTAGCAGTGAGGAGTTTGTCATTCAGTACAACTGACTGTGATGTGCTATATATATATATATATATATATATATATATATATATATATAGGACTGCAGGTTAAACTAGTGCATTATCAAAATAGTGAGGTAATCCTAAAATACCATTTTGTCTGCCACCACTAGAGGGAGCTTAGAAACTTACTGTTACTGTGTTATTATTGGGTTCAATGTATAACAGTATGCAGTGAGCTCCCTCTAGTGGTGGCTGCAGGTAGTCAGCATGTTATCTTTTAGTGTTATGGCTCTGCAGGGGATTTGGGGTTCTGTGTCACATAAATCAGAATTTCAGACCAATTACAAAATGGTGTTCAAGTGTCATTTACTGTACATGGCTGTAGGGAATTATAATGTACAAATAATTCTAGTGTACTGTAAATGACAATTTCAACTCTGCTACATGTGTGCTGCAAGCATCTAGTTAATTCATTAGCAGATTACACACTCAATACTAATACAGTATTTTAGTGCCTAATTCATGGAAACAATAGAATAATTGAGATACAATGTGGCGTACAGTACCTGTATCTTATATAGGAGGTCACATACAGAAAATGCACAAGTGACATTAATATGTAGACATCCATGTATTGTAAATGATGAATTGTAATCTTATATGTAATCTTCCTAACAGTTCAACATTTTACACAGGGGACGAAGATCGAAGATGAGTTATTTTGAGTCGATAAAAGATGTACATGTATGAACAGGTTCTTAGAAACACACATAGTTCAGCCGATCTACAGTGGTTATTAAAAAAAAGCATAAAATGCAATATCCATAAGGACCACACAAAGACGAAACATACAAGTGCAGGGACGCTGCCGAGGACTGGTTTAGTGACACAGAGAGCGAGATCTACCCTAGAAAATGTCCACAACTTATGTTTCTATTGAGGTTTATGAATGCTGTGGTCATCGTGGCCTTTTTTCTCTATTTTGAAGACCAAGGACACTTTCTGATGAAATTGCAGAAATCTGATATGTAATGGAATATAAAACTCTAAAATAGCCAGTCCTTATTGCAGCACCCATGTGAAAGTTACCTCCCCTGGGTCCCCTGTGTAATACTGAATGCCACGGCCACCATGTCCATAGATTAGATGGTGACAGTTATGTAATTTTTGCGTGGGTGGCTCAGTGGTTAGCACTGGTGCCTTGCAGCGCAGGGGTCCTGGGTTCAAATTCGACCAAGGACAACATCTGCATGGAGTTTGTAGGTCCTCCCTGTGTTTGCGTGGGTTTCCTCCGGGTACTCTGGTTTCCTCCAACACTCCAAAGACATAGTGATAGGGAACTTAGATTGTGAGCCCCATTGGGGACAGCTTGATGCTCATGTCTGTTGCTGCGGAATATGTCAGTGCTATATAAGTGCGTACATAAATAATTCTGAAAATGTTAAGCACATGCACAGATCCAGGCAGCATAACCTTCTGTACCTGCGCATGTGCTTAATGTTTTCTGTGACAGCATAGAAGAGTGAGCAGCTGGGGCGGTGGTGACCCGGATAATCCAAGTGACCGCCGCCACTTTGGGAGCTATGGATGTGGGAGCCATGATGTCCTGTGTTTGTAAAATGGACCAATGGGAATCTGAGGGCCTTTAATCTGCGTGCTGCAATCAGGAATGAACAAGTTCAGTTTCTACCATTTCTGAAATATTCTTGGAAAATTGTTAACCCCAGGAAGAAATGGAATCTGGGGTTTGCCACATTTGATGATTGTACTCTACATATTTGTAGTTTTATTATTTGAATGGGTTATACAAGTAGAAAAGAAAATCACTCTGGCCTATAAATACCACTGTCCTAAAAATGTTGTACTAGTAACACTGTAATACATATATATCGCAATCTCACTTACCAGTCTTTACCATCATCTATCTATCTATCTAATCTCTCAAAGTCTGCTGGCTGCAAAAGCTAAACATCATTATTTTGTCCTCCCCCTTGTAGATCTGTTCTCTGCCTTCGACTACTCTCTCCTGCTACAAACTCTCTCATCCCTCGGTAACAGAGACCTGGACTTCTCCTGTATCTCCTCAAACCTCACCAACCAAGTATTCAGTGACTCCCATTCACACACCACCTCCTCATCACTCCCTCTCTCTCTTTTCGTGTCCCTCAAGGCTCAGTCCTGGGACCCCTACTTTTCTCCATTTATACCTTCAGCTTGGAAAAACTCATAGAGTCCCATGGCTTTCAGCACCAACCGTATGCTGATGACACTCTAATTTACCTCTCTGGCCTACATGTCACTTCCATGCTAAACAGAAATCCAGGGTGTCTATCATCTATATCTTTATTCTTCTCCTCTGTCTTTTTAAAACTCTACATGGAGAAAGAATTCATCATCTTTCTCCCATCTCACTCAACCCCCCATCAGACCTATCCACTACAGTTTACACTACCATGCTTTCTCCAGTCTCGCAGGTCCGCTGCCTTCAGATAACATGTGCTTCTGTCCTGTCCTTCAAGCGACACATCCAAGTCCTTACCACCTCCTGTCGCCTCCAACTTTTATAGTCACACCTTCCTCAACCATGAGTTAACTAAAATTTGTGTACATGCCCTCGTCATTTCCCACTGGACTACTGCAACATCCTCCTCTGTGGCTTCCCATCTAACACTTGTGCACCCTCCAATCTATCCTCAACTTTGCTGCCTGGTTAATCCACCTCCCCCTCTTTTCTCCTCTGCCAGTCCCTTCACTGGCTCCCCATTGCCCAACAAATTAAGTTTAAAATAATAACAACATATAAAACCACCTCACATGTAATCTATGAGCCTCTCAAAACCTCATTCTTTGTTCTCATTCTTTCTGTTCCTCACAAAATCATCTACAAGATTTCCCATGTCCATCCCTATACTCTGGAACTCACTATCCCACAACACCAGACTCTCCCACAACATCCAAACCTTCAAAAGCAACCTAAAAATACCTCTTCAGGAAAGCCTACCACCTGCAATAAGCATACTGCCACCACACAGCCAGATGAGCTGCTATTACCCTCACCTACTGTCTCCTTCTCTTTTCCCTTTGTAGACTGTAAGCCATTGTGAACAGGATCAGAGTCATTATCTATCTAAACTATCTTTATCAGGTAGAATAACTATATTATCAGGTAATAACTTTAAAAGGTTTTCCACCAACTCCATCATCCTGACCCTCATCAAGAACCTTTCTAACAAAGGTGATCATTTCTTTACCAGTACAAATAACATCTTTAAAGTCCATTTAAATGTAAAGAAAACCCCCACCAATGTCTACCACATAATCTAAATAGATGTATCGATTCATTTTTTGATAGCAATTAACGTTTGATTTTTCTGATGCATGTCCCCTGCATTGACATAAAGAATAATATTTTGTCTGGCTGCAGTCACCACTAGGTGGAGCTTAGGAGCTTACTGCATACAGGTTTATTAATGGTGTCAATGTATAACAGTATGCAGTAGGCTCCTAAGCTCCCTCTAGTGGTTTATCACTAAAAAGGTTTGTCCAGCCTAGGAACCAACCAATCCAAAGCTCTGTGCCAAATAAAAAAAATGACAGACACTCACTTGTCGACTGTCCCATCATTCTGACACAGCTGCCTCATTTCCAGCTGCTTCCAGTCCCCGCCTTTTTGTGGCTTCAGCGGGCACGTGCTAGAATGGCATGTCACTAGCACATTACAAGCAGTGACGTGGGTTATCGCCAAGTCCAGTCATTGAGTGCAGTGGTCACTGGACCAATTCACTACCAGTCCAGCGGGGATTGGAAGTTGCCGGGTCAGAGTAGCAACTTAGAGACAGTGGGACTGCAGGCAGGTGTATATATATTTTTTTAATTTGGCACAGGTTCAGAACATTGGGTAGATCACCTTCTAGGCAGGACACCGCTTCAGTTCTGTTGTCCACTTGTACCATTGTGACTCTATCTAGATTTGGCATAGATTGCATCAAAATATGGCAAAACATGGCACAATCTGGCTCATTTAGGGATAGAGAAATTTCCCAAGAACAGTTTTATGTAGCAGGTGAGAATACTAAACAATTAGACTGTGTGATTGATGACAGCAGCAGGAGAGAAGTGTGCTGACTTTGTGGGGGAAAATGACCTATCAATTATGTGATTATGTTTGTGAGGCAAATATTGCAGATGACATGAGTCATGGTTTGGGTGGGGATAGAAAACCATGTAGGTAATCTGACTGTGTGAATGATGACAGCAGCATGAGAAGATTGTGCTGACCTTGTGGGAGACAGTGACCTGTTCATGCATGTAAAGGATACATTTGACAAGGGGGAAATAGAAATTTCAAAACAGTTTTTGAGGACGTCAGTAAAAAGATTACAATGATCACGTAAATTTATGTCGTCTTCATCTCTTTCCATGGATCAGCAGATACAATATGAGTCAATACAAATGTCTGCCTACCAACATTTTTTTAATGAAAGGATGTAAGATATGAATTTGTCTAAAATTTGTAAAAATGTTTCTTCATCTATTTATATACACCGATGAATTTATGAAAGGTTAAATATTTTTTATTATAAATGGTCAGAAAAAATGTTTCCTGTTAGTTGTAGAACAGCATTTAGAAATTACATTCAGATGCTATGGTGGTCAGTTATCTCCTTACTCTCTCGCGTGATGTCATGAACATAAGTAAAATATACACCGTTTTACACATGCTGCTAAAAATCTTGCTTACATATATAAAAATAAATACAACCAGAAAGCAAAACTCCACATTGAAAACAATCACATGGTTCCAATGGGTCATGACAGCTTGAAATTGCACAAAACTATGAGATTATGACTCCTTTTTGACCATTTTTTGCTTCTTGTACAGATGTAGAGGAGGTCAGTTTGTCAACGTAGCAGAGCGCAATTTGCACGATAATACAATGTATCGCAACATCTGGCTAAGTAATCTGTGGTTTGTCATAGGATTGCAAGTAAACCTTCAAGGGGTTATCCCATGATTAATATAAAATAATGAAAATCAGACATCATATAGTACATGACAATCTCTTTCTAACAATGCTAGAACCAACCCTGTACCTTATATGGACCCAGAGATCTCCACATTCATTGCACTAATTGCTCTGCTAGATTTTATTCAAGCTGCCAGCTTAGGCGGGCATCAGAGGTGCACCAACAATGAGGCCAGGTGAGGCCATCGCCTCAGGCAGCACCAGGTATGGGCAAGAGGGGGGCAGCCAAAGGGCCATGTGCTGAAGGGAAGGGGTTAAGTTAAGAAACTGGCATTGGGGAGTGGGGCGCCCTTTCAGTTATCGCCTCAGGCAGCAGAAAGGCTAGGTGCACCCCTGGGGTGGCGTGTCCTGTAACTGCCACAGCTCCTAACAGTAAATACTGCTGGTGGCATGTGAAGGATGGAACTGAGCATGTGCAACCACCTCAGCGAGGTAGACAGAGAGATGAAGAATAGAGCAACCAGCAGGTGGCGCGATATGGATACATTTCAGAGAATATACTAAATTTGTAATGCAGATCTAGCCGCTGGTTTGAAAAATGTACCATAGAATATTTTTCATGGGAAAACCCCTTTAAAGTAAATTTCAACTTTTTTTTTTTTTCCATGATGATCAGCTGCTCCCAGAAAACAGCTGATTTTTGCCAGGGGAAGCTTTAGCCAACCAGGCATTCCCCTCTGTAGTATTACAAATGAATGACTATCCATGTACGGATGTAGCAGAGTTAACCCACACATTTGGTGAGTTATCACAACTAGTTAAAGGGGTATTCCCATCATAGACAATGGGGGCATATCGCTAGGGACCCGCACCTACAAGGAGAACAGAACAGGGAGAGCTGTCGCTGGAGGACCCTGGATTTCCTGGTGGTCCGTCCACCACCAAGCGCTGCTCCCATACAAGTGAATGGGAGCGAACCGTGCGGCCCCTGCTCCCATTCATTTCTATGGGGCAGACAGAAATAACCGAGCCAGTGCTCGGCTATTTTCGGGGCCCCATTGAAATGAATGGAGGGTGGCTGCACATACGCAGTGCGCCCTTTATTAATTTCCACGCTCCGCTCTCATTGTAGGTGTGGGTCCCAGAGGTGGGAGCCGTACCTACGTATCAGACAATGGGGGCATATCCTAGCGATATACCCCCATTGTATGTGATGGCAAAACCCCTTTAACGTGTTATGACTTTGACTGTTAACTCTGCTACATCTTCTAATACACGGACATTGTGAGTTCTCCAGAATGGGAGCCACTCCTAGAGAATAGCTCTCCACTATGGCTTATGCGGACATCCAGAAGATGCCTATAGGACCTGATATCTTCATAAAACAACCCTTTTAAATGTAACATACGTATCACATACAGATTCATGCAGCTTCCCTTGAGTCCAATGTTACCTGTATAACTTCTTCTTCTTCAGGAAGTGTGTATCTCCCCCCCCCCCAACTCCAGTGATGACTGGATATTTTAGGATTCAACTCAAAAGCATTATATTTGGAACCTGAGCCTTGACACCAATAAATCAGTGCAGACTTTTGGATGGAACGTCGGGCGTTGCCTTGTCACCCAGAAGGTACAGTTCTGGGACAAATTGAGCTCTGCTACAACAGGATATTGGCCGTGATTCCGCGGTATTGTTCCAGATTGAAATAGATTAGTGTCATCTAAATACAGGTCACGTAACAATTGCACGTCACTGTGGAGTTTGGCCGTGAAATGTCGACTGGGCACATGGCTGCCATTCACATTGTGAATGTACTACAAGCAGATGGCTAATCCTGTGTACGAACACTGAAACAAACAGAACCTAAAGTGGCGAGTCTATCGTCAAAAAGTATATGAACCGTGTGAACATTTTGTTAACTCCTAGAGGAACGTATTTGGGGTAAAATGGTTTTATTGTTCAAATGGAAACACCAGGGGAAGGAATTTGGGTTTCTATCCTCCATGCTGGGTTCCCGACACCCGTCACTCACCACCAAAATAAGTCATTATTGCCTGGCTTGATGCAGAGTTCTCACTGCTGTGTTCTTTGCAGTTAATGGCACAGTAGATTCTCTACACTCCTGTCTTGACCCATCAAAGGGCTTGTGCTTTTTTTTTCTTTTATCCTATTTTTTTTTTTTTTTTTTTTTTAGAATAGTCTTTCATCTATAGGAGGTTTCATACACTCGTTTCCCTAAGGTACATAGTGCCAATGTTATAGGAAACCTTTCTCATTCTGACAGTTGTTAAGGGATGCTTTGGCTGTTTTTGGCCTTTATCCATCTCCAAGAAATAACAGATCCCTGGGATTTCCTTCGGAAAGTTTTCTGGAAGCTCCTCACGTGACCGAGGAATAAAGTGAAAAGATTCTTCCCCCTTTAAAAGCCTGCGGAGAAAAGAAAGGATGAGAATGATTGACTGAGATATGGACGGAAGTAGAAACAGAATTTGTAACTGCAGATCGTTCTACACTTAGGAGATCGTCTTCTAATGCATGGATGCCCAATCTGCAGCCCTCCAGCTGTTGCAAAACTACAACTCCCAGCATGCCCGGACCTACAGCAGGGCATGGTGGGAGTTGTAGTTCTACAACAGCTGGAGGGCCGCCGGTTGAGCATCCCTGTTATAATGCATAGTCCTTCAAAGCCTGGAGGAAGATAAATCCATGTCTTTCATGCCAAACTACATTTCCTATCATCCTCTCCAGATTACATCCTGGAGGGTGCAGTAATACGAGGTGGATATGTCTCATTCTTGTCGAAATTCATGTATGCAACCGTATTATGGATCCATACCAGTTCTATACGGCATGGATCCATAATATGGTGCTACTGTAATGTTGGATGAGTGGCACCCTATTTTTAATATTTTTTTATTTTCTAAAATCTTCTAATAGGCCAGGGATGGCCAACCAGCTGTTTCAAAACTACAACTCCCAGCATGCCCAGACTTCCTACAGCTATCAGCCTACAGCAGGGTATGGTGGAAGTTGTAGTTTTACAACAGTTGGAGAGCCGCAGGTTTGCCATCCCTGTAATAGGTAGTGAACAGTGGCGGATTGGCCATAGACCTTACAGGGAAATTTCCAGGTGGGTCGATATCCAGGGGGCCGCCTGATGTATTTTGTGCTGCTGTCAGTATTTTGTGATGGACTGCGGTATTTGGCTCTGTTGGGGTGGTATAATGTGCCTCAATATGGTATTACTGGCCCCACCAACTTGTTTTGGCCCTGCCTTCCATCAATTTGGACCCGACTACTAAACGGGGCCACTTTTAATATTTTTTTCCAGGGCCACTTTAAGTGCCCAGTCCCTGGCAGTGACATCTGGCCACACATTTAATGGTAACTAAAAAGTCAGTTCACTTAAATCGATTTGGAGAACCCTTCTCACAAGTACTGATCTGCACAGGGGATCAGCAATAGGAGATGCAGAGGTGGCAGGGCACACATGACTGATGGGGCCAAAAAGGCTCTTTGTTCAGATATACAGTCAATGGAAAATAGTAGGTAGGGGACTCTGTTACAGAATTTGCATTGAAGCACAGGAGGTTCCAGCTGTTTTTGTGGTTCGCCGCTTGTAAATAGAAGAAGCAACAGTAGGAAAATATTTTGAAAACAAGATATTCCTCTGTTTTCATATATAATACAGAGTAATAACACTGAATAAATGTGGTACCAAAATACTACATGCTCATGGATAGGGATAAGTGAACTTGTGTTTTCAAGTTCGGTGTACAAGGTTTGGGTTATCTAAGAATTCCATTATGGATTCCGCTACTACAGACAAAAACTTATGGTCTTTGGTAGTGGAATACATAACGGAATTCTTAGATAACCCGAGCCTGAACCTTGTACACTGAACTTGAAAACACAAGTTCGCTCAACAGTACTCATGGATAATACAAAGAGCTCAAATGAATTTAATGTCACGATGCAATGCTCCTTTTCTCCTGCGGGGGCAGTGTAGGGAAACTGAAAACTTATTGACAAGTTACCCTAATGATTATACTTTGTTATTAGCAGTAACACAAAACTGTGGTCAGCTTGCTTTCAGGGGTTCCTTCTAATAAAAGAGGAATTTCCAATGTGAACGACTGCCTTAGGCTACTTTCACATCTGCTTTTTTGCCTGATCCGGCAGGGATCAGCAAAAACACTTCCATTATTGATAATAAAACCGGCGGCATCCATTATGAACGGATCCAGTTGTATTATCTTTAAAATAGTTAAGACAGATCCGAAACTAAAACCATTGTAAGTCAGTGGGGGACGGATCCGTTTTCTATTGTGTCCGGGGTGGGAATACAACCAAAACAGAATGGAATGCATTTTGGAGCACTCCGTTCCCTTCGGTTCAGTTTTGTCCTAATTGTCAATGAATAGGGACAAAACGGAGGCATTTTTCCTCTGGTATTGAGATCCTCTGCCGAATCTCAATACCGGAAAAGAAAAACGCAGATGTGAAAGTAGCCTTAACAAATTCAGATGCGTAGCAGTTGATCACTTTTTCTCTTGAAAGATTTAAGTTATAAGTGCAACTGGGATGCAAAGTGAATTGGATAGTGGAAACTTTGCAACAACACACGGAGAAGAATATTTCTTGTTTTTATCTGAAATCAGCATAATGCCATGATTATCATCTGCACATAGCCGGCAGGGGAGAAATTTGGGGGAGTCAGTAAGCACTATCAAATGTAGAGGTAATTAGAGAGCCCCCTGTGCGGTAGTCTCACCACGGGAAACAGATGCAAAAAAAAAAAAAAGAGCAATTAGCTTAGTGAAAAATCATTAGTATTCATCCTTTTAAAGAAGTGCTAGAATTATCTGTAATATGAGCAATTGTTGAAGTCTCACAGCTGAAGGCTATGACAGTAGAATCTCCTGGAAATGCTATCCCTCTCTGAATGATAACACATTGTTCTACATCCCATTGACTTGTCAGCCAGATAAAACTTGGTTATTCGCGTACTAATTGTATATCGCCAGTCATATTAGGTTTCGTTTCACATAAGCCTCATGAGGCAGAACATTCAATAAGATGAATCCGGTATATGTAATATCTTTGTACTGACTGATCGTCTATTAATTCTGCTTATCTCCTTATAACAGGAACAATGCAGATCTAATTTCGTTTTATAGTGTCCCTCGAATTGCTAAGTAGAGGGGGAGCGTGACTTTTGGTGGTGGTGGCTTCTGCATATAGACATAGGCAGGGGCGGACTGGGAAATTAAATCGGCCCTGGAAAAAATACTAAAAGTGGCCCCATTTTGTAGTTCCGTCCAAATTGATGGAAGGTAGGGCCAACACAAGTAGGCAGGGGCAACAATACCATATTGTGGTACATTATATTGCCCCAGCAGAGCCAAATACCACAGTCCATCCCAAAATACTGCAGCAGTACAAAATACATCCCCAAAAACTTTCACTAGCCAGCCGGGAGGAGGACTCAGGTGGCCCCCCTGGGCATCGGCCCACCAGGAAATTTCCTTGTAAAGTCTATGGCCAATCCGCCCCTGGACATAGGCATTAGTTCCATGTATGGACAATTAGGGGAGGTTGTGCTTTAGGAGGTGGTATACTGTCTGAAATCTCATGGAGGGGCAGAAGACTTCTTTGTGCTGCCGCAATCATGACATGGGCAGTGAGTGAAGGTGTATACCAGTGGCAGCTGGTCACTGTGACGCAGGAGCATCTGGAGCCGTAGAGATGAGCTGTTCATGATCCTGAGGCTTCAGATGTTCCTGTGTTACAAGGATCAGATAACATCAGTCCCGGCGCATGTGCTGTGAGCACTTGAATCCGAGATGCATACACCTCCTCTCACTGGGCATGTCAGAATCACGGCAGTGCAACAAGGTCTTCTGCACTGTCACAAGATTTCCAGCCAGGGCTGATGTCCTGAAGGCAAGGGGTGGTCTGTGAGAGGAAGAGTGGAGGTCTATGAGAATGAGATGGGTTGGGGGCGGGGGACGACTTATGACCAGGGTTGCCAACCGTCCAGAAATTTCTGGATAGTCTGTAAAATTAGGTGACTTTTTTTCTGTATCTGTGAAAAAAAAATAGATGTGTCAGTGGTCTTTTGACATTCGTGGCACTTCACTAGATTATTTTGACGGAAATTATCACCATTTTATAGTTCACAGTAATGAGTTCCTATCAGTATATTGAGCTATAGACAGGTATTACATATAATCTCTTGTCCATAAAAAAGTGGCCATAAAAAATGTTGTATGTCCGTGGTTTTGAGGTAAGTTGTGCAGAAAAATGAAAAATTCTGGTTGGAAACCTTGCTTACGAGTTGCCTCGTGCAACGCAACACCCCAATGACTCCATGAGCTACCTGTTGGTAACATCTGTTACATCTTCAAAATTGATTTTTGTCAAAAACATACTACTTTTGAGCATAAATAAAACCATTTTGTGAATGAGGGGAGCATGAACATTTCTATTCACTATAGGACATTTCTGATGACGGGTTCCCTTCAATGGTTCATTTTTCTTAATAAACAATATGCTATGTGAATAAACAAAAGATAAATCTAAATCCAATGAATATTTGGTGTGACATCAATTGTCTAGGTACAATGAACCTAAAATTACAGTCAATGTCATTAAAGGAAATGTGTCACCAAAAAATGTATCCACCAGTTAAAACCAGATAGTGACACATCTCCTTTTTTCTAATCTGTTTTTATTTTTTATAACATATTTTTAAAATTCTATTTCCTGAACATGATTATGGGGGTGGCCATCTTGCTTGAGCCGTTCTTAACAGCATTCACAAAGCATTAAGAAAATTGCTTTATGGCAGCCCCATGGTCCATACACACTATGGACAGGAGGGGACCACATTGACTTCTATGGGAGAGTTTTTTAGGCATGTTCTGTGACCTGTGCAGAGGTCATTGTACAGGGAGGGTATAGATAAGCTTTGATAATCACCTATTGTGAATGGTGGATCCTGTCTTATCTATACACAGAGGTGATATAATTATAGGCAGGATTAGAATGACAGATAAGCAGATAACTGAAGTAAACTGATCTGTACAGACCAAGAAGTGGCTCCTATTATTAGGCTTAGTGGCCAGTGCAAAAACTGCAGGATTTTATGGTATTTGTTTAAAATAGATATTGATATTGACATGGAAAAATTAAAAAACAACAAAATCACCAAAAATTATTTCAAAATATGTTAAACATAAAAACATGATTTAAACAATAGGTCGTTTTCTGATGACCTTTAAAAACTATCTTCAGCATAAAGAAGAACAAGGAGTCCTGGAAGTGATGATATGGTCTCCACAGAGCCCCGATCTCACCATCATCCAGTATATGAAGAGACAGAAGGATCTGAGCAAGCCTACATCCACAGATCTGTGCTTAGTTCTCCAAGATGTTTGGAACAACCTCCCTGATGAGTTCCTTCAAAAACTGTCTACAAGTGTACCTAGAAGAACTGAGGTTGTTTTGAAAGTAAAGGGTAGTCTCACCATTGATTGGATTTAGATTTCTCTTTTTTTCATTCACTTTGCAAATTGTTCATTGATAAAAAATTAACACTTTTATTTTGGAAAGCCTTCTTACTTTTTCCACATCTACCTAAAACCTTTGCACAGTATTGTAAGTAAATACATGGGTATGGGGTTATAATAATATTTTTTTATTTTATAATGTCAAAAGTGTTTCGCAAACGGTTAGCTTTTTCTGTAATTCTTTTGGCTTAGGCTGATAGGCTCAATCAATTTTTGTTAGAAGGGATCCTTTACAATAAGCAGATAAGAGGGCATCTTCCTCATTGGACTCTCCGTTTCATCTATGTGCAATTGTTCAAAAAGGGAAATGAAGCGTTGCCTGTTGCCCATCGACATCAATAGGCTTTCTGTGTAATGCATGGACAGACTGTGAACTATGTGATAGCTACTGTAATCGATGTAGGTTTTCAGTGAAGGATTCCCCTCTGTTAGCTCATAGTGAGAATCAAAATAGGTTAAAAACCGGCCTTGGTTGGTCAAATATGAAAAGATATTTGGTAAAGTCTCAGTCGAAATCTATGAGAGATCCAACAAAATCGTCTGTTCATTAGAAACCTTGAAAAACTTGAGGCTAGGGTCACACAAGGCAAAATCAGCAACAGAAAAATCAGTTGAAGATTTGTACCCGAAAACAGGTGGTATTTGGTGGCATTTTTGTAATTTTTTAAATCAGTGGAGTTTTTATGAGCATTTTAAAAGAATTTTTGAGTGAGGGTTGGGAATCCACCATCAAATCTGCTTCAAAGAACTAATGCTTCTTCTCAAGCATTTTTCAGATCAGCTGCTGAATGTGTATCATGAAGAAGAATACACCCTCTGAAATAGCTGATTTTGACCATTTGAACACAAGCCTCAATGTAAATGGATCCTAAAACAATCTAACTGCTTTTAGAAATATCAAAGTATAATCTTGAACTCTTCAGAAATTCACAGAAATCTGTTAACTTTTTTAAGGAAAAAAAAATAGAAAACATTTTTTTTCAATTTACGCCCTTAAGAAACGTAAAAAGTTTTACAATCACGCTCAATACATTTCTACTTGCTAGTGATAAAAATTGATTGCTCTGGTAGAGTGTTCTATTTAATCTCTTCAATCATGTCTTGTAAAACTGAAATGTGATCACGTCACACGTTTTCTGAAATATTGGGAATGGAGTTGAAGATATTGACTTACAGTGTAGACTGGAAGTTTATTCTCTGAATAGCTTTGGACATGTCTGAGAACTATCTGGTTATATCATTCCTTATTTTATTAGATTTAACCTGTATAGAACTGGACAATTTTGGGCCTTTAGGTCTGCTCTTTTTTGTTTTTTCCTTTTGCTTGTTTAACATGTTTGGATATAATTTAAATTTTTGTTGCACTTATGCTGTTTTTTAGGCTTGTACTTTGAAAAACTATAGCAAAAAAAAATGATATCCTTTTTACATTTTAGCTATTCTTTTCTGGTGTTACGTAGAATAGACAACCCTAGAATAGATTAGTGATTCTGTGGGGAACAAATTCCCTGCACTTGTTAATCGCAAGTCATTTTGGATCTTTAAATTAAATACGTTGGTCCTTTTAGGATTAAATCAAGCCACATAAATCATCGTTATCCACTTAAAGGGGTTCAGAGCTGTCACGCAAAACAGCTGTTGTCTTCCCATATACCACTGGATTTTTTAGGTAATGGTCAGTGCCACATTTTCATTTCAACATACAGTACATGTTTCAATTTGTGGAATATACAGTATGTAGAGCACCACATAGGATTATTGTTTGGTCCCGATTCCCACACGGTGAACCAAAGCAGTAGCCACTCATTTTCTGTTGCACAACTTTTTTTTATTAGGGTTTGTTGTTGTCTAGCATATATCTTAACACTGGTCCAATTTAAGGTAATCGGGTTTCAGCTAGTGGTACCACTAGAAATATAGTGCTTTTTTGTGGTTATTATTTTTTGTGTATTTCATTTCTTCGTTTACTTTTTATTCTCTTTTTTTTCCATAAAAGACCATTGGGAGACTTTAATATTTTTTAAAATATTTTTTCACTATACCTTAACTGTCTAACTGGGGCTCCAGATAAAGGGGAAATCTACCCTGTTGCCTTGACAAAGACCAATGTCAGGGCTGTTCTGAGTTTAGTTAGAACCAGCAGCCACCATCTAAGGGCTTCTACCCATCACGTGACCACTCAAGACTACCAGGACCAATAGGGGCAGCTTCGCTACCACTGTTTCCATTTGGTACTTGGTGCTCATCGAGCTCTGTGTATGTGGGCATAGAGAAGACAGAAACCATGAAAACCACTTCTGTCTTCTTTAGGGTCTCCCAAAATCTACCCCGTTGCCTTGACAAGGGCCAACGTTAGAGCTGTTCTGAATTTAGTTAGAACCAGCAGCAGCCAGCATCTACTGGAATTCTGCCCATCGTGTGACCAGTCAAAACTACTAGGACCGATAGGGGCAGTTGTGCTGCCACTGCTTCCATTTGGTCCATGGTGCTCATCAAGCTCTGTTCATATGGGCATAGAGAAGGCAGAAACCATGAAAACCAATTCAGTCTTCTCTAGGGTCCCCAACAATGTTTTGACAGATGAAGACTTAACCAACGCCATAAATGTACTATGATGCTGGCTTTAAGTTCTTGAACCACCCACCATAAATAAACAGTGGGTGCCCCTAAACTAGTTAACTGATAAATGTATAGTAAGCATAGTAGAGGATAATGAGCAGCATTTGAAGTTGAACTGAAGAATTACATTGTAAAGATGAAATCTTCTTTGAGAATATTTTTTGTCTCCGCTAGACATGGAGAACTTCCTGCTAACTTCCAAAAATAGAGAAGGAATGATTCCTCATACCCTAAATATTTTTGTTTGAAGTGAGTTCAAAACATCTCAAAAGTGGGTTATCTTCTGGAAATTCGGTCATGATCTCCACTAATCATAGCTAGCTACTCCCGATTCTTAAGGTACCCATGAATAAAGTGAGTCAGATTTTTTTTCATAGTACAGAGTCTCTGGAGTGCTATATTTAGGTTTCCATTCCAGAATAAAATCCTTCTTACGTCACAAGGCAGATAGATCCTCCAAGTCTGTAATTCAATTATGCTATATCTCCAAGCATAGCTGGCCTCTGGAGAAATTATACTGTTATCTCTCGGTGGATATACTCTTCACCGCTAAGTCAGACCATGAACTGGAGTACTGTACTTTCCACAAGAGTTCCCTATGTTGAAGGACCCTATCTCTAATTTAATCCCATTACTAATAGCTTGTCTCTCTGCTTAGCTGGAGGTCAAATGAAGGACATGACGATCCAGAAACTAAATAGGTTTTACTCTTTAGCTGCAGGAAACTGAAGGTGAATTCATCCGCACTTTCTATTTTATAAATGAAAGTTCCATAATAAAGATATAAACATCTGCATGTGAAATGCTTAACGGGGTTTTGCCATGAACTGTCTCATATTCATTTAGAAGTGGCTTCTTCTGACCAGCACGTGACACATTAGGTGGACATTATGAGAGAGAATAAACACACCACCAGGGGGCGCCATAACAAGCATGAAACAGCATGAAACAGCAATATGTATGTGTTGCCTGATCTGGCAGAATATAGTAATGTTTAATTCATGAGAAAACTCCTTTCACAGCAACAATTGAGAGAACATTCTTTTAAATACATTAGTAGAATTTGACTATTAGATTGTTGACTTTCCTAAGGGTAGATAAAAGGAAGCTTGAAATATAATGTTAATAAAAAAAAAAATTGTTAGAAGAATGTCATAGTTTGCTCTGTCCAGTCACATGCATATAGGGCTATTCAATACTGTGATAGGATAATGACCACAGTGATGTCACAGTACAGGGAAAATAAACACAGTGATGTCACAGTACAGGAATAATAAACACAGTGATGTCACAGTACAGGGAAAATAAACACAGTGATGTCACAGTACAGGGATAATAAACACAGTGATGTCACAGTACAGGCATAATAATAACATAGTGATATCACAGTACAGGGATAATAAACACTGTGATGTCACAGTACAGGGATAATAAACACATGTGTGATGTCACAGTACAGTACAGGATAATAAACACCGTGATGTGTCACAGTACAGGATAATAAACATTGTGATGTCACAGTACAGGGATAATAAACACAGTGATGTCACAGTACAGGGATAATAAACACAGTGATGTCACAGTACAGGGATAATAAACACAGTGATGTCACAGTACAGGGATGATAAACTCAGTGATGTCACAGTAGAGGGATGATAAACACTGTGATGTCACAGTACAGGGATAATAAACACTGTGATGTCACAGTACAGCGATAATAAACACAGTGATGTCACAGTACAGGGATAATAAACACTGTGATGTCACAGTACAGGGATAATAAACACCGTGATGTCACAGTACAGGGATAATAAACACCGTGATGTCACAGTACAGGATAATAAACACAGTGATGTCACAGTACAGGGATAATAAACACAGTGATGTCACAGGACAGGGATAATAGACACAGTGATGTCACAGTACAGAGATAATAAACACAGTGACGTCACAGTACAGAGATAATAAACACAGTGATGTCACGGTACATGGATAATAAAAACAGTGAAGTCACAGTACAGGGATAATAAACACAGTGATGTCACAGTACAGGGATAATAAACACAGTGATGTCACAGTACAGGGATGATAAACACAGTGATGTCACAGTACAGGGATGATAAACTCAGTGATGTCACAGTAGAGGGATGATAAACACTGTGATGTCACAGTACAGGGATAATAAACACTGTGATGTCACAGTACAGCGATAATAAACACAGTGATGACATAGTACAGGGATAATAAACACAGTGATGTCACAGTACAGGGATAATAAACACAGTGATGTCACAGTACAGGGATAATAAACACCGTGATGTCACAGGACAGGGATAATAAACACCGTGATGTCACAGTACAGGGATAATAAACACCGTGATGTCACAGGACAGGGATAATAAACACAGTGATGTCACAGTACAGAGATAATAAACACAGTGACGTCACAGTACAGAGATAATAAACACAGTGATGTCACGGTACATGGATAATAAAAACAGTGAAGTCACAGTACAGGGGTAATAAATACAGAGATGTCACAGTACAGGGGTAATAAACACCGTGATGTCACAGTACAGAGATAATAAATACAGTGATGTCACAGTACAGGGATAATAAATACAGTGATGTCACAGTACAGGGATAATAAACACAGAGATGTCACAACACAAGGATAATAAACACAGTGATGTCACAGTACAGCGATAATAAACACAGTGATGTCACAGGACATGGATAATAAACATAGTAATGTCACAGTACAGGGATGATAAACACAGTGATGTCACAACACAAGGATAATAAACACAGTGATGTCACAGTACAGGGTTAATAAACACAGCGATGTCACAACACAAGGATAATAAACACAGTGATATCACAGTACAGGGATAATAAACACAGTGATGTCACAGGACATGGATAATAAACATAGTGATGTCACAGCACAGGGATAATAAACACAGTGATGTCACAGTAGAGGGATAATAAACACAGTGATGTCACAGTACAGAGATGACAAACACAGTGATGTCACAGTACAGGGATAATAAACACAGGGATGTCACAGTACTGGGATAATAAACACAGTGATGTCACAGTACATGGATAATAAACACAGGGATGTTACAGTACAGGGATAATAAACACAGCGATGTCACAGTACAGGGATAATAAACACAGTGATGTCACAGTACAGGGATAATAAACATAGTGATGTCACAGTACATGGATAATAAACACCGTGATGTCACAGTACAGGGATAATAAACACAGTGATGTCACAGTACAGGATAATAAACATAGTGATGTCACAGTACAGGGATAATAAGCAAAGTGATGTCACAGTACAGCATAATAAACATAGTGATGTCACAGTACAGGGATAATAACCACAGTGATGTCACAGTACAGGGATAATAAACATAGTGATGTCACAGTACAGGGATAATAAACACATTGATGTCACAGTACAGGTATAATAAACACATTGATGTCACGGTACAATAATTTAAGTTTGAGAGACAAATTGCTCACCCTGACGCCTGACTCTGACCCCTGATGTTGACCTGTGACAATGATTTTGATACCTGACTTTGGTTACTCTTTGGTGTTTTAAAATGTAAATACTATTCCATAATAATAAATATTGATCAAAGGATTATAACATATCTTGGTGACAACATTGGTTCATTATCTACAGTACAATGTATGATCATTTATGAGCAGCATTCACTTACTGGTATGTCGTTGGACTAACGTTAATTTGTCGAGGATGACTCCCTGATTCAAATTTGCTAGCCAATGTGACGTTGTTTCCAAATAGACAATACCGGGGCATTCTAACTCCAACAACACCCGCAAAGACCGAACCGGAGTGAATGCCTATTCTCATCTGAAAACAGAAAATAGTAACATTAGCTCAATATCCACGCCATATTTGCATTCCAGATATAAAACATTAAAAAAACCTAACACATGGATTAGACTACATAGAAATGCTATGCTTTGTGCAATTTTTTTAAAATTTCATGCTTATACACACGACCGTATGGATTTTGCAGTCAGCAAAAAACGAATCTGCAAAAAATACGGATGACTGTGTGTGCATTCTGTGTTTTGCGGAACAGGACATCTGGCGCCTAATAGAACAGTCCTATCCTTGTCCTTGATGCGGACAATAATAGCACATGTTCTATTTTCTGGCGGAACGGACATATGGAAATAATACACATGGAGTAACTTCCATTTTTTTTGCAAACCCATTGAAATGAGTGGTTCAGTTTACGGTCCGCAAAAAAAAAAAAAAAAAAAAATGGAATGGACGTGGAAAGGAAATACGTTCGTGTGCATGAGCCCTTATACTGTAGGTGTTTGAGCTGCTTTTAGGTTTCAGATATCCAAACCTTCTGTTTCCTTTTGCACAACAAGGTATAAATAATACAATTTTGGCTTCCAGCAGACACTACTTAGGAGCTCTTTGCATATGGATTTTCACAGCTCCAGTTGGATTCAATAGTAAATCTGTCTTCACTAAGCTCCCCCTAGTGGTGGTAACAAACAATCAGGTTAGTAGGTTGCTGTATGAAGAGAAAAAGTAAATTTGGAGCTTTGTATAAAAAATAAATCTGACATCTATAAAGATAGTATGAAAATAATATTGCCGGCCTCTACATAACTTCAGCAGATCCACCGTCGCTTCTAAATGTAAGACAGCTTCCTTGCTGTCTTACATATAGACCATTTTCTACGCCTAAAAGAGGCATAGAAAATGGAAAATGAGACGGCCTCCTGACTTGTCCCCTTCCCTGCCCATGTCACGCCCGCTTTTTCTTTTTAGACCTGAGCGGGGAGAAGTTGCAGATTCTTTACCAGAGATACGTCTAATTTAGTCGTATTTCTGTTTAATAAATTACCCCCTTTATGTCTATCCCTAGGCAGCCCCTTTAAGAATGAACGCTGAGCCCTGATTGGTTGCTATGGGAAACAAGGTCAGTTTTTCCACCAGATACTTTTGATAAATGAGGCCTATTGTTCTGTCTTTAGATTAGTCACCGGTACTTAGAATTCTGATTTTCCAGATGAAAGCCATTCCTCTGTTCTATAAAGAGTACATGTGTCTGCATTCGGCTGCCTGACATGAACGGAACATTGAAGAGAAAGATAGTTGCTTAGTAACATTCCGTTTTCAAGGTGACATTTAAAACTTTCTTCTGAATTCATAGGAAACATCTGTTAGACAAGACACGAGACACATCTCTCTTCATAATTGTGCGATGCTAATAGCATGAAGGCAGGGCGATTTACGTGAGATCCCCTCTGCTAATGATACAATGCCAATCCCTCTCGGCAGGCATCTGCGCCAATTGCATCTCATTTTTAGAAATTGTCACTGGCACCCTGCCAGCACGGACAGGCGAGGTATCGAAACTTCTAACTGCAAAACATATTTGCTAAAATAAACATTTGTGACAGATTTCCTATAAAAGTGCAGGAACCTAATCATGTAATCCAATAAATGCCTAGAGCACGCTTGGTTCCTATGTAACGGGAATGTATCATCTAGATAGGTAAAGGGCATCTGTCAGCAGTTTTGTACCTATGACACTGGCTGACCTGTTATGTGTGCGCTTGGCAGCTGAAGACATCTGTGTTGGTCCCATGTTCATATGCGACTGCATTGCAGAGAAAAATGATGTTTTAATATAAGCAAATGAGCCTCTAGGAGCAACGGGGGCGTTACCATTACACTTAGAGGCTCAGCTCTCTCTGCAACTGCCGCACCCTCTGTACTTTGATTGACCTTAGGAGAAGTCAGGGCCAGATATGATGACGTTTTTACTGCCTGGTCCTGTCAATCAAAGTGGAGAGTGTGCGGCAGTTGCAGAGAGAGCAGAGCCTCTAGGTGTAATGGTAACGCCCCCGTTGCTCCTAGAGGCTCATTTGCATATATTAAAACTTCATTTTTCGCAGCAATGCGGACACATATTAGTTATATAGTTAATACAGTTGAAAAAAGATATAAGCCCATCAAGCTCAACCAAGGGATAGATAGGGACACGAATTTTAGAAAAAGGGAAGAGCGACCCAGATTTATACACGTTTTCATAAGCATTAATGTCCTTTACTTTTAAGAATTCATCTAGGCCCTTTTTAAATCTGCCCCCTGTTCCTGATCTGACCATGTCCTGAGGCCTTCTCTCTGCTTTTTCTAGGCCAGTGATGACACGTTCATCAGTCACGTGGCCTAGGAGCAGCTCAGCTCCATAGAAGTAAATGGGGCTGAGCACGATACCAAGCACAACCGCTATACACTGTACGGCGCTGTGCTTGGTGAGCTGTGAGAAGGCAGCGACGCTCAGAGGAGCCCTGGTGCCTTCTCAGCTGATTGTCAGTGGTCCCAGGTGCTGGACCCCCACCTGAGGATAGGTCCATAAGTATAAAAAACCTGCAAAACCCTTTTAGTTGTGGTCATCAAGCACTCACTTTCATGCCTGTTCTTCATCTATACCCCATAATAGAGAAGCTGGTATTAGCAGAACTAATGCCACTTGTTGTCCACTTTGCTGTCCAATTACAGTAATGCTATACACTAGGGTGTGAGGGCATTAGCAGCCGCTAATTGGCCTCTAGGCTTACCGTAGTCCACATGGACTAGAATTTTATGAATATATTGACAACTAGGTGTTACCATTCCTATTGTGAAAGGAGTGTGTCCCTACACAGTTAGCACTGATTGCACAGTGTGGGGACACACCTTCAACAGGTAATAACTAGTAGTCAATTTCTTATTAGAATTTCTGGGGAGAAAAAATTGTAGAGTTCTAAGAACATATCCTCCAGACTTGTCAGGAACGGGCCGACTAGCTGGGGAATCACAATTATGGAGAAGGGGTTGCCTCATTTTCAGTTTAGGGAGGGGGGACAGGGACAGATTGGGAACTTAAAGTGGCCCTGGAAAAAATACTTAAAGTGGCCCTGTTTTGTAGTTGGGTCCAAATTGATGGAGGGCAGGGCCAACACCAGTAGGCGGGGCCATATTGCAGCACATTATACCATCCCAACAGAGCCAAATACCACAGTCCCTCACAAAATACTGCCCCCATCAGCACAAAATACTTGCCTAAAAACTTACACTGGCCAGCCATGAGGAGGGCTCAGGTGGCCTCCTGGGCATCGACCCACCGGAAAATTTCCCTGTAAGGTCTATGGCCAATCCACCCCTGGGGAAGGGGGGACGGGTGTTGTACCCTTCACTGCTTTGCCATATTTCCTCAGTGCTCCAAAGAGAACTTATGCCTTTAGATGTCTCCCTACTCATTTCACTTCAATGTGACAATTACAGTCACTAGGACCAAGTGGATTGACAGTGATTGAACGTGCAGAGTGGACAGAAGCCCATGAAAGCACATCAAGAACAAATAATCCCCTCCCCCCCACTTCGACACTGCAGTTCTACGGCACTAATCACGCTGCCCATAAGTACTGTCTGTGCACACTGTGTGACTAGCACTCTCTATAATGAGTGTTTGATTTATGTTACCCACTAGCTGAACATAGAGGAAGATCTGTTTGAAGAGCCTTTCCTAACAAATATACCGTATATATGCCACCCAGGCATCTTCTCTGCTGCAGGAATCCTTCATGACTTGCAGCAGTCAGTGACCGCTGTCATTCACTCTTGGGGGATACTTTATAATATAAGAAATATTGTAAGAGCTGCTCATTGGCATCTAATTCCATCTAATATGTCACCCAAAATATCAGTTAAGCCAGTACTCTCTGCTCTGCACTGATGAGAGGAAATCACCCTGAAACAGCTGTCTGCAGATGGGGTGCTGGCTTGTTTAATATCTGAGTCACGTCTCAAGGCCTGTTTAAAGGGTCAAACACTGACTTATAGGATAGCTGCCTTACATCTGGTGGCATTAGAGGCAGAGCTTGCTAAGATCTCATTTGCATCCCTTTTCCCAGATTTCCAGAGGAGCGTTGCCTGGCCTCATCACACCGTTAAAGGCGCCCCTTAAATGTGAAATTGTTCATCTGGCTTAATAAGTCCATTTTCAGATAGGGTATTCTTAGTTAAAGGGGGCATTCCCATGTTATAATGTGGTGACATATCATCAGTATACGCCATTACATTACGATCAATGCTGTTCTGAGCATCCTGATAATAAAGGGACCGCAATGCTGATTCAGCGCTCCTCCCCCTTACTGTCTTTCTCTGCCCTGCAGCGCTCCACCTGGCTGTGCAGGGAACAGCAGCCAGTCCTGATCACTTGAAAGAAGCTGTGCTGCACCGTTCCTGCAGTGGGTGGTCAGGCGCTGAGCTGCAAGGAAAGACTGTAAAGAGGTTTCAGTGCTTAGAATTGTTGAGGACCCTAAAAGCCAGACCCCCACTGATTATTAAGTGAAGTGATATACTTTCCTCTACTCAGATGGAAATACCCCTTTAGCTAGAAGGGATTCCTCATTCAGGCCCTACAACAATTAACAGCTACAGACAGTGCCTTTCTCTCCCTCTGGAGAACCCTGCTTCTCCAGGCTTTACACTGACTTGAAAGGGCACCATGTAATGTTTTATTTCTCCTGTGGTGGCGCTGCTGGGGAATCAAACACTTGCTGTCACATCTGCCTGGACATTACAGATAGCCATATTCCTAGAAATAGGGCACTTAAAAAATTGCTCATCATCGGGTGATCCTCCAATGTGGACTACACCCTCAGCTTCACTCCTTGGCCCATTAGAGCATCAAATTTTCTCACAACATTCTGTGTGAATTTAAGGAGATAACAGGATATGGATATAAAGGAGACTTTCTCTGTGCCCTACTAGAGAATAAGGAGCTGTCATCTGAAAGGTATCTGCTTTGACAATCCTTTTTTTTACTGTAAGGATTGCCGGATGATGCTGTTCATAAAGTGTTCAGCTGCTGGGACCCACAAGGATCGGCTCTTATTTGTGGAAACCATATTATGTGTTCTATTATCCTGCAGCGCCTCCGCAGGAAAATGAAGGGATTACGCAGTTCCTTTTGAAATCATTGGGCTGGCTGATGTGTCAGGCCTTCCCAGGAGAGATAAATGCTCCCCCTCTTTGTAGACATTGCACTGGTAAACATTGTAGCTTATAAAAGAAAGGTTAACCCAGCGTTGAACACTTACCTTAATGGGCCTCCCGTCAGGAGTGAGAACTTCTTCTGATAGCTCCATCATTTTTAATGCCATTAGTGCAATGGGCTTGGCATGGCTTTTGCTCTTCCTGTGAAGTCCAGCTGCCACGCAGTATGCATCTCCAATGGTTTCCACCTGTTTCAGACAGAACATATATCTGGTCAGAACAACACAGAAAGAAGGAAACATCTTGCATTCCAGAGCTGTTATTTCATTATTTCAATTAAACCTAAAAATTTTGCATGATATTATTTTACGCATTTATATGGTACGTCTTTGGAGTGTGAGAGGAAACCAGAGAACCCGGCGGAAACCCACACAAACGCAGGGAGAACATACAAACTCCATGCAGATATTGTCCTTGGTTGGATTGGAACCTAGGACCCCAGAGCTGCAACCACTTAACCACTGAGCCATCATGTTGGCAGCTACATACTATAGAACAGCCTGGGGCAAATTATTGAACTAATAAAAAATAGCTCATTTTAAGGACAGATGGTCTTGAGGAGATAAATATTTGTAAGCAAGCAGTGAATACAATGTATCATTGTGGAGAACAAATGCAATAGGGAGGATGAAACTATTAAACAAACCATAATAGGAGGCGCTTAACCACATCTCGCTGTGCGGCACGGCAGCCTCAGAGATCCACCTCAGTAACAGGCTGCAGAGAGTGAAACACATTTTTATGAAGTAATTTTTTGTTTCCTTTAATTGCATTAAAGGGGTATTCCAGTTACCATAAATACAACTTATGTTTTTTATGTTTTAGACTAATTCATCATCAATCATTACCTAATATAATGTCAATTTCACATATTTACCGTTCAGTAGTTATAAAGTATTTTCTTCCTTTGCTACCCACTGTGTTTCCTCATAAATTACCATGGCATCGACCTGTAGTTCTTAGCCTATGTTAGGTCGAGCATGCTCAGTGTGTTGCTGTCAGTTCTCTACCTAAATGTCAGTGTGCTGCTGATTACTGAGTAGAGGGGGCGTGAGCACACTGTATATCAAGCAGCCAATCAATAATCATCAGCACTCACAGCAAGAAAGCTAGGGATTGTGGGGATTGTAGTTTTGTGAGGGAAGATCAGGAGCCATGATACTGTCAGTGTGCTGCAGGCTCACACAGGAGCTAGACAAATGGATTACAAGGTAAATTGAAGCTCTGGTTATATGTTTAGGTATGGGTTCTGGTTGGGTCACAGCTTGCAGCCTTAATGCTGTTTTTCAAAAATTAAGTTACTTTACCGGAATACCCCTTTAACAATGTTATCTCCTCCACAAGAATAATGTTTCAGAGCTCTACAGGCTGAAGAGCATGACGGTTCTGCCATCTCTTGTAGATCACAGGTGTAGCTAGCGGGGTTGTAGAAGGGGCTGGCGACCACAGGCCTACTTGCATGTTGGAGCCCACAAGTGCTACTGTAAACTGCATTGGCATCATCAAAACACCAATGTATTTGAAGCCTGTGATAAAGCAGGGAGCTCACAGCCTTACCATTCAACCTTACAATGGGCATTATTATTATTATTATTATTATTAGGGCACAATGGGCATTATTATTATTATTATTATTATTATTACTATTATTAAAGGGGCACAATGGGTATTATTATTATTAAAGGGGCACAATGGGCATTATTATTATTATTATTATTACTATTATTAAAGGGGCACAATGAGCATTATTATTATTATTATTATTGTTATTATGGCACAATGGGCATTATTATTACTATTTTATTATTAAGGAAGCACAATGGGCATTATTATATATTAGGGGGGCACAATGGGCATTATTATTATAAAGGAAGCACAATGGGCATTATTATATATTAGGGGGGCACAATGGGCATTATTATTATAAAGGAAGTACAATGGGCATTATTATATATTAAGGGGGCACAATGGGCATTAGTATACACAGTCAAGTCACGTCATTATGACCACTAGCTAACATTTTGTCTTTGTCAATGCCGGAAAGCTGCACCGTATATATGAAACTTGCCTACTAAGGTATATCACCCCCCTTGACAGGCGTCATTATCATGTGATCAATATTTATTCCCTTTCAGTGGATTTAATGTTATGGCCGATCGTCGTATTAATGTTGACAGATACATGTGCTTTCATTAACTCTACTGCATGAAAGAACCTCTATCCTCAATGGTTTGCATCATTCGCACACATAGAGATGAGCACAAATCATCTGAGAAAAGCATCGCTCCTTACATAACGGTTGTACGCGAGCATGATGATATAGCAGGAGTGCTAGGGATATACAATTATAAGCTAGACCAAACAACAAGCCAACCATTAAAGTCACATCTCATCCTTTGCCTAACTTAATATAGGTTCTCAATGGGCAGCGAACCAAGAACAAGCTGAGAAAATCCCAGTAAAATCAGAACGAATGAGAAAGTAAGAGATATCGTTACTGAGCCGATGGGAAAAAATATCATTTATTTGTAAAATTAAGACTTCAGAAATCAGATAGGAAAAACACAGATCAGTAACCCATAAAATGAAGTACAGCTCAGCCAGAGCTTAATGAGGCTTATACCAGAACTGAGGCATCAGATGACTATCAATGAAATAGCCTTGTGAAATATTTAAAGGAGCACTCCAGACAAAACGGATGCGGGGCCTGAGAGGTCGGAGCATAAAAGAGACAATCAAAGGTCACCAAAGAGAGAGTCCCTGTTTCACACCTACCCCATTAAGATCTGTGCTATATGTAAAACAATATCAATTTTGCCCAGAGTGTTCCTTTAAAAAGGTCAGGGGTGCAACTACCATAGTGGCAGACCATGCGACTGCTATGGGGACTAGGGCCCAGTCTTAGTTGGGATTATCTCCTCTTCTACTGGAGTTGGTCAGGACTCTACCTTCTAAAGGAACAACTTTTAGCAGATTAAGCAGTGGAAAAATGAAAGGGGTTTAGGCAGAAACCCTTCTGTCCTGTGTGGGAGGCCTAGTTTGATCCTTGCTTCTCCATGTGTGCCACTGAAGAGGGTATTCCGGTTTTGGCTTCAATTGACAGGAATAGTGATTTTGTAATTCCCCATTTTCCTGCATGCCATCTCAGTCATGTGAGATTTTCCACTGTGTTGGTTCCCAGTCCTAATGACATCAACATCTGGAGCATGGAAAGACTTGTACCTCTATGCCCTGTAGACACAACATCATCAATGACCTTGTCTGAGGACGGTGTTCTGCTCATTCTCCTGGACCTTGCCCTGTAGACGAGATGTCAGCAATGATGCTGTGTCTTAGGGCAGGAGTTTTCCAGCAGGGATTCAAGCAGGCTTGAATCTGTGATGTTCGAGCTGCGAGGAGAGGCAGAGATCTGATGCCACATTGGGATTTTTAAGGGAGCAATCCGAAATTGCGCCATTGAGGCACGCATGTGAACTTTACAACCATATTCATGGTGGGTGCTGTATGCATTTTTCTTCTTTCTATATGTTATACCAGGATGTTAACACAGGGTGCAGGACACATATCACAATTACAGTGACCCAATGGATCACTGCAAGGGTTAACTTCATGTTACCAGGTTAAGTGTTGAGATTTAATGATAAAATACTTTTTTCTGTCCACTATTTGTCCTACATGGTCATGTAAGGACCACAAATAGTTAAAACTTGTAGTGTTAGCTTTAGGTTTCCAAGGTGAAGGGCTGGTCCTGCCCACCATGTTCAGTGAGACTAAGCTGTATAGAGCTGGAGACAATATGTGCACGTAGGCTCAGAGTGAAATCCTCATCCAGAAAACACCATTTCTGAAACTAAAAAAGTGCTCTCCTTGAAAGAAAGAGAACAGACATCCTAGAAGGTTTAGAACCACCTCAGAGGCTGTACATTGTATTCACAGACTAAGGTACGGTAGACCTTGTTTATGGCACTTTACTGCTGTGGAAAGTTTATATTGCTTTGGTGTCCACCACACTTTAAGACAGACTGGCCATCTGGACCTTAGATCTGCACCCCTCAGACCAGGAATTGCACAAAGAGTTAAATGAGAACAGGTATATATGCCTGTGGTTATTTGGAGAGGCTGCAAAGTGTACTTAGAGAGACAGTACTACTAATACTCTCATTGCTGCTACCTACACCAGGCAGGAGTCCTAGGGTGTGTCCTAAGGGAAGAAAGGGCGTGTCCTTCATTCACTGCACAGCCCTAGGGAGTGGGGACAGCCAGCCAACAACTCTTATCATTGCCACTGCCAACACTACCATTCCTTTCCTTACCTCCCCTCCGGGTTGCTGCACAATTATGCCAGAGGAGTCAAAATGCATTCAGAACTTTAACTTATATAATCTAATAAAGTTGAATATTTTTTTTGTGTGTAACCAGAAAACACCTTTAAGACTGATACCTATTGCATACATTGGTAGGACATGTTAAAGGGGTTTTCCAGGAGTTCGCATTGATGAACTATCCTCAGAATAATCAGTGTCTGACTAATGGGAGCCTGACTCCTGGCACCCCCGCTAATCAGCTGTTTGAAGAGGCTGTGGCACTCCGGTGAGTACTGTAGTCTCCTCATAGTACTGTACATTGTACAGTGGCTGTGCTTCGTATTGCAGCCCAGGCCCATTCATGTTGGTTCATGTGAACCAACCAAAAAAAACCTTTAAGATTTAAAACTTTGCAGTAGGGGAAAGTGACATCTTCTTTGCCTTCCAGCAACCCATAGCTACTCTTTCCCATCCTGCAGCATCTTTGTAAATGTTCACAAATCACTTAAGTCGCCTAACATCTG
Source organism: Rhinella marina (assembly GCA_900303285.1). Classification (NCBI taxonomy): domain Eukaryota; kingdom Metazoa; phylum Chordata; class Amphibia; order Anura; family Bufonidae; genus Rhinella; species Rhinella marina. The sequence goes on from ONZH01010456.1 coordinate 101,585, forward strand.
TCTATACTGAAACAGTAATATTAGGAGGGTAGGAAGGGGATGCTGCTGCTGCAGTTAGACTGTAAAATGTGTTCAAGTATCTCATCCTAGTGCTGCGAGGGGGGAGAGGGAGCAACAGGAAAGAAAAATCTGATTGGTGAAAAGCACAAACAATACTCCATTTTAATAATCTATTTTCATCCCCAAAATTCTGTCCTGATTAATTTCTTAATACGTCTTAGTAGAGTTCAGAACTAGAGATGAGCGAACGTGCTCGAAACGAGCACTGTACCGCTCGGCTCCCCTGCGCTCGCATGGGCCAGGCAGCCGCTTCGTCCTCCCAGGAGGACGGAAGCGGCTGCCTGCGCCCATGCGAGCGCAGGGGAGCCGAGTGGGACAGTGCTCGTTTCTAGCACGTTCGCTCATCTCTATTCAGAACTATTTTTGGAGATAGACCTCCAAATCTTCTGTATAGACAAAGATAACATCCTATCTGCCTTTAGCCATCACTAGAGGGAGCACAGGAGCTTACTGATACTGTTACTGTTGCACATGATTCACATGATTATACATGTATTGCAGTTGGCTCCTTTGCTCCCTCTGGTGGTGATTGCAGGCGTTTTTAAGTCTATGCACGGGACTTGGAGCTCTGTATCAGAAAAAAGAGTACTGGCTGCTAAAAAGATGCATTGAACAATTATTCCACAAACATGTAGACTAAAAATGTTATCAGAAATAATGTTATCGGTAGCAGCAACAGGTACAGAAGCTGCAAAATGTCCTGAATATGATGCATTCCTTGTGACAGGGGCCAATGAATGTCACTAATATAGTCATATTATGATTGGCCTGCCGCTAGTTTGGCACCATCTGGAAACTAGGTATATTATTAATTTAATTTTTTTTTGTATGATGAAGCATTAAGAGTTTGAAAACACCTTTAAATGCAGTGGAAACAGCATGTACACCCTGTGATAAAAATCCTCTACCTGAAATGGTTGTGTAATGTGTCATTGCAAGAACGGCTTTAACAAATTCTTTCTGTTCCCATGGTAAAAAGCATTAAAATAGACTAAGACATCATGATGAGTCAGTTTTGATTTTCTTCCTCTTTTTTTCATCTAGTTTTTAATACTTTATACAGAAAATGATAAAATGTGTTTTTCAACTGATCATTAAAGAAAACAATGGAAGGGATTTAAGCTGGTCATACACATTTCATAAATTACAAACCAAACCAAGAATGAGAAGTTAGGGAGAAAGAAGAACAACAACAACAATAGGCCTCTTTCACACGAACATTGTTTATGCGGGCTCCGATCCGCATTTTTCACATGAAAAATGCAGACCCATTCATTTCTATGGGTCCTCAAAAAATACTGAGAGCATACTGTGTACTGTCCGCATCCGTATGCCCGTTCCATAGCCCCGCAAAAAAAATAGAACATGTCCTATTCTTGTCTGCAAAACGGACAAAGATAGGCATTGTTACAATGGATCTGCAAAAAAAAACGGATGCCATACGGACGACATCCGTTTTTTTTTGCGGATCCGTAATTTGCGGACAGCAAAACACAACGTTCGTGTGAAACTAGCTATAAAAGAAGGAAGAACTAGGAGAAAAAAGTGGTAAAAGAGATGGGGAGAGGAAGAAATGAGGAAGGAGAGGAAGAAATGAGGAAGGAGAGGAAGAATGAGGAAGGAGGAAGAAAAGAATAGAGGAAGAAAAAGATTAAAGAGACAAATAAGGAAAATTGGAAGTAGGATACAAAAAAAAGAAGAGGAAATAATAGAAAAAAAAATAGAAAGAAGGAGAAGAAGAAGACAAAGAAGCAAATCCAGGAGAAAAAAAAGCAGAAAAGGGAGAAAAATGAGAGGAAGAGAAATAGAGAAGAGAAAGAAAAGGAAAAAAGAAGGTGAAGAAATGTAAGGAAAAAGAAAAACATGAAAAACATTAAGGAGAAGAAGAAGAGGAAGTATGAGTCAAAGAAGATGAACTAGATGAAAATGAAAAGGAAGTAGTAGAGAAAAAAAAAAGAAGACAACAAAGATGAAATAGGGAAAAAGTAGGGGAAATAAAAAAAGAAAAGGAAGAAAAAGAGGAGGAATGGAAGCAGGGAAGTAGATTAAGGAGAAGATGAAGGAGAAAAAGCAGGTGCAAAGAATAAGAAAAAGAAGAGAAAGTAGGAGAAAAAAGGAAAAACAGAGGAGGGAGAATTTGAGGTTCTTTTTTCTTGTCAATGTTTTACTGCAGCTAGGCTGTCTTAGAGATGAGCAAATCGATTCTAATGATTTAGAATTCATCCCAAATTTCCTAAAAAAAAATCAGATTCTTACCAACCCAAATTTTTTTATTTCGTAATTCAATTGAGGCAAATCAAATATGCTTCAATTAGTGAAATTAGTATTTAACCGGGGGGGGGGGGAAGCATTATATGAAAAAAAAGTTTGAGGATACCACTGGGGAAAATCTTATTATGAAAAAGCACTAATTGAACAGTTAAAAGCTACCACCAAAACTTGGATAAAAAATGGGGAAAAAGTGATGTTTAAATATACACTCTCTCTCCCTTATTCATGAGACCAAAGAGTGTTATATATCAGTTTTTAGTGCAATTGGAACATGTTTTATACGGACCCAAATCAAGTTTTTTTTTTTTTTAAATTCCATGTATAGGAAATTAAACACATTTTAAGAAATTTAGTCATCTTTATAATGTATCTTTTGATATTGGGTTCATAGTGTGTCCAAAAGGTTTGTAAAACATATGATCTCATTTTTGTTTAGGAAGAAATATGCATTATCTATAGAAGTCATGCATTACTCTTTGTAAACATTGTAACACTGCATATGGTAAGTGTAACACTGTGTATAGTAAAGTACTGAAGGGGTTGTATATTTCACCCAGAACATGCGTATGTGTGAGGTAAAAGAATCCAGGAAGGCTGGGTGGTTTCAGCAAAGTGTAGTTTGCAGAGGTATTTTTGGTTTAAAATATTTCATGGGCCTGTGCTTTTATGGACTGGTGGGTAGGTTGGTAGAGGGACCTGCCATTCCCTCCTATTGCAGTAAGGCATTTTCCCTAGCCTGAGATGAACCCAGGTGTAGCTGCTGGCCTCATCGCTGTGGGGATAAAGACAGGGCTGAAAGCATCATTCATGATCAGAGCATGGTGGCTGTTTGAACAAGTGGCTGTGCAAAGCTTGATGCCTCTTACATGCTGAAAGGTAAGTGAAGTCTCTGTATAATTAGCACCCAGAAGGGCAGTTGTTTCTTTGATATTTTGTTATGCTTCATTTGTTGTGGCTTCATCCAAGTGATAGTTTAACTTGGACACACTGTATTGGGCTGGATGAAAAAATAAACATTGTTTGGACTTTTATCATTTGAAGTCTTAGAGTATGTCATTTCCGACCCCACTCCAAGTACACAGACCCGCGACAACAACTTTGATTGTGGTATACAAGATCAAGAACACCACAGTGGGGATCTACACCAGGTTTGTCAAGTGCTGACTTGTGACAAAATTTGTGACTTTTTAGCTTTCTCCAACATCTATATCACTTTTACAAAAGGTGTGTGAGGTGTGGGTGTGAGGAGGTGGATCGAGGGCGAGAACTCCACAGCCAAACTCATTTAACAATATGTGCCCGAGAAAACTGGTGTGTATTACACCAGAGATCTACGCCATCTCCTGGCTTGAGAAGATTTCATTTCTAGAGTATGGACAGCAGAAGTTGAGACAAATTTGTTAAGAAATATGCTCTTCTTAATAAATTGATCCGATCTTTCTCTATGTGAAGAGCCAGTAAATGATCTTCAAACTATTTGGTTACAAGCCCCCCCTTCCACCGCAGATCATTGGCCATTTACTCACGCAACCATCTCAGACAACATGGCAGTCATTACTGCTAGTTACAAGTTGTACTAGGAAAGTGCACGTCAGGAATTAATTAATGGACTGTAATAATTAATCTTACACGACACATTGCCCTTTCAGTAACATGATATACAATAGTTCCTCTTCAACTGATCACTCTGCATACTAAATACAGGAGGTGTTACTACACAACTCCTGGAATCCCCGTCTCCTGTACACTGGGAATGTTTTAAGTATTCACCGTGGGGATTTACCGGATCTGTTCATCTGACAGAGCCCTTTTTTTAAAGACCTGTGTGCCTCAGTTAGAAAGCTTAGTGATTTCCCTGAGAGCCTAATTAAGAAGCAATAGCTCTCAACAGACCTCGGGGCATTTTATACAACTTAATGATTCGCAGGGCTGGCAAGCTCTTGAGTATTCTGGGAAAAAAATCTGATCTTCTGCTCTTTTCCATTGTTTTTATTTATTCCTGGCAAACCTATGTAGATGGAGAGTTTGATGAAAAGGACGAGAATTCAGATACTTTCCAAATATTTACTCACAATAATCAATTGTGGGCAGCACTAGCGAGATATGTCACGAGACTTGGAGATGTTAACTGGATCATTAAGAAAACCTGTTGCCAAAAGCTAATTATCAAGGCAGGAAAATACATTCTTCACCACAACACATTTTCATATATTAGTTTTTGAGGGTATATACTTGTCAGACAGAGGTTCCCATCAATGGGGTCATGTGTATTCAAACATGTAAGGTGGGTTTTACAAAGATGTTGGGTCAACATCACAGCATCTTCTCCCAAGATATAACAGACATGGCAAGCAGAAGAAAGCTGTTGACCAAACGTTCATTTGGCTGACAGGTATCTCTCCTGGCTCAAACATAACATGCAGCTGCCCGACACTTCAGGAACTAAAGGATCAGGCATGTTTAAATCCAACCTTCTATCCCCTGACAACTGCCATTAGGAAAGAGTTAATATGCCCCATGCACATTGGATGGTTGTCCGGTCCCGCTAAAATCGACAGGTACCAGCAACATCGATCCAACGTGCGTGGCCAGCTTAAAGGCTTATTCCCATCTTAGACAATGGGGGCCTCGTGCTATGCCCCCATTGTCTCATAGGTGTCGGGAAAAGAACAGGAGGGCGCCCTGCGCATGCGCAGCCGCCCTCCATTCATTTCTATGGGGCCGCAGAAATAGCCGAGCGTTGGCTCGGCTATTTCAGTCGGCTCCATAGAAATGAATGGGAGCGGTGTCCGCGCATGAGCAGTGCACTCCCATTCATTTCTATGGGAACAGTGGGGACTCTCTGTTCCCTCTCCGTTCACGATATAGGTGCGGGTGCCAGAGGTGGGACCCGCACCTATCAGACAATGGGGGCATATCCTAGCGATATGCCACATTGTCTAAGATGGGAATACCCCTTTAAAGGGGTTTTCTACTAGATTGAAAATTGGTGGCAGTGGCCTCTGAGTGGCTTTAAATGGAAATGTGTCATCAGAAACTGACCTACTGTATAAATCACATTTTTATGTTAAAAAAAAATATATTTTTTTTTTACATTTTTGGTGTTTTTTTTCCATCTCACTTTCTATATTTAAAAAAAAATGTATGTAATCCTGCAATTTTCACATTGGCCACTAGGCCTAAGATAGGTTAAAACTTCCTGTTTTTTAGAGCAGCCACATGGGCCATAGAAAAAATGGACAGGAGGGGACACCATTGACTTTGGAGAGTTTTCTGGGCATGCTCAGTGACCTGCACAGAGGTCAGGGAAGAGCTGATAAGCTGTGATACCACCTGTTGTATATGGTGCATCTATATAGAGGTGTTACTTGTCATTTTAATCCTCCCTATGAAGATAATGAAATAGCTACTGAAAACTTACCTGCACAGAACAGGAAATCTTGACCTATTTTTAGGTGAAAATCCCAGGATTATATACATTTTTATGTATAGATAATGACATGGAAAAATTAAAAAAAGCCAAAACTTCTAGAAAAATATTTTTATCATAAAAACTGATTTAAACACTAGGTCATTTTCTGATGACACATTCCTTTTAAAATATAACAAAGGGATACACATCCCACACTCCAAAATATCCAGACACTGACTTTTGATGCAGCTGCCATTTCCATTGTTTTCTACCTCCTGTCTCAACTCCAGGATGCTAGGAAAGGCCTTCTCAGCCAATCGCCTGCCTTCAAGGTGAGCCACCTCAGTGATTGGCTGAGCAGGCCTTTCTTGGCCGAGACAGGAAGTGGAGATCAGACCAGAGCAGCATTGGAAAGGGGGATCAGTGAGGGTAAGTATCAGTTCTTTTATGGTTTTAAACCCCTCAGAGCCCACTGCAGCCAATATTTAGGGCTCATGCACACAAATGTATTTTTTTCCGTGTCCGTTCCATTTTTTTTTTTTTGCAGAACCATTAATTTCAATGGATCCCCAAAAAAACAAAGTTACTCCGCGTGCATTCCGTTTCCGTATGTCCGTTCCACAAAGAAATAGAACATGTCCTATTATTGTCCGCATTATGGACAAAGGATAGTTCTGTTCTATTAGGGGCCAGCTGTTCCATTCCACAAAATACGGAATGCACATGGACGTCATCCATATTTTTTGCAAATCCATGTTTTGTGGACCGCAAAAAACATACGGCCATGTGCATGAGACCTAAATCGGTTGGTAAATCCCTTTAACAACATATTCCCTACCTGTGACTAAATGAGCAGGCACGGTCCAGCAGCTATTACAAATTCTTAAATTTTTTTTTCTTCTGCTTTGCATTGATTTTATGTTGGACACTTTTAATTATTATTGACTCCTGGACATCCTAATTATACGTAACCTCTAAGGTTTTAGATGGAAGTTAATTTTATGCTGTAGATAATTGGTATCTAGCAGCTTTCTCTTCAAATTCCTCATCAGACAGTTAAAGTCATGGAGATCATCTCTGCGCATTGACTGTTGAGTGGATTTTTTCATTAACTTTAAAGATGGGCCATATAAAGCCCATCCCCCCATATAATGCCATGTATATCTTCAATATGTGGTATATTCTTCACAGGTCTGAGCACCTTACTTGGGTAGGTGGTGAGGGAGCTGTTTATGGGCATAAATATAGGTGCGTATAGGTTGAATTGGATGTTGCGCTGCAGTAAGTCAGGTTAGGCTCTTTTCACACTTGGTGGCGAGATTTATCCCTTTGCCAGTCTTGATGTCCTGTTCACTGGACTGAGTTGAGTCAAATCAGATGTTGCATCTTTGGCGCTCTGTCCGCCACAAAATCAAATCCAGTAGCTGGCGTAGACTTGAGCTATGATTTTCGCCAGTATCTGGCATGAGAGGGGTTGGCCCATCTAAAGCATTAGTGGTATCTTGCTAGGATATGCCACCAATGTCTCATAGGTGCAGGACCCATCCGTATCTCTAGAACAGAGCCCGCAAAGTGAAGGAGAGCAGACCACCCTCTATTTGTTTCTTTGGGAGTGCCGAAAATAGTTGAGCGCTGGCTTGGCTATTTCCAACAGCCTCACGGAAGTGAATGGAGTGGTGGCCACAATCACAGTGCGCTTCCTTCCCGTTAATTTCTATGGAACTACCGAAAATAGCCAAGCACATGGCTCGCCTATTTTTGGCACTCCCGTAGGAATGAATGGAGGGCGGCTGCACATGGGCGGTATGCTCTCCTTAACTTGTGGGCTCCGTTCTAGAGATAGGTGTGTGTCCCAAAGATGGTACCAGCACGTATGAGACATTGGTGGCAAATGCCACCAATGTTTGAGACGACAAAACAAAACTTTGTGCAAATGTTGGCTTTTTAGGCTGTTTTTCTATTGCAAACCATATAACAAATCTTTCCTAAATTTTTTTCCTTCTCAAGCATTGGTGTTATCTCGCTAGGATATGTCACGAATGTCTCATAGGTGCGGGACCCACATAAATCTCTCCTAATGTTTTTTCCTTCCGTCAGAAATATACATTTAGTTTTCCTGACTATGCTTTCCTATGTAATGGAAATAAAAGATATGCTGATGCCTACCTGCAGTTTGCATGATTTCGGCATAAGTTGGGTGCAGAAGGCCCTTTAGATATGTTTCACATATACACCAGGTCCAAGATTCCAAGATTTGCTAATGTGTCTACACAAATAATCTGATTAAAAACTGACACAAATTGGCACAATTTGGTCAATCTAGGGTTTCTACACTTTTTTTTTCCAACACACTCAAAAAGGGGTGGAGATTACTGGAAAGGTGGAGAAGCTTCATGGGAAAGGGTGTAGGGCCTAAGGTGCTCCATTTGTTCCACAATTCTGGTAAAAAAATCTGTCTCAAAGAAAGCCAACCAACAATTGGCATGGCGTCAGAGAAAAGTGTCTATCTCTGCGCCAAATTTATCATCCAGCCTGAGCCCCAGTGATAAATCTGGTGAATATAAATATGGTGGATGGCAGTTTAAGATTTAAACTGAGCACGTGCGACCACTTCAGTGAGAAGGACAAAAAATAAGGAAAATAACATACAGCAGGTGGCGCTATACAGATACATTTTATTGAATAACTCACTGGCTATACAAAATTTTTAATTACATGCAATTACAGAAGTATTCAGATCCAGGGGCTGGTTTCAAAAAGGTAGTATATGTTTCATGACACAACCCCTTTAAGGGCAATACCAGACATGAACAGGAGTGGCGCTGTTTCTGGAAAAATGAAAGCTGACACATTTTTCTAATCGTAAAGAAGATACTGAAGGAAAAAGTAATATATCAGTTTGTTCCTTGGAGAAGTTGCATTAATGTCTCAATGTGATGTGATGGCATATCGACATTTGTGCGTGGCTGTAATGGGATAAAATAATCTGAAAATTTTATAAATGATGAGGAACATAAAAAGTAATTGCACTGGTGCTTTCCTTTTTTCGCGAATGTTTCTGGCAGTCAATACGAGAAGCTCATCCTGTCTTGTGTCTTACGACCCATGGCTCCATCTCCCTATGCCTGGCTTTGGTGGCGAGGAGCTCATGCCATCCTTATCGCACAGACCACCAATGGGAAATATCTCACATAAAATGAATTTTTTTCCAGATGGTCTGCAAACTCTGGTTATTGAAATATTTTGGACAACCCAGTAAAACAGATTGCAAGCAAGCTGCTGATCTGCGCAAGTTGTATTGCCACGCGATATAAGTGCCAAGGGCACACGACACGTATAGGGAATGAAACTCATTTGGCAATATTACGAATGAAGGAAAATAGTTGTTTGTCACAGACAGGAACATAATAAGGTGAAAAGTAAGAAAATACGCATATTTACGAAAACTAAACATAACCTGTGAAAGTGCACTGTACTGTAGATTTGAAGTGAATGTTCCCCACTTTACAGAGGTGGCCATGCCATGTCATTAGAGCACTCACCCTATTTATGTGACCCACCATCCATTCATGCAAATAGTACACAAATGTTATTATCGTACAGCGCCAAATGTTCGTTGACAGCTACTGAATGCGCAAATAGAATCACAATTTAGCTCTGATTCATTTCTTAAGATATCTTTATAGCACCCAGAGCTCTGTTTTGTTTCCCTGCATACATATAGTCATAGGATGAAATTCTGCCTGTCTACAGCCACCACTAGAGGGAGCTTATGAGCTTACTGCAGACTGTTTATCCTTTGAATTCATAATAAAACAGTAGGCAATACATTCCAAAGCTCCTCCTAGTGGTGGGAGCCAGAGTTATGTCTTCTAAAGAAATTGACCAATTGCCTCTTTTAAAAAAAACACTGCTTCTAATGCTTCAAAACAAATAGTAATACGCACCTTGACACCTTGATAATACTTACTTAGCCTTCAAAATTCTGTTCCTCCTGCTCCAGCGATAATGTGTTTACAAGAATATGTTACCACTGCTGCCAATCAAACCAGCCACAGTGGTGACCTCAGTAGTGCTAATACATCACCACTACAGACAATAATTAGCAGCAGTGGACACATGTCCGTGTCCACACATCAGTGAAAGAACAAGATGAACAGAGACTGGCAGGGGACCGGGGAAGTGTTCACACAGAACCAGTGTGGGGTTGGTAAGGTAAGTAAGTAGTATTTATTTTATTACTCTTTTCTAAGTGGCTTTGAAAAAATTATAAGTGGCTGGAAAATAACTTAAAGGGGTTGTCTTTCCATATATATTCATGGCTTATCCTCAGGATAGATCATTAATATCAGATCGGCGGGGGTCCAACACCCGACATCCCTGCCGTCCATGGGAGCGCTACTTCCTCTTCATTAAAGGGGTATTCCCATTACAGACAATGGGGCCTATCGTTATGTGCAGTGCTCCCTCCACTTCTTTCCCAGCTCCGTTTTACGTGTCGGTGCAGGTCCCAGAAGTGGGACCTGCACTTATCAGACAATGGGAGCATATCCTTGCATTATGCCCCCATTGTCTGTGATGGCAAAACCCCTTTAAGCTTTCTGTCATCTTGGAAGTCTCGGTGGTGCAGTGTAATTACAAGTACTCACTCCATTCACTGGAATAAAGTGAGTACTTATAATTACACTACGCTGCCACTGCAAAGGAGTCAACGGGCAGTGTAATGAATGGGAAGCCACCAGGGTTGCCAACCGTCCATAAATTTACGGACAGTCCGCAAAAAACGGGTGTTTTCTTCTGCCGTCCGTAGCGTCCGGCAGAAAAAAACACCGTCCGTAAAGACTGTTTCCATACCCAGAATTTTGCATTGCGCATGCGTGCGCAGTGCCAGGAGATGCGTTCCGATGCTACGTAGGGCTAGGAGAGAGGAAGAAGGGGACCTTTCTCTGAGCTTAAGAGGAGGAGGAGGAGTCCCACTGGCCACCAATGAAAATGCGGCATTCTTTCACAGTTTCTTACCTGCCGCTTTCCCGCTCCGCACAGTCAGAATTCACATGGAGACTGCGGGCGGGCCGAGTGGGAGTCGGGACTTTGCAGCTATGAGTTCAACTTCAACAGTGGGCGGCAGAGGTGACGATGCACTGCAGGCAATGTGAGCCTGGTGAGTAAGCCCTGCCGAGTATCCACCCTGGCTGTCACATCTCCATAGTGACAGGACTGGGGGCCCTATAGGGAATAAATTAAACTACTGGGGGGGGCACTATGGGGGATATTTAAACTACTGGGGGCATTATGGGGGTATTTAAACTATTAGGGGACACTATAGGGGGCCATTTAAACTACAGGGGGCACTATAGGGGACCATTTATAGTTATAGGGGCACTATAGTGGACAATTTAAACTACTGGGGAACCATATGGGGCCATTTAAACTACTAGGGGCACTATAGGGGACCATTTACACTTATAGGGGCACTATAGAGGACAATTTAAACTACTGGGGAACCATAGGGGGCCATTTAAACTACTGGGGGCACTATAGGGGACCATTTACAGTTATAGGGGCACTATAGTGGACAATTTAAACTACTGGGGAACCATATGGGGCCATTTAAACTACTAGGGGCACTATAGGGGACCATTTACACTTATAGGGGCACTATAGAGGACAATTTAAACTACTGGGGAACCATAGGGGACCATTTAAACTGCTGGGGGTGCTAAAGGGGGCTGTTTAAGCTGCACTGGACACTACAGGGAAAGCATTTAAAGGGGTTTTCCAGCCCCTAATATTGATAACCCATCCTCAGGATAGATCATCAGTATGTGATCGGCGGAGGTCCAACACCCAGGACCTCTGCCGATCAACTGTGAGACAAATAGGCGGCGTGTCGTCTCCAATAGAGCGGCAGTGTAGTGTAATTGGAAGCAGCCATTCACTTGAATGGAGCCGGTGTCTGTATTACGCCGCACTTACAAGACAAAGTGTGGTGTAATGTAGAGGAAGCATCGCTCATAAGGCGCACCGCCTCCTCTTAAAACAGCTGATCGGCGGGGGTGTTGATGACCTATTTGTCATAAATATTAGGGGCCAGACATTTAAGCTGCTCGGGGCATTGTAGGGGAGCATTTAAGTTACTGGGTGCATTAAAATTACTGGGGGCACTATAGAGGGGCTTTATTACTTTTGGGAGCACTATGGGTGTTTTTATTGTTTTACTGCTAACAGGGGTACTTTCACAGAGCATTATCACTATTGGGGCTCTATTACTAATGAGGGCACTCTGGGAGAGAAACAAAGCACTCATACTAGAGCAGCGGGGATGTAACTGCTGTACAACCCCTTTAATTCTGGAGTGTTTTTGATTCAAGGACATTCTTTTTAAGCGTTTTGAGAGCGTAGAATGGGGGACGTGATCTCTAAAAAGGGGCGGGGCGTATGTCTGTAAATATTTTAAGCTGTCCGTGATTTTTGCCTAAGTTGTCCAGAAAAATTTCAAAGGAAGGTTGGCAACCCTGGAAGCCACACTCGAATGGAACACCACCTCCTCTTCAAACAGCTGATCTGCCAGGGCGCTGGGTGTCAGACTTTGTGATCTACATTAATAATTACTATTTTTTGAGTTTTGTGTCCACAGCACCCACACAGTTCCTATGTGTCTCTATGGTTACAGACTACAAACTAACCCTGTGTTGTCTGATCCTGTAGTCACACTCCCTTCTGTCTGCTACTTTCTAAACTACTGAATGTTTCTACTACAGAATGTACACTCACCGGCCACTTTATTAGGTACACCATGCTAGTAACGGGTTGGACCCCCTTTTGCCTTCAGAACTGCCTCAATTCTTCGTGGCATAGATTCAACAAGGTGCTGGAAGCATTCCTCAGAGATTTTGGTCCATATTGACATGATGGCATCACACAGTTGCCGCAGATTTGTCGGCTGCACATCCATGATGCGAATCTCCCGTTCCACCACATCCCAAAGATGCTCTATTGGATTGAGATCTGGTGACTGTGGAGGCCATTTGAGTACAGTGAACTCATTGTCATGTTCAAGAAACCAGTCTGAGATGATTCCAGCTTTATGACATGGCGCATTATCCTGCTGAAAGTAGCCATCAGATGTTGGGTACATTGTGGTCATAAAGGGATGGACATGGTCAGCAACAATACTCAGGTAGGCTGTGGCGTTGCAACGATGCTCAATTGGTACCAAGGGGCCCAAAGAGTGCCAAGAAAATATTCCCCACACCATGACACCACCACCACCAGCTTGAACCGTTGATACAAGGCAGGATGGATCCATGCTTTCATGTTGTTGACGCCAAATTCTGACCCTACCATCCGAATGTCGCAGCAGAAATCGGAGACTCATCAGACCAGGCAATGTTTTTCCAATTCTTCTACTGTCCAATTTCGATGAGCTTGTGCAAATTGTAGCCTCAGTTTCCTGTTCTTAGCTGAAAGGAGTGGCACCCGGTGTGGTCTTCTGCTGCTGTAGCCCATCTGCCTCAAAGTTCGACGTACTGTGCGTTCAGAGATGCTCTTCTGCCTACCTTGGTTGTAACGGGTGGCAATTTGAGTCACTGTTGCCTTTCTATCAGCTCGAACCAGTCTGCCCATTCTCCTCTGACCTCTGGCATCAACAAGGCATTTCCGCCCACAGAACTGCCGCTCACTGGATGTTTTTTCTTTTTCGGACCATTCTCTGTAACCCTAGAGATGGTTGTGCGTGAAAATCCCAGTAGATCAGCAGTTTCTGAAATACTCAGACCAGATATATTAGCAAGGAACAGGCATCAGATGCAAGGGAGTGTGACTGTGGGATCAGACTATGCGAGGTTCACTTAAAAATTCTAAATTTGCTTAAAAATTAGCAGAACAACAAAACGGAAATAATTGCAGCACTCTACATACTGGAGAAGTCCACATTTTTCACATGAACATGTACATGCATTTTCCACTGAAAGCCACGATTTCTTCCACGTTGTTGCTCTGCAGTCCGATGAGCGAGGACATCACTTTGCTCTGCACCCCTCCCCCATTCTTGACATAATAATTTTTTTTTAGTTTTTGATACTGATGACTTATGTTCAGGAGTCTGACATCCGGGAACCCCACCAATCAGCTCTTTCTGTGAGTGCCGCAGCCTTCTCGCAGTTTACCAAGCACAGCGCATTACTTTTGATTGCGTCTGTGCTTGGTATCACACAGCCTCATTGAAGCGAATGGGTCAGAGCCAATGCCTTTTCAAATAACTGATCGGTGGGGGTCCTGGGTGTTGGACCCCCACCGATCCAATACTGATGACCTATTCTGAGGATAGGTCATCAGAATCAAAATCTTGGAAACCCCTTTAAGTGTTGCTGATTTTCCTATTAAAAAAAAACAAAAAAAAACTCCTTAATTTATGATATAACAAATGGGTGCACACGATATTGAAGGACAGCTTGTAGATTTATATCAGCATGAATACATTTACTGTACTGCAGCAGGGTCCAATCAAGCTAATTGGCTGCTCTTTCGGAGAACTATTACCCGAGCTATCCCATCGCCCTGCTGGAGAGACACATTATGCAGTTTAAAATGAACTCTTAAGAAAACAGCACTTTATACCAGCAGCAATTAATTCCCTTTGACACTATAGTACAAGGGGGCAGAATTCTTTAATTCTCTTGTCACGGAAGGTTTCAACAGTAAAATCAATGACTATTTGGAAGCGACCACTTGTTTTAAGGGAAAATTACCTAAGAACATATTAAAGGGGTTTACCGACAAATTCAACATCATTTAAAATAATCCTTTATGAAAGTCTCTGTAATTTTGTAATATGATTCTTTTACTGCTGTTGTTCCTTTTGTCTGTTTTGGGCTGTGGCCACATGACCGTGTCCATGCAGCTCTTTCTTATTTTCTGTGATGTCATGTCCATGGGTGGGGCGGTGATAGAGGAATGTCTATGTAGCTAGCTGGGTGGGAGGAGCTATAAACTAGCTGGGTGTTGTTACGGGCAGTGATAGGGGAGTGGCTATGTAACTAGCTGGTGGGAGGAGCTATAAACTAGCTGGGTATTGTTAGGGGCAGTGATAGGGGAGTATCTATGTAACTAGCTGGGTGGGAGGAGCTATAAACTAGCTGGGCATTGTTAGGGCAGTGATAGGGCAGTGTCTATGTAACTAGCTGGGTGGGAGGAGCTATTAACTAGCTGGATGTTGTTAGGGGCAGTGATAGGGGAGTGTCCATGTAACTAGCTGGGTGGGAGGAGCTATAAACTAGCTGGGTGTTATTAGGGGCAGTGATAAGGGAGTGTCCATGTAACTAGCTGGGTGGGAGGAGCTATAAACTAGCTGGGTGATGTTAGGGGCAGTGATAGGGGAGTGTCTATGTAACTAGCTGGGTGGGAGGAGCTATTAACTAGCTGGGCGTTGTTAGGGGCAGTGATAGGGGAGGGTCTATGTAACTAGCTGGTGGAAGGAGCTATAAACTAGCTGGGTTAGGGGAGTGTCTATGTAACTAGATGGGCGGGAGGAGCTATAAACTAGCTGGGTGTTGTTAGCGGCAGTGATAGGAGAGTGCCCTTGAATGCTCCTCTTCCATTTATTGAAGATAATGATTTATTCAAAACCTATGTTAAAAAATAATTGCCCCCCACTTCAAACCTTAAAATTGTTGTGATACCCTTGCATTTGATAACTTAGATAACTTGCAATGAGTCTTTTGCATCGCTGTAGTGGAATTTTGACCTATTTCATTTGCAGAATTGTTTTAATACATTTACATTGGTTTTCACACATTAACTGACTGTTTAAAGGAATTCTCCAGGAATGATTTTGGAGCGGCCGAGTTAAAGTACTGACTTGAATCCCATTGGTATGTTGTGGCAAGACATTAAGCGGATCTCAGGGAATTATTTAAAATGGTCACAGGCAACATGTATAACAATGTGAATAGGACTGGTTTCCTCCACTTGCAAAGCTGCCTAGGGGAGCCTGGTGGCAAGGCCTCACTACACATTACTGTACATTGCCCTACCCTGATGGTCATGATGCAATTTGCTATGATATACCATCATGGCTGAGCAGCCTGACAGGAAAACTCACCAATATGAAATATATGTAAGTGCCAGGGCACAATGTGTAGTGAGGCCCTCTGGCTGCAATAATTATTCACAGTGGCAATCCTCAAATCGATGCTCCCTAGGGTTAGAGCAGTGATAGGAGAGCACACCCTTTCTTCCCACTGGGCACTCCCTGATGTTGGGACTCCTGCCTTATGGTAGTTGGGTTGCCCTTGGGTTTGTAGGTTTGGTGCGGATGCAAGGCAGGAGAT
The DNA here is from genome assembly GCA_900303285.1 of Rhinella marina. Lineage (NCBI taxonomy): Eukaryota > Metazoa > Chordata > Amphibia > Anura > Bufonidae > Rhinella > Rhinella marina. The sequence continues at coordinate 117,659 of ONZH01010456.1, forward strand.
GTAGGTGCTGTGGCTGGCGAATGGTGCTAGAGTCAGTAACCAGGCCAGATGTAGAAGATAAACATCTCTCTTTACTAAAGTGCAAAATGGGAGTTACAAACAATTATAGATGCTAATTTTCCCAGACATAGGCCAGGATGGGGATTGTAGTACTCCTTTCCTCTATCTCTCCAAAGCAGGAAGTGTTATACAATACTGTATAATGAAATTTTTAATGATTTAATGATCTATGATCATTTTCTAAAGAGCATTTATAAGATGATAATGATATAATCTGGTACGTACTTCAGCATGTATGATAATTACAGAACCTCCCATCCTGATTGGTCATCACATGGTCGCTCACAGCCACAGCAATATTGTGCCATAAGGATTTTCAGCCATGACCATGTGGTATCTCTTACACAATAAGAACTGTAATAAAATTATGTTGCACACTTTTGAACGTTGCCTCGATCGGGTGTAGATGTATATAGACTCTTTTTATTAAAGGGGTTTGTCTGGTATGAAAATTCCTTTAAAAAAATGTGAATATATAGACTGCTGGGGCCCTCACTAGTTCTTGGAATGAAGCGACCTCAGTGCACTGTGGAGCTCTGGAGTTCCTGCTGCATTTTCCCTGCTTAATGTCAGGATGCTCTCTACAGGGCATTGACAGATTTCAAGCAGGTGTTAAAGGTAACGCATCCAATAGTAATGTCCCGTAGGATTAAATCATTCATAATAGTTTTGCAACCCCCTTTTTTTTTATTTCTCCTGACCTTCTTGAAAAAAAAACACAATTTTGCAAATTGACTTTAAAAAAATGTTACTACTGTTTTGTATGTATGGCTCTTATGCAGACTGATGCACAAAACGGTAATATAATTTTAACCCCTTCAGCCATCGTGATGTACCGTTACATCACGGTGGCTAAGGTAATGTATGGAGCGATCTGCTGCAGTGAGCCCGCCCCATACCCCCTAAGGGGTTAAAAGTTATTATTGTAAAATTTAAAAAAAATTTAAATATTAAAAGTTCAAATCAATTCCTTTCCCAATTTTACATATACAAATATATAAACAATAAAAAATGAATATATCAGGTATCTCCGCATCCACAAATGTCTTAAGTATTAAAATATTTTTTTAAATTTCCTATGCGGTGAACGCCATAACAGAAAAAAAATGAAAAATACCGTAGTGATCAAAAAGTCGCACGTACCAAAAAAATGGTGCCAGTTTTCAAAGTAGTAACAAAAAAATAACTATACAATTTTGGTATTGTCGTATTTGTATTAAGCCACAGAATAAGGACATCATGTCATTTTTTTGGCACAATGAACGCCGTGATGTCAAACCCCCCAAAACCTTGGCGGAATAGAGGTTTTTTTAAAATTTAACCCCACAAATATTTTCTTTTCTCCATTTTCCAATAACAGACACTGTAAATTAGATGGTGCCCTTAAAAAATACAACTTATCCCGCAAAAAATAAGCCCTCATATGGCTATATGAACGGAAAATTAAATGGCTATTGGAATTTTAGGGAGGAAAAAATGAAAATGCAAAACAAAACAATGGGCCCTGTACTTAAGGGGTTAATCAAAACAGTTTGACATATTTGAATATTTCAATAAATAAAAAAAATATTACAAAAGGGGAAAAATATTAAATATGTCTCCAAATTGGCACTTGCATTTTTATCGATGGTACCTTTAGGCTAACCGGAGTTCAGTTATGTATGCAGTCTGTAAGGGTTAATTGTCATTCCTAGTTCACGGTTCCTTTTGGAAGGGAAAATATTTTCATCCGGCTAAAAGTAAGAAACATGGGAACTGCAATACTTGTGCTCCCGAGAGGGAAATCCTTCTAACTAAACATGGGAATTCAGCTAGTCGAGAAAGGAGGTGGAACGCTGGATCAAAGACGCCATGGCATCAGGCTGCAAATTGCATCTCGTTCCCATACCACTGTTCCATGGGGGGAAGGGAGGACCTACAAGATCTAACATGGTGTTACTGTACATTGCATACCATGTGCTTTTATCTTTCTTCTCTAGCCTACAGTTTTGAAGAGCATTTCCCATTTGGAATACCAATACATAAAATACTGTATACAGAAAATGCATTAAAAGTACAGTGGCTTGTTTCCATGCAAGTCAGATAGTCCATCATGTTTTAAAATGCAAGCATTTTCGGATTTCTTGATTTTGACCTTTAGTCATTTAGTCATCTGGACCTGGGTGTTGTCTGTGAGGTCTCTTCTTCAGTAACTATCTGCATATGCATACTGAGCTTGCTTGGATAGTGCAGTATGCATTATTTGACGATGGGACACCTGACAAGCACTCATAAACCACTGTTGATGCACGTGCTGATGGTCAAGGGTCAAATTTCTGACATTCCTGATTTTGCCAATATTCCTGGAAGTGCTTCTCAATTTTTTTTTGTTTTGACCTAGTAGTACCAACATTGCTGATGGTACTGATGTACCTTGTGGTCTTATGTTGTCTCTACTTGGAACCAAACCTGAGTTCTGGAAATGTTTTTTTACAGTAAAAATTAATCTATGAATTTATTACGCGAAGTCTCGCGAGACTTCGCAAAGTAATAACTTCGGCTCGTCTGAGCAAATACATTCTAATACTGTACGGAGCGCTCACTCTGTACAGTATTGGACCGAAGTTTTATGCAAATCGACTTTGGATGTTTCATCTGAAGTCGATTCACTCATCCCTACTCTCTACCAAGAAAGTACAGTACTTAAAGGTAATGTTGATGGAATTTTGGTCTATATTAGTATCAACACAACCTGCATTGGTAGCATGAAAACTATATAATCTCTCTGGTACCATAATAGCGAACTGTGCTTAAAGTCTCAATTACTGAGGACTCACAATCTTTATATGTCCTATCAGGATATGCTCCAGCAATAATCATCTTCCTTCATTTATAAAGTAATATTAAAGGAAATCTGTCACCAGGATAATCGCTATTGAAGTAAAGCCATGGTCTAATAGCACTTAGTACCTTATTTCCAGATGTGCCTTTGTTTCAGCAATAGATGTTTTCTATCTTCTGAAAATCCAGTTTATTTGGTATGCAAATGAGCCAGTAAGGTGCCCAAAGGGGCGTCACTCTTGCAGGAAGGAGCCCAGGCACGCCTCCTACATCACATTCAAGCCATAACTCTGACACACCTTACTGGCTCATTTGCATACCAAATAAACTGGATTTTCAGAAGATAGAAAACATCTATTGCTGAAACAAAGGCACATCTGGAAATAAGGTACTAAGTGCGATTAGACTATGGCTTTACTTCAATAATGGTTATCCTGGTGACAGATTCCCTTTAAAGGGGTTGTCCAACCATTACATTTTTTTTAAAGTTGCTCAGAATGCTTACATTTTTTTTTTTTTTTAAAACAAGTTTTAAATTCACCTCACTGATCCTCTGATGATCCCTGGATTTCCTGTCAGTCTCAGATTTCTGGTCTCTCTCGACACACAAGAAATGACCACTGAGCCAATCACTGGCCACAGAGGTGACCCAGCTCCACCAGCAATTGGCTGAATGGTCATTTCTTACATTTCTAGAGGGACCAGGAAAGCAAACCTAATCAAGCTGGTTTAATATGACTGTTTTTTTCATGACTCTACTGTATGCGGATACTGTGTCATAACTTTGTCCTCATTGAGATATTCCATGTTGGATTCTCATAAAAAATCCAAATATTTATTCACGGTGGAGGTTAAACTTTTTAGTCTATAGTTTCTGGTTCTGTACTTGATGTTGTCAATGGCAAATCTCAAAAAACTGAGGTATTGATAATATAATATTTATGGCTGGCTTTGGTCTTAAAGCTAGCAATCCAAGTTCTTTAGGGGCTGTTGGACCCAAATGGGCCTTTGTTCTTCAGATAAATAGATTATCTTGATAGCTCTTTTTTGCTGAGATGAACAGCAAAGGTTATGCAGAGATTCTCTACCCACCATCTTGGCCAACATTCAGTTTAAGGGGCAACTGGTGGGGCAGTACCAGCAGGCCACTCTGCTTGGGCCAGTGGTTTTAGACACATTGCTTGAGCTGCTTTGCATATCTTTGACACAAGTTAAGAAAAGCCTAGTTACAAATCTTGGAGGATCTTTACTTCAATCGTTCATTGCAGGATCCATGTTTATTCAGCTATAACCTACAAATATAGTAAAGCTATATTTTGCATGGGTCCTTCAAATTTTAGATTTCTTTAAAAATTGCATTTCCACAGACTATCTCAAAATTGTTCTACAGTCATGGTCAAAAGTTTTGAGAATGATACAAATATTAATTTTTACAAAGTCTACTGCTTCAGTTTTTATAATGGCAATTTGCATATACTCCAGAATGTTATAAAGAGTGATCAGCTTAACAGCAATTACTTGCAAAGTCAACATTTGCCTAGAAAATGAACTTTATCCCCCAAAACACATTTCAACATCATTGCAGCCCTGCCTTAAAAGGACCAGCTAACATCGTTTCAGTGATTGCTCCATTAACACAGGTGTGGGTGTTGATGAGGACAGGGCTGGAGATCAATCTGTCATGATTAAGTAAGAATGACACCACTGGACACTTTAAAAGGAGGCTGGTGCTTGGCATCATTGTTTCTCTTCTGTTAACCATGGTTATCTCTAAAGAAACACGTGCAGTCATCATTGCACTGCACAAAAATGGCCTAACAGGGAAGAGTCTCGCAGCTAGAAAGATTGCACCTCAGTCAACAATCTATCGCATCATTAAGAACTTCAAGGAGAGAGGTTCTATTGTTGCCAAAAAGGCTCCAGGGCGCCCAAGAAAGACCAGCAAGCGCCAGGACCGTCTCTTAAAAGTGTTTCAGCTGCGGGATCGGGCTACCAGCAGTGCAGAGCTTGCTCAGGAATGGCAGCAGGCAGGTGTGAGTGCATCTGCACGCACTGTGAGGCGGAGACTCTTGGAGCAAGGCCTGGTCTCAAGGAGGGCAGCAAAGAAGCCACTTCTCTCCAGAAAAAACATCAGGGACAGACTGATATTCTGCAAAAGGTACAGGGAGTGGACTGCTGAGGACTGGGGTAAAGTCATTTTCTCTGATGAATCCCCTTTTCGATTGTTTGGGACATCTGGAAACAGCTTATTCAGAGAAGACGAGGTGAGCGTTACCACCAGTCTTGTCTCATGCCAACTGTAAATCATCCTGAAACCATTCATGTGTGGGGTTGCCTCTCAGCCAAGGGAATCGGCTCTCTCACAGTCTTGCCTAAAAACACAGCCATGAATAAAGAATGGTACCAGAATGTCCTCCGAGAGCAACTTCTCCCAACCGTCCAAGAGCAGTTTGGCAATCAACAATGCCTTTTCCAGCATGATGGAGCACCTTGCCATAAAGCAAAGGTGATAACTAAATGGCTCAGGGAACAAAACATAGAGATTTTGGGTCCATGGCCTGGAAACTCCCCAGATCTTAATCCCATTGAGAACTTGTGGTCAATCATCAAGAGACGGGTGGACAAACAAAACCTACAAATTCTGACAAAATGCAAGCATTGATTGTGCAAGAATGGACTGCTATCAGTCAGGATTTGGTCCAGAAGTTGATTGAGAGCATGCCAGGGAGAATTGCAGAGGTCCTGAAGAAGAAGGGTCAACACTGCAAATATTGACTTGCTGCATTAACTCATTCTAACTGTCAATATAAGCTTTTGTTACTCATAATATTAATACACATTATGCTTAACAAGAAATACAATGAGAAGAGTAAAATTCTTACCTTATAAATGTCCAGGAACCCACACTGATAGTCAAATCTAGTATAGAGTTCATTCAACATACTAATCACTTGCATTGGTGTGCACTCAGCGCAGACAGCTGTGAACCCCACAATGTCAGAAAAAAGCATTGTGACATCATCAAATTTCCGAGCCTCGACAGACTTCCCTTCCCAAAGCTGCTGGGCCACATCTCCTGGAAATATCGAATAGAGAAGATCAACCGTTTTCTTCTTCTCTTCCTCCAAAGCTTGATGCGTTTTTTCCAAAGTGTCTTTCAATTTATCCATTCGCTTTTTGAGACCATCTTGAGCTTTGGCCTGCTCACCAACTAGAATGACATCACGGGTGGCATCATGGATTGGGATATCAGAAAGATGCAGGCCTTGTCCCATCAGTTCATCCAGTTTGCCGACACGAGGAGAGCCCAAAAAGAGGATAGAATTGGTTTCAGGGACGTGGATCATTTGTCCTTTTACTTCCATCACCTGTGATAATGACATAACGTAAAACACAATTAAAATACTATTACATTTCTAAATGATCATGTTAATGATGACCTGATATACTACTGCAGTACTGAGAAAAAGTCAAATTAATCTCATTCCATTACAAATGTGACAATAGCTACACCTACCACTTCATCATCCTCATCTTACCTGTTCAGAAATCAATCAGATGGCTATCATCACACACAAAATATATATTGCTTTATCTATTAAACACCCATGAAATTAATTTAATCTTTACAGATGGAGCATTCAATGTCCATTAACTCCTTTCTAAGATGACCACTCAAAATTGTATTGAAAAAAGGGTCTTCTAGAAGAATAGTCTCCTCAAAGGTTATGATGAAACTGAAAATCTGCCACAGACACAAACTTGCTGCCATGATCCTTTGCAGTAAGGTAAGCAATCAATAGTCTGAACATGTTGTGAGGACCCTCATTGCTTTGTAGATGAAGAGAAGTAGCAAATGCAGTACCCCAAACCTGGAGGTATCTCAAAAGTTTTTAATGTAATCTTATATAATTTTATGTTCTGCCATGTTCTCCAGCAAGAAGAGGAAAGGTTTGCAATGGTTGGAAGGAACAAGACCTGTTCCTCCCCTCTTGGTAGGAATGGACTGGTCCTACATCCTGCCAGGAGCGGAGTTTCAGAGTAGAGAGCGTGGTGGAAGGAAGCGTATGCTTGAGCTCCTACTCCATGAGCCTCATACTATTCTTCTGTGAGACACTTACACCATGAAGATTGCCAGAGTCAAAATTGAGCTTTCTCAAAAGCTACAGCAGAGCCATAAGAGTGACCAACAAGATCCAGCTTTACAGACACTGCTGGTGGTGAGGGAAAACAGGTCAGACACCCACCACCTAGAACAACCACCAAGCCATACTAACTTCAACTTCCTGTATCACACAGTGGATACCAATATCCAAAAGTGCCTGCAAGTGCCATTAAATAGCCAACCACCATATCTCCTCATCTAGTGCCACAACTCACAGCACATCCACTTAAGCAACAGAGAAAGGATCTTAGAACACTTACTCTTTTGGCCCTTCTTGTAATCATTGAAGGATAATCGGTCTGCCCTCTGCTGCTTGGTCAAATTATTTTATTGTGCATGGAGCATCGCTGGAAGCGGCATAGTTTATGGTAAAGCTAGTTTACCATACCATGCACATGGGCAACATTATATAGAGGGCAAAATAGGCTCTTACAAAGGATCTTCCACCTTCTACAAGACTTTATTGCCCGCTTTTATTAAGCTATTTCGGACACTCAGATGAGCGTGAGAAACGACCAATGTAGCCAACCTTGTTCCCACCAACACCAAACCGCAGAATCCGACCTTAATCTGGCATAGACTGGACTAATCCCAAACTGAATACATTTATTTGCTGAAGAATGGATTTAAATTAAACAGTTTTGTAGGACTCAGCACTCAGCAGGCCTTGTAAACCCCCTTAGATATACCGCATATAGCTTGCCTGTAGAAGAAAGTTTGTAATATACTTATTCTCTTAAGATTGTATGGATTGGTAGCTCAAAACCTGTTCGCATAATGCTCCTCTCTGAAAATCCTGCGTACTAATGACCAAAGTTGTTACCAGGTTTCTGGCCTAGACTATGGGCAGGATGTTACTTTGACAGACTAGGACAGGGAAGTTGCTGTGATCAGGGCCAGAACTAATCCTCTACCTGGAATATGTCTGACTTCAAGAGAAGGCCTTACTACTACTATATATGGCCAAGAAAGTAAGGTAACCTGATACAGAGATTCACTGCCCTAAGTGGAGAATCAATGCTTCTGTGTTGGATCTTTTGGAGTCAAGATATCCTACTGCCTCTGGCTCGTGATCTGCATGGTCGTGAGCTCTACAGCAATCAACATCATGATTTGTTCATAAGCTATAACCATGGACACTCATGGGTCTGTATAGAAGATGTATATACAAAACATTGGAATTTGAATCACGGCTATTTTATTTTATTCATCACTTTGAAGGTTAAAAAATAAGCAATTTCTTACTGTAGAGGAGAAAATACTAATAGCATACAGCAAAATGTTAAAGATGAAACAGAATGTTTTTTATTCATTTGATATAAAAAGAATAAATTAGATAAACATACTTGCTAGAAAAAAGCTGAAGGCCGTAATAATAAACAGAACAAAATCTAAGCTAGATGGTGGAGATAGCAGCAATATCTGAGATGGACAGCACAGTCATCAGTGTCAAGGATGAAAGAAAAACTATGGCGATTGTGCTGAAAGAATCTAATTATTGTTTAGTGGGAACCAGAATCACAGGAGTAGAAATACTGTCACCTCCCAGAATAATGGAATGTGCTCTATAGAGAGTGTTTACCAAAAAAACACAATTTCAGATTTTAAATTCAGATTATGTTATTTTCTATTAAATATCTTTAATATTTTATATACAGAGAAAAACTACAAATTACTTGCCCATTTAAGACTACTTTCACACTAGGGGAATGTATTGAGATCCGTCATACGGTCTCAATACCGGAGAAAAACGCTTCAGTTTTGTCCCCATTCATTGTCAATGGGGACAAAACGTAACTGAACGGAACTGAATGCTCCAAAATGTATTCCATTCCGTTCTCATACCGGAGAGCAAACTGCAGCATGCTGCGGTTTTCTTTCCGTCATGGGATGCGGAGCAAGACAGATCCGTCATGACCCACAATGCAAGTCAATGGGGAGGGATCCGTTTTCTCTGACACAATAGAAAATGAATCCGTCCTCCATTGACTTTCAGTGGAGATCATGACGGATCTGTCTTGGCTATGTAAAAGATAATACAACCGGATCTGTTCATAACGGATGCAGATGGTTGTATTATCAGTAATGGAAGTGTTTTTGCTGAACCCTGCAGGATCCAGCAAAAACACTAGTGTGAAAGTAGCCTAACACATACATGGCATTTGTGTCCTTACCAACATCAAAATCATAAATTGCGAGAAATTTGATTGGGTTGTCAGTGCCTTAAATATTAATGACCTGAGCTGATCAATATCTGATTGGTGGGGGTCTGACTCCCGGCATTCACGGGTTGCGGTGTTCAGGTGAATTCTGCATCCTCTTCCTTGGCCTGTGATATGTCTAATAGCCACATGGCCTTTCTGAAGTGTATGGGACTGAGCTACAATAGCAAGCACAGCAATGTACAGTATAAAAGGGCTGCAGCACTCATCTGAGAGCACGACCCTCCAAACAGCTGATTGGTGATGCTGCCTTGAGTCGAACCACCACCAATCAGGTATTAAAGGCCTGTCGTAAGGCTAGGTCAACAGTATTTAATTCCTGGAAAATCCCTTTAACACCCCAACTGATTTACCTGAGCTAGGTTTGTTCAGACACAACAGGACATTACTATTTGGGCACTGTGGTTGCAGAGGGGTAGCTGCTTCTGAAGGCTCTTTCTCAGGCTAGAATGCAGCTAGAGCCATGTTTTTTGAAACATCCAAGAACATAGCTCTAGTCACAATCTACTCTGAATAAGAGCAGGTTGAAGTAATAGCTGCATATACTGTACTTGAAGCTTTCACTTCAGCCCGCGTGGAGGAGGTTAAGGGGCCCTAGGGGAAAACGAGCAGGCAGCATGGACGTTAACAAACCTGCTTGCCTTAATCATCCCAGGAAACATGTTATCTCCCCACAAATCAATCAGAAAGCATACCTGCTCTTCAATTGTTCCATATAATTGGGGATTTTATTTTTTTTAAGAAAAGTTGTGAAAAGATGAATGCTTGCTCATCTAATGACTCCTCTACATCTAATAAGCTGTTAAACAGCCAAGATGCCGCTGTCAGTGCTGACTGTAACACCTAATTGGTTTTACAGAAAAAGCTTGACAATTTACTTTTTTCTCTTACAATGTTTTTATTATTATTATATATATATATAAATATATACAAGTAACCAATGGACCAGAGAACGGGAAAAATTATACTGGTCCTTGAGGTTAAAATGAATTATTACCAGGGGGTAATAATACACGTAAGTCAACTGAGTTGTGCAACAACTATATTTATTTGAGCTATAAATTCAAAATCTGCAATTAAAAAATAGACATTTTGGGAGGGATTTTCCAATTTTAATGAGACTGTTAGGGCATAACCCCTTTCCAAAGCCAACACTGTTAAAATGGGCAAAAAAGCAACCTGCTTTAATGATCCTCAGCTTGATCAACCCTATTAAACCAGGCATACTGCCTGTAAGGGTTGATTATGCTGATTGCAATAATACCTTTCTTTTTTCTGTATGCTAAACAGCTGCAAAGATATCTGTGTTTTTATTAAAATGCAAATGAGCATGTTCAAGCAAATTGGGTCTGGACTAAGTCCTTGGAGCACTGCTTTTGTAATACCCCTGTGCTCTGCATACTTCTCACTAGACATTAAGCACGGTAAGCAGACATGAGCAAAGTTTTGAAAAATCCAATTCGGCAACTTCGCCAAAATTAGCAAATAAATTTGATTTGTTACGAATTTTGTCACACATTGCTATAAATCAAGTACAGTATACCCACTCAGCCTTAGGGTACGGCCACACGGAATAATGAAGATGCATTGTATAGTCCTCGGCCATTATTAATGGCCCTGCGGCACCTTTAATGCACCTTTAAACAGGGGCTGTTGCTGGTATGGGGTTTAGCTGGTTAGGTGGGGGAACAATATGCATGTTATTGTTGTTCTTGCCTGCAATCTCCTGCAGGTTATTTGACAGTAAACACTGAATATTAATCAGTTGTGGCATACCCACTACTCCAACCTCAGCGCTCTCCTATCCTACAGGTGGGAGCCCTTCCTCTGCCATCTGCTTTTCCCCCTTTTCTACATCATATAATTAGAGATGAGCGAATCATCCAAAATTCGATTCGCCGAATGTTCGTCGAACTTTTCAAAAGACTTGCACTTCATACGAATCTATTCAGCGAAGCTGCATACAAATCATACGTTATTATGTGGTGTTTTGTGAACATTCACGCACTAATAACGAACGTACAGTTGTTAAAAGTACTACTTATGTGAACACGTACGCATGAGCATACAAATTGCGTATGAATCCTCAGCGTACTATTGTCTAGCGATTGCGTAATACACAGGCACGCAGGACACTAGGCTTTGTTGGAGCAGAATGGTGGAGCAGGAGGAACGCTCTGAGTCTGACCCCTGGCTACATGACACAGCATCAGCAGATGTAAGCAGATCATCTGGCTGTGACTGACATGAGCTGCCATCCACTCCACTACCTCATCCACTTTCTCCTCCACTACAATTTTGCGCCTTGGTAGGTTAGCCTGATGGAACAGTGGCCAACTATTACGAATTCTACAAGTAGAAGCTCCGGCTACAGGTCCTTTGGCACTGCTACCCTGTGCCACCTTCTCCTTTTTTTTGGAGCTCACGATCTGGCTGGAACCCTTTTGCTTTTCCATGCCAGACATTTTCACTTGACTGTGGCCCTGCAGCTGGTCTTTGTCTCTCTCCCTATCTCTCTCCCTGCCCGATTAATTACTAGCCCTGCACTGGCCCTGCACTTGCCCTGCACTGGCCCTGCAGTATCCCTGATAGAGCAAGCCCTTCCCACTATGTCAGGTGACCGCTTTCTTCCTGGGCTTTTTGCCGCACGACTAACGAACCAACAGTAAAAGTTGGCTAAATAACTAAATTCTTATGCATCAGCATATAAAGTAACTTATACGTAGCATTAGCGTACAATTTATTGGACAAGTGCATAGTGAATGCGTAGAAAGCTTTAAGAACATTTTAGAATATAACGGAGCGAATCTCAAAAAATCCGGATTCACTTCGCAGCGGAAAATTTCCAAGATTTGTATCGAATCTACGAAGCGGCGATTAGATTCGCTCATCTATACATATAATATTGATGAGAATATGTCATCAGGAACATCCAGCTCCTCATCTCTCTGCATCTGGCTGACTTTTCTAGGACATGGGGACTTTGAAAGATTTGGAAGAAATAAAGCCAGCAAAAGATGAGTATGGTCATCATTAAGACCTGGCCCCTCTAAGGGGTGCAGACTGGATGTAGGAATAAGTAAATGTAGGAATAAATAAAAAAAACTGATGCAGCATAAGTCTCTTTGCACTCTACCTGCACTGTCCCTGCAGTCTCCCAGCATTCTCCCTCTCCAATATTCATCTAATAATCATTTTCAGCAACACTGTCCCTAGCGCATGAGTGCTTGCTCTGTCTCTCCTTATGCTCAGCTGACAGGACAATGGCAAAACCTGTGCAGGATGAGGGTTTTGTAGAGCTGTTGTAGTACCCTAGAGCGGGCACTACCTTTCTTTCACCCTGCTACTGTCTCTAGTAGGTTAACAATAATGTCATCTGTGTATCTGTGTATTTATTCCAGGTCCTTTGATACTGTGCATTAATAGTACTGCTATGAATCTGTTATGTTCATGTAATGTGCCTGGTTCACCAACAGGTAGCAATGTATCTGTCAGAAAGATCTTTAGTTAGAATAGAACTTACCATTCCATGCTTCCCCTTTTTGAGCAGAAGTGGGCTAGTCATGCTTCCTACCAAGGGAGAGGGTGCAGAAAGCTATGTTCAGTTATAGAGTGAAGCCTAGTGTTGGAAGCAGATGAGTCTTCCAAGGGAAGCAGCTCATAGAGCACCATGACTCCTTATAGTTTAAGAGACAGAGTATCACTAGGGGTCAACAGCCAAAGGTACCCCACCCAAAGACACCACAACTGTCATAGAGTCCAGCTACCAGACCAAAGCAAGAGTGTAGCAGAGCAGAGAAGGATAAAGCAAGGTATCCAAGTCTGCCTGCCAGTTTACCCCAAAGCCTGCTGGAGCCAAGAGAAAGACCAAATATTGTCTGGATGCAAGTTTATTTAAGTAAAGCTACTAAACTTTTACCAAGTCCAGACTCTTACTCTACCAACTATCACTCTACCCTTCATTGCTACAGAGCGCCTGACCATGCATCACCATTCGGCATTCCTAAAAACCTAGGACACGGACGACACGGGAGGTGGCACATTGCACTGTGACATCACAAGTGATGGCTATCTGCGGATTGGATGGCTGCATGGCATTATGGGTGATCTCGTGTTCTTGGGCTTCTTACTTTCACTTTGTAACAAGTGCAGTCACCATTTTAGGAAAAATGATTTGTTACCACAAATCGTGAGGAAATTCGGATTTCTTGCAAATCAAAGTTTTCCCAAACTTCGGACTAAATTCCACTTCAAATGCTTTGCTTGCTCAACACTAATAAAGACAAAATTCCTCAAACATTTGTACCAAATAGAGCACCAAACAAAAATAATCTTGTTAGGTTGTCCGTGTGTGTACCCTTGATTCTCTTGCTTCTTCTGCCAACCCCTCCCTCACATTGATTGGCAGACTCAGGTGAGATAACTATGCAGGAACCTGGCCCTCTCATATAAGAAGGGTAGTGCGGTGCTGGCAGAGGATATTTTGTACACTGGCAGAGGATAACTGTGTCCTTTTGGGTGTGACAATGCCACCTGCTGCACTGAAAAGCCTTTCTGAGATGACACTGGAGAGCTTGACAAAACAGTACATCAAGAGCAAATGGGAGCTCCGGCAACTGTTCCCATCTACCTGCCCAGAAGTCCATGGGGTCACAGAACACAGTATATGCCAGAGAAAGGCTACTATCCAGGTAAGACTGAACCTTGTTGTTTATGGATGTCTCAGTTTGCTGATTTGCATCAGTCTGGTGCGGCACCTAAAAAAACTACTCCACCATGTTCATGAAACTGAATTAGCTGCTGCTGGCACTGCTGCTTCTGCTACTGCTTGCAGAGACTGCAGGAGGTGGATGAGTCAGTGGTGGCAGAAATGGGCCTCCTAGTCAGAAACAGGGGAGACAGGAGTTTGCTCACCGAAAGCTGCTGCAAGTTGTGTACACAGTGTATCCTAGTAATACAGCAATTTTTCTCCCATTTGATAAAAAGAAACAAATAAAACATTCCTCCATTTTGCTTTAACAGGGAGGGTCTAAAAGCATGGCTATCCAGTAATTATCAGATTGCTTGATGGAAACGATACACCTATCAGTAAATATGCACACAGCTTGCCTGAATTTCTGAGGACCTAGCTCTTTCTGGCTCCGGCCCCCACTGAGATGAATGGTCAACATGGCCATTGTCATCATCATCATCAGCCTTGTCATCCTGCACAAGCGACTCTTCCTCTACCTGCTCCTCCTCCTGTGGTAGCTTCTTATCCTCCTGCTCCCCTCCTCCTCCATGAGACTTTATTTGTGTGGGTCCCCTACAGCTACATGGTGGCCCTCAAGGTGCGTAATCTGTTCTTCTTTCGGCATCCCTTGTTGTACCAGTATGAGCGTTTGCTCTGATATGAATATCAGGTGTATGATATATTTGATGCTGCAGTTGTCCCTACTGACAAATCTTCATCTCTGATGATCTGCCACTGCCTTATCTCTAAACAACACATGCTTTCTGCTGAGATGGTCTGGTGAATGATGATATTATTCAACACGTTATACTGCTGGTAGAGACACACCAGGATATAAAAAAAGTGGAATACCAGAGAGCTGGAACATACGTAGTGGATAAAGCTGTGCAATGGCAGAACGTTTTGTCACTGTAAGTACAGGATGGTGCTTCTTGCCACATAGGAATGGATAAAATGCAAGGACATACATGGCCAGCACCTTCTGCAAGGCACAGTATTTATTCAAAAAGTGCTGCACCCCTACATATATCATGCAGTGCGACCACAATGTTCCTGCCATTGTCGCTGACCACCTTTCCCAGTTTCAGTTGGCAGGGAGACAGCCAGCGGGATGTTTGCTGTGTGATGCACCTTAGCAACTGATCCGCTGTGTGGGTAATCACTGCTGGGCTGATCAGCTCCAACACAGCATGGAAATGTGTCACCTTACACATATGATAGGTGGGAGGTGAAATGAAATCAACACTCTGCCCTATTTCTGTTGGGTACAGGAGGATGTTCACTGAGGAGGATGTGGAGGAGATGGATAAGTGCCTGGTGTGAGGACCAGACCGACACAAATGTGTAGGTGTCAATAGGACCTGGTCTTGTTTCTGTCATGCTGCGTCGCCACTGCCATGCGAAACAGAGTAGTACAGTGCTTTGAGTTAAACTGCACAATATTAGACAATAGCAAAACTGCAGCTGGTTTTTACAAAGAAAAAGGTGTAATTGTACAGCATTGCCAACAAAATATGTTCTGCGGTGCTGCGATTGCATGGGATATATATGTACTGGTACCATGGGGGCCAAAGGAACATTATATACTGAATAACTGGCACTACAGTGTGGCATTATACAGTATATATATATATATATAAGCACTACATGGGGCATTACAGGAAAGTTCTAACTGCAGGGAAGCATTAGAACTACAGGGGGCACTGCAGGGCATGCATTATAAATACTGGGAGCACTGTGGTGGTATTATTACTACTGGGGGTACTGGGCACAATATGGGGTGTATTATTGCTGTTGTGCGCACTATTACTAATGAGGCCAGCCTGGAAATGAGGGCACTATTACTATGGGGGGCAGGCTATCTGTATGACAGTGTTATTTCTGACAGTATAGTGTTTGTGGGCATGAGTGAGCATGGCGGGCACAGTATTAGGAGTAGCAGCAGGATGACGCAGTGGTCTGTATGAATTTGGAGTCTGATCTGGACACTGCTTAAACTTGGGGTCTGTATAAATTTGGGGGCTAATTTGCAAAACCTGTACCAGTCCCCCATCCACCATATGCCATATATTAAGTGTATACAGTAGTATATGGCACTTATAGTATGGTGTCTTCTTATATGGCAGATGGGGCTGCACTCCCGAAACATCCGTCCATGAAAGTCTGGACCAAATGGAGAAGAAAAGGAAAGTGAATAACTGAAATCAGCAGAGACATCACCTGTAAATCAATGGACCGGCACTTGGCTGCTTGTCTTAAAATGTGTTTTAATCTGTTTATTAGAAAGTAATGTCACTTTAAACTGATTTGAGGAGAGCACAATTTACCTGCTCCACCTAGAGCCCCAAAATACCTTGTCCCTGCTAAAGCAAGCCTCCCTCCCATTGTTATGTTATCCTCCATCTTCCTTATCCCTTACCTGTTTCCTCGCTAGTGTTCACCGTGATTTTTCTGAATGAAATCTACAAAACTTTGGATTTGTTTGGTAGCAGAATTTTGGGCACGGAACAAATCGATTTTGTATAGTTACATAATTCAAAAAATAAATAAATAAATGAAAAACACCAGCAATAATGTTTATAATACAAACCTAACAAATACCAATGTCATATTGTGATGATACATTCCATTCACTTCATATTTCCGTTTTCTTATAGTAAAGAGGTTTTACAGAGGGTGAAAACAGAGGGTGAAAAAAAATGTAACATCAGGGGAATTTGGATTTTGCAGCTGAACCTACAAATAAAGTGACCTGAATGTCTTGCAGAAGCAGTCACCGAACATGACCCCAGTGCGTCAATTCCTGATACCTTCGGCCTGTGACAATGCTTAATGTCTGGCATCATCTCAGAGATTAATGTCTGCACAATGTCTCGGCATGACAACCTATTATTACAGTAGGACAAACACAAGAAATAATTGAATAAGAAAGGTGTGTTGGGTCATGAATACGAACTTGGATACTCCGCTTTACACATAATTATGGTCTCCCAGATAGACCGGCCAGAACACAGCTTATACCTATGTTTAACTACATTTCTATCATGACATACTGTATGTGCCGCCAAGTCCCCTTAGCTCTGAAGCTAGCTGCAGCAATCAATTTCCATTACGTGGCTGGGATAGACTTGTAATCAATAGGTTCAGATTATTGCTTTTAATTTTAACGTGTACGAATCGAATTTCTGTAATTCGTGTAAAGGCAGACACCAGGTCATTACACATGAGCAGAGACACAAATACAAATTAAAAGGCAAGGTCACCGTATTGGATATGAATATACATGGTTTTCCCCAGCTTCAGATGACTCATGGACATTGACTGGTGATGGTTTACCCTTTATAGAAACTGTCACACATCCTGGAAGCCTATGTAACTAAACTTAAAGGGGTATTCCCATCTCACAAATGTAGTTTGTATAGTTAGATATAGCCATACAAATATTATTACTAATAGAATGTATTTATATAAAATGTACCGTTTAGAAGATTTGCCTATTTGTATATCCATTGTCCCACACACATCAGTCAGGCCGTTGCCCCTGGTTACGGCCACTGCGGCCATGTAGTAGTGGTGGCCGGCTTGCTGTTGTTCAAATCCGCTGTGAGGTAACTACTGTATTGTGAACGCACATGACATGAGCATGAGGAGACACATCTTAGGGTACTTTCAAATCTGCGTTTTTGACACTACCAGAACAAAACTCCAGAATCCGTCCAAAACGTAGACTTTATAAACGGATCCTGCTCCATAGAGATGAATTGATCTTGGAACAGGATCCGTTTCTCTGTGTTTTGGAAGCGCAGACAAAAATGCTCCAACTCTATGTGTCTCCGCATGTACATGTAATGTGCCTTCACAATACAGCAGTTACCTCAGAGCGGGTTTGAACAAGAGCAAGCCGGCCATCACTACTACACTTTGGCTGTAACCAGGGGCAACAGGCTGACTGATGTGTTTGGGACAATGGAAATCCAAATAGGAAATTCTAAATGGGACATTTTATATAAAAACATTCTATTAGTAATAATATTCGTATGGCTATATCTAACTATACAAACTACATTTGTGAGATGGGAATACCCCTTTAAGTGTCCCTAATGCCCTAATAACTGTTTTTGTAATATGGTTTATTAATGGTTTTTGTACTTTTATTACACTTCCCCACCCCCAAAGTGCATATTTCGCTGTGCACTTAAAATTTACTTCTCTGTACACCACATGCCAGGATTAGCTGAGCGAAGTGGGCTCCTGCTTCTGCCTTTTTCGCTAAGCTAAGAGAACTGCCTGTCGGCTCTTAGCTTAGTGGACCAGGCAGAAGCAGGAGCCCGCTCCGCTCGGCTAATCCTGGCATGGTACATGGGTACAGGAGTTAGTAAACCTCTGGGTAAGGGGGAGATGGTACGGGCAGGAGCCTCAGCGCTCCTGTCCGTACTCCCTGCGCTGCGCCCACATTCTTTAAATGTGTTCTCCGTACTCTGCTGAGCTGTCAGTGGTGTACAGAGAAGTAGATTTTAAGCGCACAGCGAAATGTGCACTTTAGGTGGGTAAAGTGTATTAAAAACAGAAAAAAACTTTAATAAAATATATTACAAAAACTGTTATTAGGGCACTAGGGACATGGTAACAAAAATGTATACAAACGTTTAGTTACTCTTTAAAGGCTATGGACCCTTTCAGAGGCAATTTTTTTTTATTATAGCATTTTACTTATTTTGGGCTAAAATAGTTTTTTAATTGGTCTTTAATTTAAAAAAAAATGTGCAGCCACTTCCCAGCATAACAGTGTAATCTGTGTATTTATGGTTATGTGTTGCCATTGAATCCCGTCATCAGACATCTCTTGTGAATCCCTTATCCGCGATCTCCTGAAGCTGATAAACACTTACCTACACCATATGCTTATCAGCCGGACAAGAATTCAGCTATAATGAGTATTTATGACCTGTCAAGAGGTCAAAGAACAGGGCCACAGACTGAGCAGGCAGCTCTGCTGGATAAAGGGACTCCAGGTAAATAGGAAATAGCAGTCTGTAGATGCACTCTCTATTAACCCCTGTAGTACAAGAACTGCTGAAAAAATAACTAGTATTCTAGGGTATTGTTGGTCTAGTTCTAGCACCAAATAAGTATGAGCCAAGAAATGACAGAAAGGAAGAACTTATAGCATTTTGCAGCTCAGTTATTTAAATGAGGTGTTTTCCAGGAGGAAATTTTTTAACAGCCTGAAGGGGTTAAAAAGAAAAAAGTAAGCATTACTCACCTGCCTGGTCCTCTGCTGCTCATCTGATGCTGCTGGGGTCCCTGCTACATTCTACTTCCTGGTCTTAAAATACTCAATTTTTCACAATGGCTTCTAAAGCAGATACAGTAAGCTGATGCTTTGGGTTTTATACAGCTCACTTTTCTGTATAGAAAAGCTCCAATCTATACAGCGTTTCAGTATAGCTTGCAGCAGATTCATCTCACTCACATTAGAGGGGAAGTGACTAATGCTTATTGTTTTTTTATTTTTAACACTGTTGTCCCTTTAAAAAGCATTTCTCCCCTTGGATGTAGACTTCCTATTAAGATTTAATCTGGACATAACCACTTGTTCAACTAACAGCTCAGCCTCCCAATGAACATGCTTACTTGTTTCTACAAACTACTTAGGTGGCAGCTTATCTCTCAGCATGACCAAAGATCAGACATGTTGAAATCCAATATGCCTGATCCTTAAAGGGACTGTCACCAGTGACCTCCCTATCCAACAGTTTGAAAAGACACATAGATAGCTCTGGTCACCTGATTAAAACAATGCTTTTTTTTTTGTTGATCCGAGGTGCCATTCTTGAGTTATGATGATTTATCTTAATATGCAAAATAGGCCTTTGGTGCAATGAGGGCATCACCATTGCTCTCTTTGCACCTAAGCTCGGCTCCTTTCTGTGACCAGCCCCTCCCTTGCATCTTTGATAGAGCCAGGCAGTGGCAAAGCAGAGAGGGAGGTGCTGGTCACAAATGAGTGGAGCTTGGTTGCAACAAGAGCAATGGTCACACCCTCATAGCACCTATTTTGCATATTAAGAAAACGTATGTTAACTCAGGAATGAAGCCTCAGATCAACAAAGGAAACCAGCATATGTGTCCATGCTTACAGATAACAGTTGGCTAGAGAGGTCACTGGTGACAGATTCCCTGTAATTCTCTCAAAAGCTGTAGACAGTAAGCTCATAAGCTCCCTCTAGTGGTGACTGCAAGCAGACTAAATATTATACATAGTTAAATTGAGGATTTATTGATTTGTAAGAAAAAAAACAGAGCTGTGAACTCTACAAAGATATATTTAGAAATTACTCAGCACATGATTTTGTAGACAGTGTATACCTCAAGTCAGCCATGCACATTAAATAGCAGTTGGTTAAACGTTCGTTTGGCCAACAGGTATTTCTTCCGGCCTTAAGTGTGTTCTCTTTAGTCCCTTAAGAGGGTAGTCATAAGAAGGCTTTCCACTAGAAGAATGCAGGGCTATTATAAATGTGCCCTACAGTGTGCACAAATATAACTGCTCTAAATGATTGATGGCGTACACTGGAGAGGAAACATTTGTACCATATCAAGGACTAATGTATTTTTTTTTAACTCTGGCCCTGCTCGTATTAAACTGTCCTTATAAATCAAATGTGCACAAGATTCATTCATCTCGGCTGCTTTAAAATCCTATTGAATTGTAAATGTGCCTTGCCAAGAAATGGATTTTCCTTGGGATTTACTGAAAGCCACAACAGAGTAGCACGTTGTCATTTTTTTCATCCACATTCAAGATTTTCCTTGAGCAAGCTTCCACCACTGTCGAACAAAGCTTTGATGCTTCAGCAGCGAGAAACTAAAGCAAAAAATTTGATTAAATCACTAATCCCAAGCATTTAGATGAGCACAAATTCATTGCAAAAAGGCATTAGAGCTTTATAGGGGTTGCTGCTTCAATTTTTTTGATACAGAGCTCCAAAGTCTCTGCTTACTTTCTCCAGGATAACGAATAACTTTTTTAGCTTCCTGCAACCACCACTAGGAGGAGCTCACTGCATACAGATTCACGCTGCTCCCCTGATTTCTGGGCTGAGAACTTGGACCAAAGGAGGTTGACAGTGTGAAAATGGACACTTTTTACTCATATTATATTACAGATCAAATCATTTTAAGAGTTTTGGCTTGAGTGAATGATGCCCGAAATGGCAGCCCCATATTTAACTTTTAGTTTGAAGATAGGAGTGCATTTATTAAGACCAGCGATTTACAAGACGTTCTTAATAGTATCTGAGCTGCTGGAGGAAGAGGCAAAGCTATGTGGAGGTGAAGGAGCAGGCCTCTTTGGTGCTTCCTCCACCGTGCGACAATTTAAAATCTACACCAGCTCCCTTGTTGGCACAGATTTAAATGGGTTATCCAACCCCTATAATGTCCTCTCTAATGCCCGGGCCCCTCACACAGGTTGTACTTACCTTGCTCCCCGGCACCTGCTTTGCTTCTGATGCCCACACAGCCGCTGCTGCATCTCCCCTTTGCGCGGATCAAAAGATCCAGCGATGAGGGGGCAGCCAATAGCAGGCTGTGATGGGGGCGAGCCTCCCTAGCTTCACCTGCATTCCAGGTGCTATAAACATACCATTCTTGTGAAAATCGGTCTAGTAACGCCACCCAGGACCTCCACTTCTCATGATCTGAGGACTGGATTTTTACAAAAAAAGGTATGGTTATGTTTCGGGCCACCTATCCTACACCTCATTATGCTTACTTTGAAACTGATTTTGGAGGGGACGGACTCCTTTTAGGTTGGCTAAATCTCTTTGGATGCCTTGCAGTATTTTTGCCTGCCTCTTTCTTATTCTGGAAGATACAGTCACAGTTGGGTTTTAATACAATACTGGTCTATGGGCCCATTTTGACAACAATTTTGGCGCTGTTTTACACACGTTTTCAAGCTGAATCCACGCCAAAAAAAAGGCCTCTGAAAAGTCTCCCATTCTTTACAATGGAAGGCAGAACTTGCTTTTTTATTTCATGCTAGAAAAAAAACAGTGTGGAAAAAAAGAAGCCGCATACTCTATCTTGGAACGAGCCAAATGTGCCAAAAACCAAAATCCCGCAGAAAATAAGCACGGATTCCACATTTTCCATGCCTTTTCCAAATCTGTCATGTGAACATACCCTAAGGGTGCATTCACACGACCAAAACCCCTTTAAGATGCAACAACATGAGCCATAATTGTGCCAAAAGTTTGGCACAAAATTTTGCCATATGGTAAGCCAACCAAAAGTTGGTGTTAAGTTCATCATACAGGGTGAGCCACTGTGATCATTTTGGCACATCTTTAGACCCAAAAAGTAATTGAGATGCAGGATGCTCCCTGCAGTCTTACTATAAGGCCTCAAGCACACAGCCAAGCCATGTGCAAGAGGCTGTATGGTGGTGGCAGCCTACAGAGCCTCTGTGGCTCCATAATACAGAGTTGAGAACACTTCATGCGACCTATGGTGCTTGCCTAAAGAAAGTGAAATTCAACAAAAAAACTGTATACCTTTCTATAAAGTTGGAGCCATTCGGAGGTACATTAGAGCCTTACAGAAATCTATGGGTTGCATACTACAAGTCTGGGAAAACTGGAACTTAAAATGGTTATGCCATGAAAAAGATATCATATAGTACATGCCACTCTCTTTCTAACAAAGCTAGAACCAGCCCTGTACCTCACATGGATTCAGAGAGCTACCCATCTTCCCGGGGAAGTGTCCTTTCTGCTATAGCTCCTTCCCTGTAACTGCCACAGCTTCTAAACAGAAGTTATGGCTGTGACAGTTTAAGATTTAAACTGAGCACGTGTGACCAGAAAAAGTGAGGTGGACAGGAAATAAGGAAAAGAACAATCAGCAGGTGGCGCTATACAGATATGTTTCATTGCATAACAGTGGCTATATTAAATTTTTAATTACATGCAATTACAAAAGTATTCAGATCGGTTTGAAAAATCTAGAATATTATTGGTGGCACAGCTCCTTTAATGGAGAAGCAGTACACTCGGAGCCTTATTAACCAGACAGCTGAGTTTATGGAAGGGCCAAACAAGAGGGATTTCATTGTAACACTAAAATAATACTTGTAATTATGAATTCTTCAACCTCCTGGCACACACACAACAAAACGCCTGACATTGAGATTTATATCCCCAAAAATATTATTTGCAGGTTCCGACCGCAAACATTTACCTTAATATTTAAAAAGGTCAGAGCCAGAAACCTGACATTTGAGAAGCTTTTTAGCCACCGTTCTGCTGCCAATTATGATAACGATGAGCGGCTCAGCACAAGTTTAATAATAAATGGAGCAGAGATTCTCAATATGTTCAGCAGCTCTCTCTTCAGTATAATGTCATTTAGGAGATGTCCTAACAATGTAATTGTCTGCGCTCTATAGGAATGCTAAATACGCTTTACAGGACATGTACTGAAGTCCGGGAAGGGGAATATTACATTAGAATATTTTGTAGATTTTAATACAATAGACGTCAGGCACAGTCATTTTTCAGTCCAGTCCACCATCATTACAGAGATCTGGACAACTTCCAGTTGCTAACGAATAGCTGGTCCAGTCCAGGGCTGGGTACTGGAGGGCACATAATTAATGTCTGTTATTTTTTACTGGATGCATTTGACATTGGAAGTAAGGTTTTAAAGGAGAAGGGTGTGTATATATAAAGGGACAAACCACTGTATGCATATGACACACATTTTTAAAATTTGTAAAATGGAACTACTAGGGTTGTGCATAGTGTTGAGCGAAGTGAGCTTTGGATGCTTCATCCGAAGTCACTTCGTTCAAAACTTCAAAAAGATCCGTCTCCAGATGAGTTTTTCGTGGAAAACCACTTTAAAATTTGAACCCGTACATGGCTTCGGTTCCGACTTGCACCTCGAAACCGAAGCCAAGTTCAGTTTCAAGTTTTAAAGCCAACTTACTTAGGCTCATCGGAGCCCTTGCATTCTAATGCTGTGTGGAGACGGATCTCCGTACAGTATTATTCCGAAGTTTTGAACGAAGCGTCTTCGGATGAAGCATCCGAAGCTTGCTTCGCTGAACACTAGTCATGTAACATACCAGTGCTGCACATTTTTCCACTGTGGTCTCTCAAAATAACAGGAAATAACAAAATGGCTGCAGGTTACTGGGCTGCACAGAAACCGTTGCCATAATGACACCTCTTCTCTGACATCATTTCCTGCTCTGCAGCGATTAGCTAAAGCTGTACCACACAGACTTCCTGCTCTGCCCGCCCCTTACATGCATTTTACTTATAGTATTCTTAACCCCTTGAGGACCACCATCTGTGCATATACGTCCTATCTGCACATGTCCCATGCAGATAGCACGTATATACACGTGCAGGCAGCGCTTTAATCCCAGCGCTGATCAGCCGGTCAGGTCCCGGCTCACAAACAGAGCGGGGACCCTGAGGAGAAGACAGGAGCAGTTTATTACCACTTCTGCCTCTCGTGTGCCGGAGGACAGCCTTACCTGAAGGCATGCTGGAGGAGGCAGGAAGGAAGCGGCAGCGCTTCCTGTGCTAGTCCCGGCGGTCACGTGACCGCCGGGTGTCTCAGGGCCACAGCAGTGCTGCAGGGTCTAAGGAGACCCTGATCAGCTTTGCCTGTGTCTAATGAGCTCACAGGGGGCTGTTTTCCCCTGTAACTGGGGCTCCTGTGGATGCCCCAGTTACAGTGGAAAAAGTGTAAAAAAAAAGTGTAAAAAAAAAAATAGTCAATGTCCTCCAGAGGTCTTTTAATGACCTTCTGGGGGACATGTTATTTGTCAAAAATAAATTAATATATAAGTAAAAAAAATAAAAATAAAAATACAAATAAAAAGTGTAAAAAAAAAAAATTAAAAACACGCAGTCACCAACGGAAACAGTCACCATCGATCGTCATCAAATAGGGAACCCATTGCAATAATTAATTTGTGTGTAAGTTTTAATATTTAAAAAATAAAAATCTATAATTAAAAATAATTAATTTTTCAAAATAAGAATTAGCGGTTTTCGTCCAAATTACACCTAAAAAAATATAAAAAATCTTTAAAAAAAACATTCTAATAAAAAGTCCTAAGTGTCAAGTAAAAAAAATTGCAAAAATTATTTTCGTATTCAAACAAAAAAAAATAATTAGGGTCACTAAACCACCATGTGCCCAAATCACAAAAATTTGCCTGGACATTCAGGCCTTTTATAGGTCCGGTCATGAAAGGGTTAAAGAGGTTTTACAGTCGAATAAAATTTGGTGGCCGTAGGCCCAGAGGTGTTTGAAAAATAAAAGAACAGATATTCACCCTCACAGATCATCTGGCCCTCCAACACTGCTGCAGTCACTGCTGCTCCCCACTTTCAGTCCCAGCTCGACACATCAGAAATACCATGTAAAGCCCATTCAGCCAATGAATTCCTGAGGCGGGAGACTCCCTCAGCTAGCAGTGGTGGGGGACCAGTGCATGTGAACATCTGTTCTTTCATGTTTTTAAGCCTCTTCAGGCTAGGCCATCGATACCTGATAGGTGGGGATCTAAATTATGGCACCTCCACGATCAGCTGTTTGAAGAGGCTGTGGCACTCCGGTGAGTGCTGCAGCCTCCTCACAGCATACCAAGTACAGCACCATACACTATATAGTGGCTGTGCTTAGTATTGCAGCCCAGGGCCTTTCTAGCCCAAATGCAAGAGGAAGCCACTAAAATGGAGTAGAGAGCTCTTGGTATTACTACTATAAGGGTCCATTCCCATGTCCATAAGTGTTTCGCAGTCCGCAAATTGCGGCTCTGCAAAACACGGATACTGGCCATGTGTGTTTCGCATTTTGTGGCCCGCACATGCACAGCCCTATGATAGAAATGCCTATTCTTGCCCAAGAATAGGACATACTCTATCTTTTTTGCGGGGCTGCAGAACGGAAGTATGGATGTGGACAGCACACGGTGTGCTGTCTCCATCTTTTGAGGCCCCGCTGAATTGAATGGGTCTGCACCCGTTCCGCAAAATTGTGGAATGGATGCAGACCGAGAAATACGGTCATGTGAATGGACCCTTATGTGCAGAGTGCATGCAGTGGGTGGAAAGAACAGGAAGTCTGTTAAGTACTGATTCAGCCAATAGGTGCAGAACAGGAAGTGATGTCAGAAATGGGGCATTGTTTTTATTACTTCCGTACACATAAGTAATATGGAGCTTTTTTGTAATTTCCTGTGATGTTAAACCATGATGTTAATAATGTGATGTTACTAATTTAAACCAGACAGTTAAACATATTCCATTTTCCTAATCTGTTTTCATTTTCTGATTGTAGATTTTCTTTTAGATTTTATTTTCTGTACATGATTATGTGTATTGTGCCTGAACTGCTGTTAACAGTATTTAAACATATGCTTTACAGCAGTGGAAAGGACACAGTGATTGACACAGTGATGTCTGTGGGAGACATGCTCTGTGACCTATGTGAAGGGTATTGTACAGGGAGGAGGAGTAGGTTAGCTTTGTCCATCTGTGGTGTGTTTTGGGTTGTCTATATATGAGAGTTCTCTGTCATTGTAATTCTGCTTGCGATGATAATAAGATGACTGCTGAAAAGTGCAGAACAAGAACTGTCAGCCGATTATTACACCGTTTATCACCGATTATCACTGTTGTGAAAAGTGCAGGATTTTAAGATTTTATAAAAATAGTGGCATTAAAAATGTTAAAAAAATTTTTAAAATACATTCAATATAAAAACTAGATTTAAACAGTTGGTCATTTTCTGCAAAAACATTCCATTAAAGACCTATATTGTATGGAGCAGCTTGGAAACTTTTTGTACTTGTTGGCATGTTGGTGAAACCGGGCATCTCTTTTTTGTTTTATTATATAAGGTGTCTTCTTAATTAGTTCATTTTATCAATATGATATTTACAAGAAACATGTCGTTGAAAGACTAGATGCAGCTAAAATCTCCCCATAAAGGTGTGTAGCTACTGTTAATGAATAAATATCACATTTGCATTACAGAGAGATGTCTTAAAATGAAGAGCAGTAAATGCAAAGACGGAAAAACTGAAAGGTTTCACTGAAGGTCAGAACGTGACATTTTTACATGAAGCCTTCATCATCCAGATCTTTTCCTCTCATGATGTGGTAGCAGATCTAGCTGCAGTACTGTCACTACACCTACTTGCTAACTACTAAAGCTGGATTTGCACGGCCCAAATTTGGGTCGATTACGGGAATGAATGTTCCTCCAAACAGTCGTTCCCAAGAATCTGCCCGTCTAAAGGTGTCAACAAGAAGAATCAACCAACGAATGAGTGAAATGCTCACTCTTCCTGTGACATGATCTGAGGAGTGGACACTTCAATCATCGTTCATTCCTCGGCAGCAGATCGTACAGTCTAAACATAACTCTGCTGCCCAGGAACAATGATTCTGTACGGAGACGAGAGATAGCAGCAGCCATCGCTCACCCTCAAACTGTGGAGGTGATGGCTGCATGTGATTACATCACTTCACCTCCACTTAAAGAAGAACTCCCGCAAAAAAATTTTTATTCACTGACCTGTTAGAAAGGTGCATGATATAATCTGTAGTGATTGTCATCTTCTTATCAGTGACTGTTTCTGTGAGTAAACACAGAACTTCTTAACTCTTCTTATTGTAGCTGGGTCATGTGACCAACTCCCTGACCTCTAACTGACCCAGGACAGAAAGCCAGTAACTGCTCTATTCATTCCTATGGGAGCCTCACTTTCAGTCTCATAGGAATACATAGAGAATTAGACTTCCTGTCCACACATAAGTCTATGTGTGAGTTGGTGGGTCTAATTGCTGGTCACATGACACAGATAAGAAACTTCAGGATGATATAAGTCAAAAATTCAGACACTGGTAAGAAAATGACATTCACTACAGATTACATCATGTACATTTCTAGCAGGACATGGAATAAAATTTTTGTCGGGAGTTCTTCTTTAATGAGCAGCCAATTTTAGGGAACAAACGCTTCCTCCCCAACAATCGGCTGCTTCTTGCAGCATCTAAATGCACCTTTGCTGTTCAGGAGAACCTTTTATTTCTCATTTAGAGAAACATTCAAGAAAAAGACCCTTTGGTCCTCCTAGACTGACGTTATATTTTTTCTTATTTCTCTTAGGATAGACTTCTGTTTATCCAAGACAGGTTTACATTCACTTTCTGTATATTTCCCAACCACTTCTGATGGGAGTTTGCTCCAAGCCTCTCCAAGTTATATTTATTGATGACCTATGCTAAGGATAGGTCATCAATATCAGATCGGCCAGGGTCCCACACCCGGCACCCCCTCCGATCAGCTGTTTGAAGAGGAGGCGCACGCCGTACAAGCGCTGCCTCCTCTTCATTGTTTACATGCTGGCCATACCATGGGTAGCGATGAACAGGTGTAAATACACCCAAGCCGCCCCATTCATTTCAATGGGAAGGCTCGTTCCCATACACTTGTACACTTACACACTTGGTAAGTGTACAAGTGTATGCGGTTAGGTGTAATTACACCTGCTCACCACTACCCATGTTACGGTTAGCATGTAAACAATGAAGAGGAGGCAGCACTGATACGGCGCGTGCCTCCTTTTCAAACAGCTGATCGGCGTGTTGGACCCCCGCCGATCTAATAGTGATGACCTATCCTGGGGATAGGTCATCAATAAATATAACTTGGACAACTCCTTTAACTACTATTTCAATGTAATCATATTTCCTGAGATTGGTTCTGATCTTCCCACCAATTAATTTTACATAGTGCCCCCTTGTTCTTGTGTTGAGGTTTTTTTTTTTTTATTAAAACATCTCCCTGCCTTTAAGATATTTAAAGGTTTTGATCATGTCCCCCATTTCCCTTCTGTCTTCAAGGTTATACGGATTTAGTTCTTTAAAAAGGTTTTCCAAGTGTTTTATACTGATTACCTAGTCTCAGGATATGTAATCAGTATCTAGTCAGGTTTTTGAGGAGGCTGTACTGTTGTGCTGAGGACTGTAGTCTCCAGCTTAGCAAGCACAGCGCTGTCTATTGGTTAGCAGCCATGCTTAGTAATGCAGCTCAATCCATTCACTTGAATGGGACTGAGCTGTGCCTAGGCCATGTGACTGATGAACGTGATCACTGACCTAGGGTAAGCTGTATTATGCTGTATAATGTGATGTTAAAAAGCAATATGGACAATCACAATACATTAGGAAGTGCCTTGTATTAACTTTCTCTACATGATAAATGCCATTTGCTGTAATGAGACACCGTCAAGTCTGATGATCTTACATCTCATGTTACTCTTACAACATATGTGCCGTTGGTTCCTTTGCACCGTTATAAAAATGTGATTTGATAACATTTATTGAGAAAATAAGAACTATAGTTTACGAAAGCATTCTAAATCACTTTAATATTACTCACCGGTTAAGCAAGAGTAATGCATAAAACTGCGGCCATTGAATCTTTAAAATGCCTACATGCAGAGAGTTTTTGTTTTTGCCATGTTTGTGGCTTTCAGCATTTTTCTAAACACATCATGGGTATGGTGCCCCATCTCTAGCAAATGTATACATTGAAATGATTGCACTAATCACACCACTCTATTAAAATGGGTTATTAATGTACAAAATATACCTGTACAAATTAATGATGTCATTGTTTTATCTATGTGCGAAGGACCTGTTCAAATCTCAAAAAAATTCAGAAGTTGCTTTGTGAGCAACATCGCTAGAAGTGATGATTCCACCGGTTGACCCAGAAAGCAGTGGCATGGGCAGAACGGAGGAAGGAGAGACAATCTGAAATATGCCTAAAATAGGCGAACTTCAGGCGTAGATGGTGGCGCAATGGTCATGCTCATGCCAGGTCTAAAATTGTGGGTGTAGAGTGGGAGTGGAAGGGGACAGGCTGGCAAGCCCATCTCATTTACCATTTCCCACACCTATTTTAGGCGTAGAAAATGGTCTAAATGTAAGAGAGCTAGGAGAACTTTGGCAGATCCACCGCCAATTTAGGGCTTTATTAATACTGGCATCTAAAAGACCAGTCTTATTTAATGTTGGATGAGCATGCTCGCCCGAGCACTATGTTCGCATCGCGGTATTCGGCACATCACGGTGTTCGGCCGAATACAGCGTGTGCTCAAGCGCGATGCTCGAGTCTCCTCCCCGCCAATAAATGTGCGGGGAAGTACTGGCACTCATTGTAATGCCGTAGCCATGTTGGTTACTGGCATTACAGTGATTGGCTGGCCGGGAACGCGTCATCAGGTGCTATATAGCACCCGATGACACGTGGTTCGGCTCAGTCTTAGTCAGGGAGAGCTGCAGCAGGAGGGACAGATAGTGTAGGGATAGGAATTGTGTTTTTTTTTTTTAGTCAGGGTTTAGTGTTGAAAGGTGTTAGAGACCCAAAAGTCCTTTAAAGGACTATTGTTTTATCTGGCTGCAATATATATTATTAGCGCAACCTGCGCTAAATTGCGTGCAGTTGTTTGGCCACTGCTGACAGTGACACAACCTCTGCTACATCTGTTGTGTTACATTTGTGCATCCTAAATACCTGTGATAATTTTACCAGTGTAATTTTTTCTGCCAGTGGTGACAGCGACATTACCTGCGCTACATCTCCTGTTTAACGTTTGCGCATCCTAAATACCTGTGACATTCAGTGTAATTCTTTTGCCGCTGGTGACAGCAACATTACCTGCGCTACATCTCCTAATGTTTTAGATGGTCAGATCAGCAGCAGGACCTCGCCCCTAATGTTTTTGAGGGTCACCAGCAGGCCCTCGCCCCTAATGTTTTAGATGGTAAGCTCAGCAGCAGGCCCTCGCTCCTAATGTTTTAGAGGGTCACCAGCAGGCCTTTGCTCCTAATGTTTTTGAGGGTCACCAGCTGGCCCTTGCTTCTAATGTTTTTGAGGGTCACCAGCAGGCCCTTGCTCCTAATGTTTTTGAGGGTCACCAGCAGGCCATCATTCATAATTTTTCAAGGATGCGTCTGATGCCCTCCTTTATGTATAATAAAGGGTGTATTTGAGTGCCTGTTCCTTGTAATTTTTGGCAGCCCTTTCACTTATGCATAGGCTTTATGAGTGTAGGAGTCCCACTACCTGAACAATTGTACACACTGTGAATGAGGCCCTACTTTATGTGATATACAGGTTGTATCGGAGTGCCTCTTCCTTGTAATTTTTGGCAGCACTTGCACTTTATATACAAGTAAATATATAGGAAAGAATGTTTCCTAACAATTTTTCCTCTAAAATTAATTTTATTTTCGGTTTTGTGCATATTATTGTCAGTCTGTAAAAGTGGCGTAATACTTTGACAACATCGTTCCCAGCAGCAACCTGGGAGTCCAAGATGCATCCAGACATCCTCCCCATGCTGTTCCCAAACCATTTCAGTGGTGTTTCCATGAATTTCTGACCTTTTCATGTGAACCAGACACCCTCTCCTCTTGAGAGCAGGGGGTGCCTGGTGCTCTGGTTCTCCCATTGACTTCCATTGTGCTCTGGTGCTCTGTAGAGCACTCGAGCATCACCATGTGTTCTACATTTATTAAGACTAGTGTTGATCGAGCACCAAAGTGCTCTGGTGCTCGATCAACACTAGTCTTAATAAATGTGCCCGAATGTTTGTAATACGGTTCAAACAGGCAGCTCCTCAGTGTAGTTTTCCATACAACCAGGGGTGCACCTAGCCTTTCTGCCAATTTCTAACCTAACCCCTTCCCTCCAGCTCTACTGTTAAAGACATAATTGGAAAGCATTATGTACAACGAGAGCTACAAAACATACAGGGTAACACAGCGCCACATACTGTGCCCACTGTGCTTTTCAATACTATACTGCAGAAACAGACATTCCTTCCTCTTGCCCCTACATGGTGCTACCTGAGGCAATCGCCTCACCTTGCCTCATTGGTCGTGCACCCCTGCATACAACAGTTCTACTAATATATTGTTAAAACATTGATATAAAAAATTCTTATGGGTCAATAAACTATAATCTAAAAATACAAGTACTCCATGTACCGAGGAAATATGGTGACAAGTTGGTTCTTGTAAGTACAATTTCCAATTATTGGCCACAGATTTCTGTGTGCATTCAGTGAATGGCCTAGGGAGATTTGACACAAGGCTGCTGAAATATAGAAATTTAGAGAAATAGTAACAAAAACATAACATTCACATAGAAGCGAAGACTAAGGAAGTCTTGATCTTTATCTGCCACCCCAACTTCACACTGTTATGTGTTATAGATAGTGAAGAACAGGGTTGGACAAAATAATGGGTTCCAGTGGTTCAGCAGAAGACAACCCCATTTGGAGATGACTTTGGAGCCAATCATTTGTCACTAGGGTCCAGGGCTGTAACTACCATAGCAGCAGACCATTCGACTGCTATGGGGCCCAGGGCAAGAGGGGGCCCAGTCTTACTTGGGGTCATCTCCTCTTCTACTGGAGGTGAAAACTTGGTCAGGCCTCTACCCTCTAAAGGAACAACTTTTAGCAAATGAGGCAGTGGAAAAATGGCCCAAGGGTCATTGAAAAGGGTTTAGGCAGGAACGCTTCTGTCCGGTGTGGGGGACCTGGTTTGATCCTTGCTATGGGGCTCTTACTTCTCTATGTAAGCCACTTCTAGGGTCTATCCGATCTTATTGATGATATGTCCTGTGTCTACAAAGATAACAAGAGATTACGATGTGATTAAAAGAAGATGTGCATGTGTTCTGTAGAGATAGAGGATGGTCCTCAGAATTAATTCCTCTTGTCGACTCAAGGAGCCTCATTTCAACACTACTGAAGAGCAACAGGGGTTGAACATGACAAGAGGCGTGTGACATTCCATGACTCGAAGGCCCGTGACAGTGAGCTCATTAGATTATGAAAATTATATAAAAATCGCATGGAATTGGTTAGTTAATCAGTTCAGGTCCAGGGTCATTTCAGTCTTTTTATTTGCTAGGCTAGCTAAATGATTTTTTTCTGCATTTTTTTCAGGAATACATCATTTTCATACACATACTTTATGCCTTTTTTAATTTTAGACTTATAAATTGAAGAAAAATGTAAAAAAAAAAAAAAAACGTTTTTACATGTGAGCTACTTTTTTTCTGGTGATATAATATTATCCTAAAGTAGAGTTTTTATTTGCGTTCATCATTGTCCAATTTCAGATAAACTGGTCTTCTCTAGCAGTATGAGAATGATTTGCGAGGGAACAATGTTTTTTCTAATGGGTATTTTATTTTTTGGGGTATTTTATTTTTTTATATTTTAATACAGCAGAAAAGTTTGTTTCAGCAAATCTGTGGCAAATACTGGATTTATGACATTCAGTTTATGCTGCATAAATGGCTGTAGATTTTACCCTCTCCATTGGAAAGGGTGAAATCCACGGTGGAGATTTGCAGCCTTAATTGACATGCTTCAGATTTCAAATCCGCACCGCAGGTCGATTTATGCTGCAAATTTTTTACGCAGCCCGTGGATATTTCTTAAAATCTTATCCACTTTGCTGGTGCTGTACAATGCTGTGAATCTGCCGCATGAAAATATGTGGTGGTGACAAATTTGTGGAGTATCTGCCTGCCACATGTGACCTGCTGTGCTGGGTCTTGTTAGGCTAATCACATGAACACCGGTGCCTCTATTTTATACACAGCTTCTGTCTTCTCTCCGAGGTCCCTTTAACTGCAGGGGACCCAACATTTGCCTGATCATTTGGGGAGCCGGCTAAAGCCGACATCATAAATACACTATGATGTAGGCTTTATAGGGATATTTCATTAGAGATAACACCTTTCAAAATGCACCCCCAATCATCCCCGGCCCTGCTACTGGTCAGGTGCCATGGTCAGCCAGGCGCTCAGCTGTCATTGTAGGGGAAATGCTGTATAACATGTTGTGTATGTCGGTCTTAATTTGCCCTGTGCTGGCATGAGATGAGACACAGTTATTAAAAAGATGCACTCCTCTTAATAATTGTGATGAATTTTGGACTACCTGTGGACTAGTGTTGAGCGAGCACCTCTGTGATCGTATGCTCAGGTGCTCTGGCTGAGCACTAGGGGGTGCTCGAGTACTTGGCCGAGAACCCGAGCATAATGTTAGTCAATGGGACTAAACCAGGCACCCCCCCGCTCGGAAGAGGGGAGGGTGTCTGGTTAATAGAAAAAGGTCAGAATCGCGACTTCTCCTCTTTTACTCCTTTTACTCGTAAAAGTATGCTAATCAACTGAATTTGTACGTATTAGCATACAATGCGTAGCATTAGCATACAAATTCGTACGCATTAGCGTACAATGCGTAACATTAGCATACAAATTCGTACTCATTAGCATACAAATTTGTACGCATTAGCATACAATGCGTAGCATACAAATTCGTACGCTTTAGCATACAATGCGTAGCATTAGCGTACAAATCAACATTGCAGTGAATGCCAGTACTCTCCCTCACATTTATTCGCTGCGTAGCAGCGAACAAACACGCGGGGAAGAGACTCGAGCATTGCGCTCGAGTACACTCGGAGTTGGGCCGAACACCGAGCGGAGCCAAGCGTAGGCATGCTCGGCCGAACAGCGAGTTCGGCCGAGCATGCTCGCTCAACACTACTGTGGACCAGAACTGAAATCTACTTCATCGCGAAGCAGGAGTAGAGTTTAGGTGTAATGTGCGCTAGTTTTCAGGGGTGCACCCTTATGTAGCAGCCTTCTCCTTCCCGCCAATGCCTTGCCCACTTTTTACAAAAGTGACAAGATTGTTAGAAAGGAGTGAAAAGTCACAAGTTTGTGAGTTATCTATGCCACAAAACTGGTGTAGAAGCTTAAACTCTCTAAATCTCGCTCTATGTCTATACCCCATTCCATATGGAACTATGCAGCCCCCAATACATTATGCCACATGGTTCCCTAATATAGGGAACCTGTCAACTCTTGTATGCTGCCCTCTTTACTGTGACGGCATAATGTAGTGACCTGCCAAATCCTGGGTATGTACACCTTTTTATTATTGAATTGCTCATTTTGAGCTAAAAATCATTTTTCAGTAGGCCCTTATTAAAAATTTTGAACCACTGTGTCCAGTTTCTCTAGTAGCAGTATCTGAATTTTCACTCAGTTCCGCCAGGCAGCTCAGCTGACAGCTCCTTATGGATGACCTTCTAAACACTCAATATAGTTCAATTCTTACCTTACTGATAAAAACTAAATGTTTATAACCTTTTAGTAATTTAGAGATAAGGTTTATAGATGACCGGGCACAAAGTGAAAGCAAAAGGTAGGAGCTAGAAAAACAGTTAACCCACAGAATGGCTGAATATTTTTAATAAAGACCAATTGAAAAAAAAAATTTTCTTGCCCAAAATGAGCAAAATGCAATTATAAAAAGAAATTGCCCTCGCAGGTGTATATAGCCTTTAAATTTAATGATAAATCTCTGACTGACATTCCATTATGTTTCATAGGGAATACATTTGAAGTGAGTTTCCACCATATAACACTATGGCATTTTAGGTCCACCATAGAGGCCATAGCTAGGTTTATCTGATACAGCGTCATATGTATTTTACATAAAAATAGCGTACATGAAAATCCGTAGAGGAAGTTTATAAACCTATCATATATGATTGTATTAGTAAAGGCTTTCTCTGATCCTGTAATGTGATCCTTTTATATTTATGCACCATATACCTGTTTTTCATGTCAGCACTTTCCTTCCCCTGTTCTCAGCATCAGTGCTTCCTGGCAGGATGTTTACATGCAGAACTTCCTGTTTTCATCAGCTTCCTGCTGGGTCTTCTAACCGATCCCAGTATGCTTTGCTCTGTAATGTTTCACAGGACTCGCTTCACCAGCCATGTTCTCTGCAGTAGTCACCTCCCCTCCTCATGCTAGTTAGGTAGAGCAAGCCCTGAGAAGCATTACAGAGTAAAACATGTTGGATTTGGTTAGGCTAGGTTTCGGCATTCTGTCCCAAAAACGGGCTTAAGGACTAGGCCACTTTTTGTGATTACAGTGGGCCTGTCACTTCTACTCTCATATCTGAGAGGAGGGTATGACAGAGGGAGTGAAGATGAGCTCTGTGATATGAAGATTTATATGATTTGGGGCAGAATTTCTGATTGAGCAGCAGTAGGACTCCAAGAAGCGACAGTACGAGTCCTGATTACTCCGCCCTTATTCAGTGATTGACAGCCCTGCCTGTATCAGTGTGTACATAGAAGGCTGTCAGTCATCCTGTGTGGGTGGGATAATCAGGAATCTTGTTGTTTCTCCTCGGAGTTCAGTACAGTTTTTCTCTCCTTTTCACATATCAATCTATACATCACAGAACATAACTTTTCACCCGCTATAATATACTGCTCTCAGATAGGGCAACAGAAATCACATGACAGGTTCTCTGTAAAGGGGTTGTCCAGCTTTTTTGAATTTAGCTAGTACAATGCTGTACCTAAACCAAAAAAGTCACACTCACCTGGTCCTCAATGCTCCAGTCCAGTGCTAAGAGCCTGGTCCCTGGCCTGTAAACTTCTGTACATAGTCATGTGCACCAAAGCGGTCAATCAGTGGCCTTAGCAGTTATGTGTCACTACTGAGGTCTTGGAAGGACCACAAATCGTCCTCTCAGTGCTGGAACAAAGCAGCAGGGAGCAAGTGAGTGGATTTTTTCACTTATGTAAGCAGCGTAATCCGGCAAAAGGTTGTTCAGATAACTTTACTAGGTACATGTTAGAAAGATCACAACATAAAGTCATGGTGAAATATGGGATCGCTTATAATATGAATACACAGTATCTCCAAAACAAGTAAGGATGTCCGCATTTCCCCATGAGTTATATCTTTTTAACAGACATCTGTTAATGTTTTGGATTTTAACAGCCTTATTTCCTGCTACTGGGAAACTCTGCTTGCTTCACTGGATTCCTCCTGACTCGGGATTTAATCCATGGAATGACAATCTTATCTTGAGCCGGCATGTGGATGAGCTGACTTTTGTTCTAATTCGTTTTTTTTCTTAGGTATGTGCAGTACTCGCCAGATTTTAAAAAGTGCCACAACCCCTTCAAAGGGGTTATCCCAAACTAATGTAAAAAATAAAAAACAGACATCATATAGTACATGACAATCGCTATCTAACAAAGCTAGAACCAGCCCTGTACCTCACATGGATCCAGAGATCTCCACATTCATTTCTCTGCTAGATTTATATCAAGCTGACAGATCAAGGGGAGTGTCTTTTCTGCTGCAGCTAAGGGGGCGTGTCTCAGCTCTCCCTATCACAGCTCAGGGGCATTTGAAGGATGAAACTGAGCATGTGCGGCCATCTCAGTGAGCAGGTCAAAGAAATAAGAAAAAACTAACAGCAGGTGGCGCTATAGAGATACATTTTATTGAATAACTCAGTGGCTATGCTAAATTTTTTATTACATGCAATTACAAAAGTATTCAGATCCAGGTGCTGGTTTGAAAATTGTAGAATATTTTTCGTGGGACAACCCCTTTAAGGACCAGACAAATTGTTTTTGTCTTGCATTCCAAACTGGGGGGCTTAACAATCTATCCACAGCCAAACTTGATGCTTAACGCATTAAGTAAAGAATGGCAAGAAAAAGTTAACCAACTTTTCAATGGATTTCAATGGCTTTTGTCCCAAGATAACCAAGAAAACACTGTGACATGTTATCAGAGTTAATTTTAGCTCGGCTACATCTTTATCTATCTATCTATCTATCTATCTATCTATCTATCTATCTATCTATCTATCTATCTCATATCTATCTATCTACCTAATTTCTATGTAATCTATTTATCTACCTCATAATAGTTGAACTTTAAAATAATTGGGGAAATGTAACATTACCCAAGAAAAACAAATGGATAGGGTAGACATGTGTGTACCAAAACTCAGTTATAGTGTTTGTATAAAAACATCTAAAAAATGTATACATTTTCTTCTTAATTTTGCCGTTTGTGCTTCAACTATAATAATAGTAGTAAAGGAGCCATGGGCTGAAATCACAATGGCTACCTATCCCATGTGTAGGCAATGACTACTTATGACTAAAGCATTGTCATTTCCTGTTAGATTAGAAGCATTTTACAACATTAAAGGGGTTGTGTGGCAGACAATTAAAAAAAAAAAAAAACAGGCTCTGATCGGTGAAAAATAATTAAACCAATCATACCTTCCCAATCCTGTTCACATTCTGATGTT
Organism: Rhinella marina; assembly: GCA_900303285.1. Taxonomy (NCBI): domain Eukaryota; kingdom Metazoa; phylum Chordata; class Amphibia; order Anura; family Bufonidae; genus Rhinella; species Rhinella marina. The sequence goes on from ONZH01010456.1 coordinate 155,941, forward strand.
TACCTGATCTCCTGTCTCTGTTTCCTGCCCCCCCCCCAAACAGGCATAAAAATGATCACTCAGCCAATCATTTCTTGCGTGTTGAAAGGGACTAGGAAGCAGAGACTGGCAGGCGGCCAAGAAGAACAAGAACTACAAGGGATTAATGAGGACAGCAACTTTAAAGAGGTTATCTAAGACTTAAAATGACCTCAGAGAGTGGCTGACTGGGTGGGGTTCATACTTACCTGGTCCCCACCGTTGGGTTACGGCTCCACTGCTTTCTAACTGCCTTCGCAACTCTGTGATGCTGTGGCGTAAACATCCTGTTGGCGGACGCCACATGAACGCTGCAGCCAATCACTAAACGCAGCAGTGACCTGTCACCCATGCGGCACGTGACCCAGTGACAGGTCCCTTCTACGGCCAGTGATTGGCTGTAACGCTCACATGCTGGATGTTGATGCCAGGACATGGCAGAGCTGCAGAGACTGCCAGGGAGCAATGAAGCCAGAGCTCAGCGGTGGGGACCAGGTAAGTATGTACCTCACTGGGGGTCAGCCACTCTCTGAGGTCCTTTTAAGTTTTGGATATCCCATTTAAAGGGGTTGTCCCACGAAAAATATTCTACAATTCCATGTAATAAAAAAATTTGCATAGCCAAGGAGTTTTTCAATAAAATCTATCTGTATAGCGCCACCTGCTGTTTGTTATTTTCTTATTTCTTTGTCCTGCTCACTGAATAGGCCGCACATACTCAGTTTCATCCTTCATCTGCATCCTGAGCTGTGATAGGGAGAGCTGAGACACACCTCCTGAGCTTTGATAGGGAGAGCTGAGACACGCCTCCTGAGCTGTGATAGGGAGAGCTGAGACACACCTCCTGAGCTGAGCTGAGACACACCTCCTGAGCTGTGATAGGGAGAGCTGAGACACGCTCCCTGAGCTGTGATAGGGAGAGCTGAGACACGCCTCCTGAGCTGGGATAAGGAGAACATGGACACGCCTCCTTAACTGCAGCAGAAAGGACACTCCCCTTGAGCTGTCAGCTTAATATAAATCTAGCAGAGCAATGAAAGTGGAGATCTCTGGATCCATGTGAGGTACAGGGCAGGTTCTAGCTTTGTTAGAAAGAGATTGTCATGTACTATATGATGTCTGATTTTCATTTTTAACATTAGTCATAAAATAACCCCTTTAAGTTGAAATAAGTGGTTGTCCCACTGCTGGGTTGTCCAGTTTTCCTGCAGCACCACTAAAGAAGGAATGAAGTAAATTTTTCGGTGCACCATGGGCAGGTGGGCTGCTACATTTACTGCACCATTGCTCTGTCCACCTTAGGTTGTTTGAGTCCGTGGGATTTCAGTGGCAGTAACACAGAAGAAGCTAGGTGCACCGTACAGAGCAACTCTGCCTATGGTGCACCGACAACCTTATTGGCATAAAAATAAAAGAAGCATTTGTCAGGATTAGAGGACCAGATTTTCACAAAAAAAGGCATAGTTCTGTTTCAGGGCAACTAAGCTACATGTTTGCTTTTAAACCGATTTTAAGGGTGACATGCTCCCTTTAAGAATGACTTTTTGAAAACCTCACACTCCTTTTAAGAATTTATCACTGTGCAGCTCACATCTAAACCATTGGTAAATACATTTTATAAAGGTCAAATTATGTGAATAATTTGCTCTTTAATTTGACTCATCTATTGGCTTAAGTCAGAATAACTGTTGAGAAAGCTTTGATTCAGTCAATGGAACGGTGATCTGTGTAATATAACAAGCGGGCATGAAACGATACAGAAAACTGTAAACCGTCCAAGGCGAGATCAAGTGTGCCGATTCTACCGGAGGCAAATAATTGCTACACACAGCGCCGCGTCTCTCATCAGATACTTTGCATAATAATAGTTCTGAATGCATAAAAGAATAATTTATTCAACTTCTGCAGCGGTAATAAAATAATCCCTTCTGCTTTTTCAACATTCATATACGGTGCTGCCGATTGTCCTATTAATTTTACGTCTTTTTCATCCACTTTGATGTATCGGTAAAGGTTGTGCACCTCATTTTCCACTTTCTACTTATCAGGTGACCCCACAGACTTACACCTACTGATGCAAAATCTGCAAGAGACCCCTGCCTACAATGTGGCATTTATAATACAGTTGTCTTCTTATGGGCTAGAACAGCCTTCAACTCCCTCGGGCACCAAGTACAGGGTGCAGGGGCAGATTGGCCATAGACCTTACAGGGAAATTTCCTGGCAAGCCGATGCCCAGGGGGCCTCCTGAGCCCTCCTCACGAACGGCCAGTGGAAGTTTTTAGGGATGTATTTTGTGCTGCTGGCAGTATTTTATGATGGACTCTGGCATTAGCTCTGTTGGGGTGCTATAAAGTGCCACAACATGGTATTGCAAGCCCCACCTACTTGTGTTAGACCCTGTCTTCCATCAATTTGGACCCGACTACAAAACAGGGCCACTTTTAATATTTTTTCCAGGGCCAGTTTAAGTTCCCAATCCACACCTGTCAGGATGCCACTGCTACATCTGCACCGATTACAGCTACGTACCATGAGTGATCTAGATCTACATGAAGAGATCACTAAACCATGTGAAGAGGATCTACAAATTCTCAGAAGATCATAATAAGGCCTCATGGACACTATCATATGTTGCATCTGCATTTTTTGTAGATAGCACCCAGACCCATTCATTTCTATGGATCCGCCAAAACAGACAGTACATGAATGATATCCGCATCCAGCAAATTATAGAACATGTTCTATTCTGGCTCCGTATTGCGGGTGAGAGTAGTCAGCTCTAGTGATGGGAGAGTGAGAAATGTAGAGTCCACATGGAAGGTATCCATAGTTTGTGGATCTGGGGTTTGCAACCTGCAACACAGAAACAGTCGTGTGCATGAGGCCTAATACAAATAGTCATCCAAAGCCACAATGAAATTTTCAAGTCAATGATGTCTATTGGGCCTCTGCCATGTGATTGATTTGGAACCATTTTGTGGTTTCTGAAGCATAATGTAATTGTGAACACAGGCCACCTCTGCTCTGCTTCATAGAAACTTCTGTAGACCTGCACTGATGTGTTTATGTGGAGAATGAGTCACATTTCCAGATCGTCTTACCCATTACTCCTAGTAACACAATCACAAAAGTGTCATCTCAGCTACAATTCCCTGCCCCAAAGCAACTACCGGTACCTAGAAAAACTGCTAATTCTTACATTTTTTTGCTAATGAAAAAAACTCATCGTCTGGATATAGTTGCCTATGACCCATAGTAGAGAACAACATTTGAGACCCCCATGTGTTACTCTTTACCTTCCCTGTCATCCTCAGTAGCCTCAGCCCCCTATTAAAGATTCTAAGAGATTTCTGAGTATGGATGTAACGCTGGCGGGCATAGCTGCCTGAATTCTCACCTATCCTAAAGCTCTCTTGCTCTGGCAGTCCATGCCCACCGGAATCTCCCTGCTCCTTACCAGTGGCCTTGGTAATGATGGTAACTCTACCTGCTCCATGCTAGGCCTCTGTGGTCTCTCCATTTCATGTCTGTGGTCATTTGCTCTCTCCAGCTCTTAAAAGGCCAGTGTGCACATCCTAAGCCAGGGTCACCAATCTGTCTAACCGCTACTCAGAAGCCTCCGCCCTCCTGTGCCACTCACTGCACTGGTTGCCCATACAGTACAGAAGTCCTTATTCTCACCCGGGCGGCCCCCGTATATTTGCAATAATGCGGGCCCGCAAATATACGTTCGTGTGAATGGACCTTTAGTGTTGTCTGATCCTCCTGCCTGACTTCTGCCTGTTGATCATGTTGAACCTGGCCTCCAACTGTTTATCATACTGACCCTGTGCCACCTGCTCCAAGGCCTATTTACAGGTTTGTATGAACTCTACCAGTCCTGACTTGCTTGCTTACTGACTATGACTTTGCCTGTCTCTTTTGGTGCCACATACTGGTGTTTCTTGACCAACCTGGGTCAGCTGTCACTGAACAGAGACTACTCCAACAGTTAGCAGCCTGGTGGTTCCCTTGCAGTGAAGACCAGATCTCTGTACAGGTGTGAAAACCATGGGGCATTTAGGCTGGAAGGATAAAAAATCAGTGGGATACTTAGAAAACAACCTTAGGAGTAGCCCTAAGCCAGCTTTGTTCAGTGACAAAGTGGGTCCATACCCACTGCCTTGCTGAGGTATGGGATGGCTGCCAGGGCTTTCTAGTTATTTTACAACCATGACAGTGACAATCATAGTGCAACTCCTCAGAAGATGTAGCCACGTTCCCCCCAAAACAGTAACAACCACCATGCCCTCAGCCCCAGTAAAAGCCACAATAGTGTTATGGTGCTACCTGTAGTAGGAACAGCCACAGTCATATTAGTGCAACACAGTTCCCTTAGTGCTAACCACAGTGCCTCAATTAGTGCTATATATTTTAGGGACCAATTTCTCATGGTTTTTAAGATCCCTACTTGTAAGTGAAAACAAGACATTCTAGCTTCATTCAGGAGTTGCCCTAAATTGGTACCTTTAGGGCTAATAACAGTTCCTTGTTTTCTCCATTATAATCACACCACAAAACCCTTGGAAAAAGGAATTAATGAGTCTTTTTTATGATTTTGAGATGAGCTTGTCAAAGCCACAGAGGTAAATTTGTTATTGGCTATATTGAGATATCACTGTACTGTTTGCTTTTTTGCATTAGACCTTCTACTTTTGTGCAAATAAAGCTTATACAAAGTGTTCTACAACTTTCTTATGTACTTTCAATCCCCATATTTAAGATCTCTGCTTGTTGTCCATGATCTGTTGACATGTCCTGATCATGTCCAACTGACTGAGGTATAACTTGAAGCTCCTGGACCCCAAATGCAGGGCACTCATCTATTATGAGTCACTTATAATACTGATATTTGCTTACGAATGTTTCCTTCCTTACCTCTCCTTTTAGCTGGACATGTCCTCATAAGTATAACATGAAATGACCAGTTTTTTTCAAAATAATCTGATATTGCATCACCAGATGTCTATCCTATATGTGCATATATGTGACCAACAAATGGATGTGGTATCAATTGAGGGCTTGGTTTCTTAAGAAATTGGAGTACTTGACCAAATGCAAGCTAAGTGAAAGGTAGACACATCTGTATGAGACATATAGACATCTGTGATCTTCATCACCAGAGCCCAAGTGTAACTGCCACCTCTGCACTTATGTAACTACATCGATCTCAAGCAGCATAGGTTCATGTCTCTGGATGTAAGCATGTATCTTCCAAATTCACTGACAGCAGAGATCTTGAAAATTAAAAAAAAAAAACAGAAAACCCTTTTAGCTCTCAAAAAGAACAGCGAAATGTCAAATGCGGCCTTGTGCTGAATTAAAAAAATCAAGTTTTTTCCAATCAATTTGCACTCAATACTCCATAATCAGAACATGAAAACAGAATTTCAGAAATTTATCAAAAAGGAAAAATTAAAATTTCATATGGACATAAGTATACAGGCCCTTTGCTATGACACATGAAGGTTAACTCTGAGGGCCTCCCATTTCTCTTGACTATCTTTGAGATGTTTCTACACATCTTGACCAGAGTTCCCCTGTGGTACATTCAGTTGATAGGATATGATTTGGAAAGTCCTGTCTATGTACTGTAAGTTCTCACTGCTGACAATGCATATCAGAGCAAAAACCAAGCCATAAGAAGGAAAGAACTGTCTGTAGCGCTCAGAGACAGGATTGTGTGGAGGCACAGATCTGGAGAAGAGGACAAAAATATCTACTGTACTGAAAGTTCCTAAGAGCAGTGGCCACTCTATTTCTTGAATGGAAGAAGTTTGGAACAACCATGACTCTTCACAGGTTTGGCTGCCACACCAAACTGAGTAATCAGGGGAGAAGGGCCTTGGTAAGAGAAGTGACCAATAACCCAAAGGTCACTCTGACTGAGCTCCAGAGATCTTGTGTGCAGATGGGAGAAACTTGCAGAAGGTCAACTATCATTGCAGTATTCATCTAATCTGTCCAGTAAAATCCCTCCAGTGAAGCATGGTGGTGGCAACATCGAGCTGTGGGGGTGTTTTTCAGTGGCTGGGACGGGGAGACTGATTAGGGTTAAGGGAAAGCTGAACCGAGCAAAGTACAGAGATATTCTTAATGAAACCCTGGCCCAGTGTGCTCTGAACTTCAGACTGGACTGAAGGTTTAACAAGACAAAACAACACAGGACAACTCTGTGAATGTCCTTGAATGGCCCAGCCAGAGCCCTGACTTGAACCCATTCAAACATTTCTGGAGAGACCTGAAATTGCTCTTCACCAATGAGCCCCATCCAACCTGACAGAGCATGACAGGATCTGCTTAGAAGAATGGCAGAAAATCCCCAAATCCAGGTCTGCAAACCTTATGGCTTCATATCCAAAGGGGCTGTAATTGCTGGCAAAGGTGTTTTTTTTTCATTTTCAATAAATTAGCAAAGATTTATAACATTCTGTTTTCACTTTCTCATCATGGGGTACTGAGGGCAGAATGATGGAGAAAAATTAACAAAAAGTACCAACAGAAAATGTGAAAAAAAGCAAAAGGGTCTAAAGACTTTCCGAATACACTGTATAAATAAGATAGGAAAACATAAGGAAAGCTTTACTGTACCTTTTCCTTGTTCTCGAGCTCCAATGTATCTAGAACGTTCCGTATTACAAAAGGTGTGGACAGTCTCAACAGGACTTGTTCAAAAGTACAGATGATTTTTGGGGAAACAATCTCAAAACTATCATGAAACTTCATGGTTTTATGGACTTCACATTTAATAAGTTTCCTCAGTCCTTCTCCAAGCTGAAGTATGACCATGTTGGGGTCAAACATCAGGTGGAAGGGAAAAGCTCTACAGAATGTGCTGATACTTATCCTCAAGTCAGAAGGATCTTGGGACGATTTAGCTGGAGGTGCTTTTGTGATGTTTGCATTATCACGTTCCTTGATTTTGAAGATAAGAGTGTTACAGTTACCCGGACTTATAATTTCAGGGAACAACTTCTCATTGACGTTATTGACTTGCTCAACATCAACTTTGAGTTGGTAGATCTTCTTTCCTGCTGCCTTTATCATGCCAAGCATGGCAAACCCTACAATGTGATGGAGATGGAAGCAACTGAGGACGAGGGTCCCATCGGCAAGCTCTTTGCATAGGAAAGAGGGGGATTCCACAGTCACTTGTCTTCCAATTGAAGTCCTAATATGCTCCAACAAAGCATCAAAACCATTGAAGAAGTCAAATAATGTTCCACCAACAGCTCTAAGAACTCTTTCATTCTCCTCAAAGCAAAGACTGAAGAACTCCTCTCCAAATTTTTCTTGCAACTCTTCAAACTTCAACCCTGGAATAAATGAAAAATAATTGTAATTATATATTTTGAATTAGATATGTGAAATTTTTTTCCACATGTTTTCAATGAACATGTTAAACTAAACCGTTTAGTTATTCTTTTCAGTGACCTTGTTATGTTATTAAGTATTTTATTAAGTGTTAAGCTATTTTTAATAGTTTTGTTAATATTTGTAATTTTGACAAAAATATTGTACAGCAGTGCAGATGTAGCAGAATGTAGTCTCACATTGTAACAGCAGTGGGTATGGACGCACTGTACCAATTAGCTAGTTTGTCTTTGTACTAACTCTAAGGTCATTGTCCTGGCAGTCTCCTGGTTTTCACCTTTAACCCCTATACATGCATCTGGTCTTCACTGCAGGGAAGTCACCAAACCACTACCCTACCTCTTGAGATCGCCCTGGTGTAGTTGGCAGCTGACTCACGATGTTAATGAGGAGTCAGGCAATATTTGTGTAAAATCTGTAGGTAGGGACAGACAGGGACAGTGAGCCCTAACCTAGAACCCAGCCTGCTTTCCCTACCTACTTGCAGTGCAAGCCTGAGGTAGCAAGACCGCAGCTGGTCAACAGTCCCTATACTACTTACGTGCAGAGACAAACACCAAGAGACAAAAAAACAGGGTTGTACATAAATGGGTTAGAACCAGACAGGTTATGCAGTACTAAATGAGATACAGAGAATAGTTAGAAGATAAGCTGAGATCAGAACCAGAAAGACAATGCAGTTCCAAACGAAAGACAAAGAGTGGTCAGAAGACAAGCTGTGGTCAGAGGAAAGTGCAATGCAATAAGCACAGGAGCCAGGAACATGGCTAGTAAGTCAGAGACTATCACTGGCACTGGTATAAGGCTAGGAAGGGTTTTAAATAGAGCACCAAGTTCCAGGATCAGAACTTTATGGGTCATGACTTGGCGCTTCATTTGTCAGAAACACTACCACATAGGAATAGAGCAGCTGAGCAATCAGCCCCCTGCACATGCCCACTGTGTGGAGAAATAAAGCATTGCATCCTGTTGCTAAGGATGCTGTCACATCACCAGGGAGCGTGGCTTAGCAGCCCGTCTCTCCCGCGTGGCTGTACCAAAGCTGAAGATTGCATTGCTGGAGCCCAGACAGGTGAGTTTGTGACAATTTGTAGTCCAGTAACAGGTTCGTAGGCAATGTACAATTAAATTTGAGAAACAAGTCTGAGGTCAGGGCAAGCGGCAACAGGGAAATAAGAGAAACATGCTAATGTCAGGGCAGGCAGATAGGAGTCAGAGTTGGTTGTCAGGCAAGAGATGGTAGTCAGACAGAGAATCACACTTCCACTGGTAACTAGAGCTTCTGCACCCTCCCATTGAGAAAGGTGCCTTAAATACCCAGGGGCCACCAGCCATAGGCTGAGTGAGGAAGACTTTGGGTGTGCACTTGCTGTCTCTTTAAATGACTGAGAACAAATGTATGACCTAAGAGACAGACCTGGATGCCTTCCCAAGGGAACTCAGGCCACAGCCTGCAGCCTACACTGAAAACACCCTCCTTCCCCTTCCAAGACCGCCATTGGCAGGGGAAGGATGGCAAAGCAGGCCCAGGCCACCGGGTGAACAGTGGGACCGGCTGGGTGAGTAGTGCCCATAAGGAGAAGCAGCCAGTACCACATGCCAGCATAATGGTGACTCTACTGTACCTCCAACTTTATTTGGATTTTTTTTTCTGTTGGTTTTTATACAAATTTGACAGGGCTCCTGGGAACCCCTATTAGTAAAATACTGATCTAATGTGTATGGGGGTCTCCTGAGCATGCCCTTAAAGGGGTTCTCCGGGAATTAAAAAATGAAAATACTTAAATTTTATTCTATAATAAATATATTCCCAAATACCTTTCATTAGTTATAATGGCTCGTTTTGTCTGGGGAGCAATCATCAGGGAAAATAAAATGGCCGCCGTCCTATCAGTGCACACAAAACCTGTCCTAATCACACAGCAGGACAAGTTACTTCACCACAATGAGCCATAATGCTGCCTCATCCTCCTCTCTGCTCTGCTTGTCAGGAATCATGAACCTGAATACAGGTGAATCTCTGTGGGAATGGAGAAGATGAGGAGGTTGGGGGTAATATGCATTCTCCGTTACCACAGCAACACATTATCACAGTCTGTTCTGTCTATCCTTTCTGTACTTCATGTCTCCTCATGAACTCCATTCCTACAGAGATTCAGCTGAAGATCTTATCATCTGTATTCAGGATCATAATCCCACAAGCAGAGCAGAGAGGAGGATGAGGCAGCTCTTTACCTCAGTGTTGTGAAGTAACTTGTCCTCCTGTGTGATTAGGACAGGTTTTGTGTGAACTAATAGGACGGCGGCCATTTTGTTTCCCTAATCATTGCTCCCCAGACAAAAGGAGCCATTATCACTAATGAAAGGTATTTGGGAATGTATTTATTATAAAGTAATATTTAAGTATTTTCATTTTCTTAATTCCCGGAGAACCCCTTTAAGGGAAACCCCATACATGAACATTCAGTTAACTGCTTTCTTTTAGATAGCTATTATAGATTATAAAATTAATGCTACTCCTGCTACACTCTATTGTCTGAGCATGTTCTACTATTGAAAATTATTTCTAAGTTAACATTTTTTTATAATACTTTTGTTTTCTAACTGAATATTTTTTTTGCATTATGCGATTATAGGGGCAACCATATTGCCGGAGCTGCTGCTCTGACCTGTGAGCTTAAATTCAGAGATATGCTTTACAGCAGCCACAGGAAAAAAACAGAATCTCAGTTACATCATAACCAATTAACTTGCATGATTTGATTATGATGGAGGGTTGTGGGCAGACGCTGTAATCTGTGCAAGGTCAGTGGGCAGCAAGAGGGAGGAGATGAGCGGCACTGATCACCTGTTGTTAGTGGTAGATCCTTTGTTATGTGCCTCCAGATTTATAATTGAGGTCCAACCTTTCATTGTAAGAATTATAATGTACTGTATCAGTGGGCTGTGGTAGTGAAGAAAAGATGTTGCAAGTGAATTTATTACCATTGTTTTGTTACATTATCTCCAGCACCATTAAAAGGTATTTAGAGAATAACCTCTTAATGATAGGTTTATTATTCTGAATATCACCCCCATCATATCACTGAATAGATTTAATTTTTCTTATTCCTTTTGATTTTCTGCCCTTCTTCTGCTAAGTAATGCATTTTCTTCTTTGACACCTCCCCTGCTTAGTAATGTACTTCTCCTGTACCCCTTTCCTTACATACAATTGCACTTGCAATTGCTGGATCTGTAAAAAGCTTTAAAAGAAAATATAATCTCCTCTGCCCTTTGGCCCCTCCCCTGCTTACTAATGTACCGCCTCCTGTGATCTGACACTCCCCTGATTATCAGTAGAGCATCTCCTGGTCGTTTTGACTCCTCCCCTGCTTAGAAATGCACCTTTTCCTGTGCTCTTTGTCTCTTATCCTGCATAGCAGTGCACTTTTTATGGTCTGCAAACAGCCTTGAGAAAAAAAAGTGGTGGCTGTTTTTATTTTTAGGCTAAGAAAAATCCCTGTTAAAGTAAACTGTACACTGACAGAACTACTGCTATACATCTACTCTGTGCGGTATCATGTCTTACTTCTGCATCCTCTGCACACATACTTTTTCATATCTCACTACAACTGCCATATAAATAATTAGTGTTGAGCGAATCAAAGCATCCGAAGCGGAATATGATCTAGAGGTAAGAAAAACTTGATTCGCCATAAAGCCAAATTTCCTTGCGCTTCGTGATAAAGAATGGGACTTTTTCTAAAGTAAGAAGCCCGGAAACGTGATATGATCCATAATGTCATGCAGCCAGCCAGCCATCCCCTCTGATGTCACAGCCCTATAAAATTCAATCTATTAGTTTATACATTTAATTAATGTGCCTGAGTATTAAAGGGTCGTCTAATATATTGCTATCTGCCTTTTTTTTGAACTTTTGGCGTATTCACAAATAATCTCTTAGTTTATATATAAAATACTGCACCTCAGCATTAAAGGGTGGTCTAATATATCGCTGTCTGCATCTTGTTGAACTGTTGGCACATTCACAGTTAATCTCTTAGTTTATATATAGAAATACTGCACCTCAGTATTAAAGGGCAGTCTAATATATAGCAGTCTGCATCTTGTTAAACTGCTGACACAATCCCTGTTAATCTGTTTATATATAGAATTACTGTGCCTCAGAATTAAAGGGTGGTCTAATATATTGCTGCATGCGCCTTGTTAAACTGCTGACACAATCCCTGTTAATCTGTTAATTTATACATAGAATTACTGTTCAAGTATTAAAGGGTAGTGTAATATGTCGCCGTCTGCATTTTGTTCAACTGCTGACACGATCCCTGTTAATCTGTTAGTTTCTATATAGAATTACTGCACCTTGGTATTAAAGGGTGGTCTAATATAACACAGTGTGCATCTTTTTCAACTGCTGCAACATTGATAGTTTATCCGTTACTGGTACAGTTACTGTACACTGTGGTCAACAGAGAGCTGCTTGGGCCCTCCAAAGGAACTGCTGCATTTCCCACCGGCCTGCACCCCCTCTCCAGCAGTCAGGGCTCGTCAACATCAGCAGAAGGAAGCTGTTGTTCTTTCCCATCAACTTCAATGCAATCTGTTACTCCTAATGCTCCTCCTTCTCCTTGTTACAGCAATCAATCTCCTCGACAGCAATCGAACACTGAGGTGATTGCAAAAAGACAACATTATGCATGCACTTATCCGATGGTGCAGAAGATGTACCAAGTGCCAAGTTACTGGTACAAATACATTTCCTCTCTTTCCATGTAGTTGACTATGGAAGTAGTATGTAATAGACTAGGAAATCATTTTTTATGCACCTCTTAGGGGGGCCAGGTCTTTATCATGACCATCCTCATCTTTTGCTGGCTTTACAGTACTTCTTCCAAATCATCCTTCAAAGCCTAGAAAAGTCCACAATTCTCATACAAAAGGAGCATTTTCAGGAGATTGCAGGCTACAACAGCAATAATTTGCATATTGTGCCATGCATATCTCTTCTTAGTCCATTGTTTGTATTGTTTCCAGAGCATATAGTGCGGGTCCATTTTTGGTTTTACATTTTCGATTTTACTTCCCAACATTCCAATAGCCATAACTTAGTAATTTTTCATTTATATAGCCATATGATGGCCTATTTTTGGGAGGGATAAGTTGTACTATTAAAGAAAACTATTCGATTTTCCATGTCTGTTATTGGAAAATGGGAAAAAAAATTCTCTGTGGGGTAAGATTGCAAAAAAATAAAAAACATCACGGCGATACCAAACTTGAATATTTAACCCTGCTCCTAGTAGCGGCGTAATTCCTCCTCTTACCCCTCCTCCGTTGCGGTGATTGACAGGGCCAGGCAGCCAGCTCTTTCGGCTCCTAGCCGTGTCTGAGTGCGAAATCCCGCGCCTGCGCATTGCGATCCGCGCGTTGAAAGCTGCCGGCCGCCCGGATCTCGGCTTCATCAATGCGCCCGCATTGGTGATCGCAATGTGCAGGCGCGGGATTTCGGACTCGCACAGGGCCGGCAGCCGAAAGAGCTAGCTGCCTGACCCTGTCAATCACCGGAACGGAGGAGGGGTAAGAGGAGGAATTACGCCGCTACTAGGTGCAGGGTTAACGCCCCCTGCACCTAGGGAAGCTCATTTACATATTTTAAAAACGCCACTTTATTCATATTTTAAAAACGACACTCGGTTTGCAATGCTAAAATCTGATAACAGAAACCCTTTAAAAAAAAGAACTTTGAAAAAATCTGAGTTTTTTATTGCATCACTATTTTCTGACAATCTTTTATATTTCAGTCTACAGAGCTGTATGAGGGCTTATTTTTTGCGGGACGAAATTTAGATTTTATTGGTACCATTTTGTGGTAAGTAAGACTTTTTGATCAGTGTTATTCAATTTTTTTTTTGGGGGGGGATTGACAAAAAAGGCAAATCGTGTGATTTTAATTTTTTTTCCATTATTGTGTTGATCGCGGCATCTGAGTGGCTAAATGGCGGGGTTCTACGGGATCCCTGTTCCCCGTCATTGGGGCCGGGTGTCTGCTGTATGATATAGCAGGCACCTGCAACATATGGAGCAGGCTCACCCTGCCCCATACATTACCTCAGCCACTGGGATCTATAGAGATTCTTGACAAATATATTTGTAACAAATCTAATTTCTTGTCGAATTTCAGCAAATCGATCGAATCAAATTTTTCCAAACTTTGCTCATCTATATAAATAATGCAACCATCGCTGTGCAATACACATTTTATTCATAACTTTTACTGATTGATTTTTTGTCCATCATGAATTTAAAACTTCTCTTAGGTTTATCTATGCTTTATCAATAGTGAAGCTGAAACTAATGGAAAGTGAAGACTGTATTTAAACAGAAAAGAAAAAAGTAAATGTCACTACATCTCAAATTACCCTCAGAACTTTTAGAAGAACCTCTTAGAAAACCTAAAATAATCAAGGGATGTTTGATTTAAAAAAATATACAAAATTTGTTCTTCAGGACTTAATGACCTTTTTTGTTTCCCTACGTTCCATGGTGCAGCATAAAAAACAGCAATATAAATCTTTCAACAACCTGTTGTCTCTTTCTGTTCTCCTGCTACTTGCTGCAGGGGATATTTCACCGAATCCTGGCCCTCCCTCTGTTGCTAACTTCAGCTTCTCCTCTGCCACACACAGAAACCCTGAAAACCTTATCAATGTTCACTGCACATCCTCTCCATTCTCTTTTAACTGGTCACTCTAGAAAGCACGGTCGGTTCGTAATAAATTGCCTATAATCTTCTCACACTCTCAGAACTTGCTGGCCCTTACAGAAACCTGGCTTCAACCCTTACTACGTTCTCCACAGTGCACGTTTCAGGTCATTCCTCCTGTACCCTCTCTCAAATTTCACTCTTTTGAAATCCATACTTTTGAAATCACATCCATTCCCCCTGAGAGTTGCAGTTGTCTATCGTGCCCCAGGCTCCCCTCACCAATTCCTGGATCACTTTGCTGCTTGGCTTCCTCAATTCCTATCTTCTGAATCACCAACTCTTATTATGGGTGATTTTAATATCCCCATTGATGATCCTACCTCCCCATCGGCCGCTCACTTTCTTTCTATAACCTCCTCTCTTAACCTATAACAACTTACTTCCTCTGCCACTCATCATCACTGCTCAGTCTCAGACTTTACTATCTCATCCTTCCGACTTTCTGACCACAATCTTCTTCATTTACTATTAAGACCTCTCACTTTTCTCATGACAGTCCTACTTTTCACACTTACAGAAGCCTACACACCATTAACTCTCAGCAATTTTTTAACACCCTACAATTAGCTCTTACCCCAATCTCTTCACTCTCCTGTCCAGACCTGGCTGCCAATCATTACAACCATACCCTCAAAATCACCCTAGATGAAGCAACTCCAGTATTAATCTGACCCTCCCAGCAATTCTGGCACACATCTGAAACACGTTTTCTCCAGCACTGCTCCAGACGTGCAGAACACTTATGGAGAAAATCGCGAATATCAGCGAATTCCTCCATTATAAATTTATCCTCAAAACATAGAATTCAGACCTCATCATTGCCAAAACAAAAGTACTTCACCTCTCTTGTCTCCTCACTCTCAAATAACCCATAACAACTCTTTGACACTTTTCATTCCCTTCTAATTCCTAAAGTTCCAGAGCCTGTCACTAACCTCTGCGCTGATGGTATGGCCACTTACTTCAGAGACAAGATTGGCAGTATCCGGCAGAAAATAATCTCCCAGCCCTCAACTAATTTCAATCCTCCTCCCTCCCATACTTCCACATGCTCTCTCTCCTCTTTTGACCCTATAACAGATGAAGAAGTCTCAAGGCTTCTCTGTTCTTCTCGGACCACGACTTGTAGCAGTGATCCTATTCCATCACACCTCCTCCAGTCCCTCTCCCCAGCTGTCATTACTCACCTAACTACAATTTTTAACCTCTCTCTCTCTCTCTCTTCTAGTATCTTTCCTTCTTCTTTCAAACACTCTGTTATAACCCCACTACTAAAAAACCATCTCTTGACCCTACCTTTGCTTCTAATTACTGACCTGTTTCCAACCTCCCCTTCATCTGTAAACTCCTTGAACTTCTTGTCTACTCTTGCTTAATAAGCTATCTCTCTGCAAACTCTTTTCTTGACCCCTTACAATCTGCCTTTCGCCCCCTTCACTCTACAGAAACTTCCCTTACTAAAGTGTCTAATGATCTCCTGACAGCAAAAAGAAATGGTGATTATTCTATACTGATTCTTCTGGATCTCTCTGCAATGTTTGATACCATAGACCTTAAACTCCTCCTCACCATGCTCCACTCAATTGGCCTTAAGGACACTGCTCTCTCTTGGTTTTCTTCCGATCTCTCTGGCCGCTTATTCACTGGCTCTTCTTTTTCTTCTCTTCCTATTGATATTGGCATTCGTCAGAGCTCAGTACTAGATCCTCTACTCTTCTCCCTCTACAAAGCCCCCATCGGACAGACTATCAGTAGATTTGGCTTTCGGTACCATCTCTATGCTGACAACACCCAACTATACACATCATCCCTTGACATCACACCTGCTTTACTCCAAAACATCAGTAATTGTCTGGCAGATGTCATGTCAAAAACTGAACTTCTTGTCTTTCCCCATATACTAACCCACTTGATATTTCAATTTCGGCCTGCAGCACTATCATAACTCCTGTGCAACATGGCCGCTGTTTTTGGGCCACGTTTGACTCAGATGTTTCCTTTGTTCCCCATATTCAATCACTTGTACACTCTTGTAGTCTGAATTTCAAGAATATCACCAGAATCCGCCCTTTTCTTACAGTGGAAACAGCTAAAACCCTTGTTGTTGTCTTGATTCATTCTCATCTTGACTACTGCAACGCATTACTAATCAGTCTTCTTCTCACTAAACTCTCCCCCCTTCAGTCTGTCCTAAGTGCTGCAGCCAGGCTCATCTATGTATCCACCCGCTACACTGATGCTACTAGCCTGTGCCAGTCACTTCACTGGTTGCCTATCCACAACAGAATACAGTTAAAATTTCTCACCCACAAAGCTCTCCACAGTGCTGCACCTCCATACATCTCCTCCCTCATCTCCATCTACCACCCTATTCATGCTCTCTGTTCTGTTAGTGACCTAAGATTAACATCCTCCATAATTCATACCTCTCTCTCCTCTCACTATAACATGCTGCTGGCAGATAACTGCATTTTCATGGTGACATTACGAGAAAATATTCTCGAAATCACTTGGATAAATAAAAACATTACAAAAATAAGTGGCACGTCAGGTTTGAAAAATGGGGCTGCATCCTTAAAAGGGTTGTCTGGTCTTGGAGCCAACAAGCCCTGGCATCCTAACCTGTGCCCGGAAGTGGCAACGCCTTCAGCTTCAGCTGAAGCTGGCCGTTCATGGCGCTTCTAGGTTCAGTGACATGAACAGCGTGTGTGCAGTATTCATCTTCGCTGCTCTGGAAGCAGTCGAAAATGTTGTGCAATGTGCCATTCTGAAAAAGCTAGTGGGCAGGTGCAAGATCTCAGCATTAGAACAGAAGTGTAGCACTGTCTTTCTAAGGGGAGAGGGGTGTGTTTTGAAGGAAAGAGGTGTTAGTATTGAGCACCAGGGGAGTTGCTGGAGTGGTGCTCATACATTATAAGGCCGTGTCACCGGGATACTAGGGAGGTTGGTCACCGTCGTGGCCTGCTATTGACTCCCCCCATCGTTGGATGTTTTAATCCGTGCGACGAGGAAATGCAGTGGTGGCCGTGCAGGGATCCGGAGGGACATGGGTGTGGGGACTGGGTAAGTATCATCTATAGGAGGAGCCTGGGCATTGTGGGGATATTTATACTATTAGATAACCCCTTTATGGACCAATATGGTCCAATTAGGTCTTTTGGGTGCCTATATAGGAGAAACTTCCCAAATACGACTATATCTTAAAAACTGCATTCCTCAAGTTCAAAATGGCATTTAGGAAATTTGTTAACCTAATTAAGTAATGTTCTGGCATATCTCACAGGCTTTTCTAGGGACATACTTGGGAACCCAAGACTGGCTTAACTATATATGTACACCCAATGATAGGATTAGATGGATGCTATTATGCTGCAGTCAGTACTGACAATGTTGACCAAAGGGTTATACTGTATAAAATTAAGGACCAAGACAATCTTTGGTCTTAAGGACCACCAACTTTTTTGTTTTTTCATCGTAGCCTTATGGAATATATGGTTTAAAAAATGTTTGCATCAATGCTGATGCTAGAGGCTTGTTTTTATTTCTTGTAAAGGGTAATAGCAGGAGCTCTTATGAGACAACTCCTTCACAGAAATATACCTGTAGGCTCTAAAAATTGGAAGTGAAATATCTGCTTTCTCTGCCACAGCTGTTTGCTCAGGTTGCCCGAAGCCAGACCCACACTGAACAGCTGCTTGCCGTAGCAGCTCCAAACTGAAACGATCAACGAGCAATCAATACTTTGAAAGGATGGCTGCCCTCCATAATCAGTGCAGTAAATCGATGCTTCCAGTGCTTACCACCACTTTTAAGGATGTGGATGTGGTCATGCCTTCATTCATTTCCAGACCCACTGAAATGCAGTCTACAACCTGCTCCTAGTTTCAGACTTTTCCCATGTGTAGCTGGCCCTCTCAGTCACACTTGTAAATACATTATGTGTGTCCAGGGTGCTGCTGTCTTTACTAGCTCTCATGTTTCAGCACAGCTTCATTCCTGGACTGATTTCCCTTTATGTGAGTTGTAGAAAAAGAAGAAGTCAGTACAGGAATGTAGCTGTGTTCATACTTACCTACATTTGTTTAGTTTTGGGGCACTTAAGCCCCACAATATGCATGTAAAAACATGCCCTGGAACTCCCACTTCTAAGAGTTCTACACAAAACCCATTTTCAGTCTGGGACAAGCCAAATTTGCCGGGATTGTCTCTGAAAATTTGGAACAATGCCAGAAAATTCAGGTCGGCTTATGAGAGATTTCATCGCTTGCTGTCAGGCTGGCCATAGGAGTGCGCAACCTGTGTGGATGATGCTAGAATACACAGCACTGTGTCCTCACAATATAGTGGATTATTATACTGCACTGGCCACCACCCTGATCATATTTCGTATCCCTCCTGTTCTTTCTTTACAGTACAGAAAGCTAATAACAGCTAGTACAGTAAATAGCTGGGACAATTCTTGGCCAGGCAACATGCTCAGTTCCATCCTTCAACTGCCACCAGCTGCAGCAGAAATGACACACCCCCTGAGAAAGTGCTCACCCCCTGAAATGCCAGCCTGAAAAAAATCTAGCAGAGCAACTGGAGCAATGAATGGGGAAATCTCTGGATCCATGTGAGGTACAGGGCTGGTTCTAAGGTTGTTATAAATAGGCTATCATGTACTATATGATATTTTCAATGTTTACATTAGTCATGGGATAACCCCTTTAAAGGATATTGATAGTTTGGGAACCTTGCTCCAGCCTTACCAGAACATTGTTGGAAACTGCTTTGCAAGGACTATATATCTCCATTGTGTGTGGACATGTTTTGCATTTTTCTAATCAGTAAAGACTTTTGTTACTGCTTTTAACTCAGTCTCCTGCCTATGGTTTACACATTAACACCAAGGGCATCCTACCTTCCACCACCAATCTCTACACAGGGTGTGCCCCAGGGGAACCTACACTATGATTCAAGTGCAACCTCGTCTTCACAGCACCAACTCTAGGATTGAGGGAGGCTTGATGGAGAAGAGCCCAGCCACTACCTTCATCCTGTCCACAACAACTTCTGTCCTCTCTATACTAGACACTTACAGACAGTGATGTTAATGAGTATATGCGACCCCCTCCTCGCTGCCCCATTTTTCTCTCCAAAGCCTCTGTGATTTCTCCCTCGTCCCCTACAAACTGATTTGTATGTGCTTTCCCTCCTATCTATAGCCTGTGTGAACTCCCATTCCTGATAAATTGGATGCTCCCACCCTCCACACTCTGATCTGCTATGTACGACCTCCTCCCCCTCCCCGCTGCTATTTCTAACTAACTCTGAGAAAAGTGAGGAGGAGAGCAGAGAGCTGCTACCTCAATGAAAAAGTTACACAAACTCCATTGCAGCAAAATGATTGGATTTATTTTATTATTATTATCATTTTTTGTAATGTTGCCTAACTTGGAAATATTTCAAATATAAAATTGGTGCAATGTAACAGTACACAACTCTTTCCCCGTAATGTAATATTGTGCCAGTGGGTTAACTGCTCAGACCTTTGACTAAAATATCACATAACACATCTAACAACAATAATGGCAGACAATCCATTTCTCCTAAATTTGTTTAATTTCTATCCAGCAGTTTAAATATTTAATTCCTGAGGGGAAGGAATCAAAGTCTTCCTATTGCCTTCCACAATATGCATATTCAGAAGGCCATATGATAGATTCAGTACGTCTCTCCGGATCCGGTCTCTTTGAAGTGCCTTAAACTGCATGTTTAGAATGGCTTCCAGACATTTGAACAGGGAACCTGTTTCAAACAGATTAATACCTGCTGGCAAATTGGACAAAAAGCAATTCAATCAAAGGATATTTTCGGATGGTGTCCACAATCATCCTTGGCCCATTAAATCAATACTCAACTCGTAAGTACAATATAGCGGGGGCAAAAAATAAAAAAAAACACAACAAATTTTATATGCTCTAAGGCACAGTGTAATGTTTTCTGTCTAACTTCAAAATGTAATTCTCCTGTGTGTTACTGCTGAAGGTCATGGAAAGCGAGAGTCCACGTTTTTACGCTCTCTGCTTTCATCTCCTTTGATTCGCACATAAAGGCAACAGATTAAAACACAAGTAATTTGCGCAGTGTTTTAATTTTATAGGGTTTGAACGGAACGCATCATTTAGCACAAGCACCCATTTCTTCTAACAAATACTACAAACATTCTACAAGGTGAGAATGTCCTCGCCTGGTCTTCTTTGGTTATGCTTTTAGAGAACTGGTCAATTTTGGGGTAAATGCACAACAAAATATCATTGCAGTTCAGATCTCATCTACTTCTATGAAAGGGATCCACCAAAAGTGTGTTAAAGGAAAATAAACTATTAATTCATATTTTTATGTTAGACATTTTGTAGAAATTTTATAGATTTTTGTGAAAACCTATTGCTCTGTACAGGTAACTTATCGGCAGTCTTCTCATTGTCATCACAGGCAGGATTACAATGATTGATATAACCTCTGCATAGATAACACAAGATGCACCATTCACAATAGGTGATATCACAGGTTATCTACTCCCTCTGCAAAGGTGACAGAGCATACCTCTAAAAATTTCCCATAGACGTCATTGAGGTCCCCTTTGTCCATTGTGTCTATGGTCCATGTGTCTGATCTCATGATCTCAAAGAACAGGACATATTGACATATTTTAGACCTAGTGGCCAGTGTGAAAACTGTATGATTTTAGGGACATGGAAAATGTTTGTTTGTTGTTGTTTTTTTGTCTGTTTGTTTTGGGGGTTTTTTTAATCACCAAAAATAATTTATGCAACTTACCAATATATCCTATATTGAAGTTCTGCACCATTTGCAGCCAAACCTCTAGAATGCATCCAAACCTCTAGAATGGCCAGCCAAACCTTCTGCAGCCAAACCTCTAGAATGGCCAGCCCCTGTCCCTTCCTGTCGGGGTTCCTGTCCATATAACGGCTGAAGATGGAGGAGCTTGGGACATGTCATTCATCCTCCTCCATCGAATCATGGGGAAATTTTTTAAGACAGGCATTTTTTACATCAGTGCAAAAGATGCTCCAAATTTATTAAGAGGCACACCGCTCCTAATAATTTTGGTGCATCTTGGGAGGTCTGTGCTCCAGAAACAGAAACCTATGTCATGTTGTAGCTGGTATAGCTTTCTTGTATAATTAATGGGGTTGTCCCATTTCAACAATTTCACAGCAAAATGGGATTAAGCGCCAGGCTCAGAGTTACGGAAGCAGTATAGATTAGCATCATCTGCCAGTGCATCTCTGTCGGATTTCCCCATTGCTAATATGCTAACCCCTTCAATACATCTGCCGTACATGTTCTGTGGATGTCGGTACTTTAAAGATGCCGCCCACTCCAGAGTGAAGCAGATGCATAGCTACCAGGTTTCTGCTGTTTCGAACAGCAGACACCCAGGGCTATTGTCTGTGATTGGTGATAACGCTGATCACAGACATTTAACCCCTTGGATGTTTTGGTCAATTGTCACCATGGCATCTGAGGTGACTGAGATCAGGGAAGCCGTTCATTGGTGCTGATAGGCTGGAGTCAGTGGGAGGCTATCAGGCCTTTCACAGTTATATATTCCTATTGAGCCCTGCAGGTGACAGTTCTCTATAGGAATATACTGAATTTCACAGTAGTGTATGGGAGAAGCGATCTAATGATCCCACCTTCAGGCTTAAAAAAATAAAAAAATAAAATAAATTAAGGGTTTCATTTCAGTACTATACATAAGTATTTGTCTTTTACTACCCAGCATCATTCTCTTGAGGATAATGGAAGTGGGATGTTGGGCCTCTAGAATAGCGACGCTCAAAATGCAGCCCTTTAGCTATGGCAAAACTATAACTCCCATCAGGCTGGGACAGCCTACAGCTATTAGGGCATGCTGGGAGTTGTAGTTTTGCAACAACTGGAGGGCCTCAGGTTGAGAATCCCTGCTCTAGAGGATTCCTAATAGCACAGCTTTAAGGGGTGAGTGGGTGACCAAAGCAGGAGAAGGATGGGGTTATGTGTGTTAAATCTCTTTGTAATAGTTTGCAGCATGAGTCAGGAAAGGTTCTCGATAGAAATGTATAAAATGAGGTGATTCTGAGGAGAGAGTGTACAAAATTCTCTCTAGTTTACAATGTTCTCCACAATGTTGTATCATCATACCTCTGAATAGTGTAAGATCTTAAGGGCAGGGTCCTTTCTCCTGTAGAGTGTAAGCTCTTATGGGCAGGGACCTCTCTCCTGTAAAGTGTAAGTTCTTATGGGCAGGGGGTTCTCTCCTGTAAAGTGTAAGCTCTTATGGACAAGGACCATTCTCCTGTAGAGTGTAAGTTCTTATGGGCAGGGACCTCTCTCCTGTAAAGTGTAAGCTTTTATGGGCAGGGACCTCTCTCCTGTAGAGTGTAAGCTCTTATGGGCAGGGACCTCTCTCCTGTAAAGTGTAAGCTCTTATGGACAAGGACCATTCTCCTGTAGAGTGTAAGCTCTTATGGACAAGGACCATTCTCCTGTAGAGTGTAAGTTCTTATGGGCAGGGACCTCTCTCCTGTAAAGTGTAAGCTTTTATGGGCAGGGTCCTCTCTCCTGTAGAGTGTAAGCTCTTATGGGCAGGGACCTCTCTCCTATAGAGCATAAGCTCTTATGGGCAGGGACCTCTCTCCTGTAGAGTGTAAGTTCTTATGGGCAGGGACCTCTCTCCTGTAAAGTGTAAGCTCTTATGGGCAGGGACCTCTCTCCTGTAAAGTGTAAGCTCTTATGGACAGGGTCCTCTCTCCTGTACAGTGTAAGCTCTTATGGTCAGGGGCTTCTATCCTGTAGAGTGTAAGCCTTTATAGGCAGGAACCTCTCTCCTGCAGAGTATAAGCTCTTATGAGCAGCGACCTTCTTCCTCTAGAGTGTAAGCTCTTAAGGACAGGGACCTCTCTCCTTTTCCTGTTAATTTGTTGTGATGTTACTTGTTGATTACTTTCTGAATACTACGCTGCAGAATATGCTGGTACAATGTAAAGATATTTTTATAAGACTGCATATTGTGAACACAGATACAGTATTTATGGACTATTTTTTACCTCTGTTATAAAATAGATATATTCCACTGGAAATTTCATTATGAGGATTGTAGCTGATGAGATCTGCCATGCTGTACACACATAATATCTTGTTGAGATGCTCAGTACATACCAAGGACATTAGCTGTACACTGCAGAATTCCTGAGACATCCTCCGCATCTTCATTTCCAGAGAGACCAGCGTATGCGCATTTCACCGAAGCGTTGTGTAAATTCTTCTCTGCATCCCGACAGCTTTAAAAGAAATGATGAAAATCATGAAACGTAAGAAAGACAACCTGAGAGTTTCCTGCTGCATAACCTCCTGGTTGCCTTCCCCTCATTAAATTGTTAGCAAATCCCTAATTAACACATAGCATTCAGGCAAATCATTTCACACTTGGTGCTGCTGTATATCACCAGGAGAATTATCAGCTTGCATCACTAGCGCTAATTTAGTGGATCATTAAGAAACTGCATATTTAGAAGTGCGGAAACATGTTTGAGTAACAGCTTCACCCCGGGAAACAGAAAATGATTCACTTTATAGATTCTTTGATATTATGTATCTATTCCGGGTACATTGAGTCCTTAAAGAGAATTCTATATATTCCGCGTATCTCATAGCTTGCAAAAAGCTGATTTCTACATTATTTTTGTCAGTTTTAGGGTCCTTCACAAGTTCGTTGAGCCACAGAGCGGAGAATAATTCTATGACCACGCGCACATGGTTATACGGAATCATTGGCGTACATAGAGAAGTAAGGGCCCCATAGCAAGGATCAAACCAGGCCCCCCACACAGGACAGAAGGGTTTCTACCTAAACCCTTTTCAATGACCCTTGGGCCATTTTTCCACTGCCTCATTTGCTAAAAGTTGTTCCTTTAGAGGGTAGAGTCCTGAATGAGCGTTCACCCCCAGTAGAAGAGGAGATGATCCCAATTGGGCCCCCTCTTACCCTGGGCCCCATAGCAGTCGCATAGTCTGCCACTATGGTAGTAACGCCCCTGTATGAGACCATATCATACTTCTGTGCCCTGGATTCCATCAGAGGTTGTATTATAGAAATCTCCATCTAACTAAGCTATCATGCTGATTTTCAGGGAATGACTCAAGCATGTGTTGAAACACTTGTCTTAGGCAGTAAGTTGTCAAATATTTTCTCTTTTCCTCAAAGATGTTCTGTCTGCAGATAGCTAGATAGATGAGATAAAAGAATTATTTAAAGTGTGTTACAGGCCTGGATATTTATGGAATGACATGTATGTGTTGGTAGTGGCCATGCCATTCCCTCCCCACACCAGTACAACACTTTCCTCTAGCCTGAGGCAAACCCAGGTGTAGATGCTGGGCTCATTACTATGGGGACAAATACAGACCTGAAATGCTGTGTCAGTGTCTAGAACTTGTGGTTGAGAGGAGCATGATCGTGTGTTTACCAAGTGCATAGGTGGAGGTGACAAATCTGTTTAGTTAGCGTTCAGAAGGTCAAGGACTTTATATTGCTGTGTATGGTTTATTTTGAAGTAGAGTCATATAAGTGGAAGTATAACTTGGATACTATTATCGTGTGTTGTTCAAAAGAAAAATAAACCATTTTGGGCTTTTTAAACTGCAGAATCCTATGACATCTGTCATCGCCGGCCCCTGTTCACACGTGGATCATACAACATGCTGTACTGTTTTTTTGTTGCATTAATACATTAAGCTAGTCAAAATGAGTAGATAGATAGATAGATAGATAGATAGATAGATAGATAGATAGTTTGTAAGGCTGAAAAAACACATCTGTCCATCCAGTTCGGTCTGTTATCCTGAAAGTTGATACAGAGGAAGGCAAAAAAAAAACCTGTGAGGTAGAAGCCAATTTTCGCCACTTTAGGGAAAAATTCCCGACTCAAATCAGGCAATCAGAATAACTCCCTGGATCAACGACCCCTCTCTAGTAACTATAACCTGTAATATTATTACACTCCAGAAATACATCCAGGCCCCTCTTGAACTCTCTTAGTGAACTTACGATCACCACCTCCTCAGGCAGAGAGTTCCATAGTCTCACTGCTCTTACCGTAAAGAATCCTCTTCTATGTTTGTGTACAAACCTTCTTTCCTCCAGACGCAGAGGATGTCCCCTCGTCACAGTCACAGTCCTGGGGATAAATAGATCATGGGAGAGATCTCTGTACTGATCCCTGATATATTTATACATAGTTATTAGATCTCCCCTCAGTCGTCTTTTTTCTAAAGTGAATAAGCCTAATTTTGATAATCTTTCTGGGTACTGTAGTCCACCCATTCCAGTTATTATTTAGTTGCCCTCCTCTGAACCCTCTCCAGCTCTGTTATGTCTGCCTTGTTCACAGGAGCTCAGAACTGTACACAGAACTCCATGTGTGGTCTGACTAGTGATTTGTAAAGTGGCAGGACTATGTTCTCATCACGGGCATCTATGCACCTTTTGATGCAACCATTATCTTATTGGCCTTGGCAGCAGCTGTCTGACACTAGTTTCTACAGCTTAGTTTGCTGTTCACTAAAATTCCTAGGTCCTTTTCCATGTCAGTGTTACCCAGTTTTTTACCATTTAGTATGTACTGGTGACTTGCATTATTCCTTCCCATGTGCATAACCTTACATTTGTCAGTGTTAAACCTCATCTGCCACTTCTCTTTCCAAGACTCCAATAGATAATTTAGAGCTAGATTTAGGGATAGATAGATAGATAGATAGATAGATAGATAGATAGATAGATAAAAAATAAAAAATAGATGCAAGCGGCACCGCTGTAATAAAAGAAATATGGTGTGCCAGCGGCTGTGGAGGCGATCCAGCCTCCAAAATAATTAGAAAAAACAAATTCCACGGCACTTCCAAAGTTGTGATCAATGTAGGTGTTCTTTATTCACCAGAGCGACGTTTCAGTCCTCTTTCTGGGACTTTTCTCAAGCAGTGATATACATACAATGGTGCTCCATATCTATTTAGACAAGTGTTTCAATACTTATCACATTAATTGATCATTATACATAATTAATACAAAATATTCAAAATTCATGTTGTGCAAAATTATTTTTCACTAGTTCCATGTACAAAGGGATCTATACAATAGATCTAAGTATTACATTTCATCTGTATCTGTGCAAAACAAATTCTAGTGATCAAAATACATTAATTGCTATAGCTAATAAGCCCCCCCAAAAAACAGGTGTAATGTGCCAAAAACAATTAAAAACAGATAAAATACATATATCAATAATTAACTAACCAGCATGTTCCCATCTAAACCACGGCCACTCTGCGTTGTATTCACAACTCCCTTTGTTTTAACAGTAAACTCCGATTCCCCCCTCTACGTGAAATCGGTACATGGTCTATCAACATGCATTTCAAATCACATTCCCTGTGTTCCATATCACTAAAATGTTTCGGAACTGGCAAATCCATCCTTTTCTTTTGTATTGTGTACCTGTGATGATTAATGCGTGTTTTAAAATCTAATGTCGTTTCTCCCACGTATAGGAGAGGACAAGGACACCATAGGACATATATTATGAAGGTAGACTCACAGGTTAGATAATAATTGATCCTGAAAGATTGGTTAGTATTTGGATGAAGAAGAGAGCTGCCCTTCTTCAAATATTTGCAATTAATGCAATTTAGACACGGGTAGCATCCCTTCTTTTGTGTGTGTATGAAAGTTTGACGCAATGTTTTCTGAGGTCCAATGTCAGTACGGACCAACCTATCACCCAGGTTAGTCGGCCTCCGATATGACATCAGGGGTTGTCTCTGTAGAGTATCTACATTAGGGAAACCATTTTTAATAAGAGACCAATGTTTGTTTATGATGGTACGTAGCTCATTGCTCCCCTCCGGAGTTGGAGTGGATAATGAAACTTAACACATTGAGACCATATGGTCTCAATGTGGATTTTAGACCTTGGATTTTCTCAGGGCGTTCATAATTCTTGACACCCATCCAACGTGTAATTATTATGGTGCAGGTAAATTGAGTACCACCATATATTCTGACCATTATTTCTTTTTTCTCTTACAGATTAATTCTTACAAAGATTTCTCTTTGTCACCAGCATTCTTCCCATCATGACCACTGGACATTTTCGGTTGAAAAATCACAAGTCCGAATTTTTTTTTCATTTTTTATTTTTATTTTTTCTCATTTTTTTACATTTTTTTTTTATATACATTTTCATGTTTATTGCTCATGATCTAGACATGTCAATATGGGATTGTATTTACTTATAGTCACTTATATTACATCAATATGAGAGTTTTCTCTCCCGGTAAGCATATACGGTAATTAGATTGAAATACACCCCATTATCACTTATAGATGAGGGACACTTCTATGAGATTGGAACGATGGAGCGGTGGTAAATGACAAATGGCATCGCTCTCATTCCTATGATCTCTATATTAATGTATACCATATAAATACAGAAAAGGAATAAAGGATTCAGGGATAATGGGATGACGTGAGTGGATTCTGTGTCTGTTACCAGATATGGAACATGAACGACACCCGGTCCGTGTGACCCCCCTGGTATCATATTGATGTGGGGGGGGGTCACAATGGACATCCCGATACCTTTCTCTTATAAATTATAGATGGGGATCCGTAAATGGACCATCTTATATTCCCTTTATTTTGTGCTTCTTTTTGGGGGTATTTCCACCTATGTACTTGCACCGGATTAATAGGACTGTTATGTTCTAGTAACCTATATTTTCATACAGGTCCCTTCCCACGTTGCAAGTTTAAAACCTCTTTTTTTTGATCATTAGCATAAAACATGTATTATTAGGTATTTTCGCCGATGCATTGAATGGAGCGCTCCAATAGATACACATACGATCATATGACTGCGAAATAGGAGACTTTTGCGTTCCAAATTTTATCACATGTGCGTTCCATTTCAGTACAACACGGAAATGGACGCATTTGTGTAGTCACATCCTTTTTTTCATACCGGAAGTGCGCGTATACGCACTGTTGTGAATACAACGCCGAGTGGCCGTGGTTTAGATGGGAACATGCTGGTTAGTTAATTATTGATATATGTATTTTATCTGTTTTTAATTGTTTTTGGCACATTACACCTGTTTTTTGGGGGGGCTTATTAGCTATAGCAATTAATGTATTTTGATCACTAGAATTTGTTTTGCACAGATACAGATGAAATGTAATACTTAGATCTATTGTATAGATCCCTTTGTACATGGAACTAGTGAAAAATAATTTTGCACAACATGAATTTTGAATATTTTGTATTAATTATGTATAATGATCAATTAATGTGATAAGTATTGAAACACTTGTCTAAATAGATATGGAGCACCATTGTATGTATATCACTGCTTGAGAAAAGTCCCAGAAAGAGGACTGAAACGTCGCTCTGGTGAATAAAGAACACCTACATTGATCACAACTTTGGAAGTGCCGTGGGATTTGTTTTTTCTAGATAGATAGATAGATAGATAGATAGATAGATAGATAGATAGATATTTTGGTGCCACCTATTTTGATGCTTCTCCTTTGCACCCATTATTATAGATCTGCACATCTTTGTACTATTTGTGGATTACAAATGAGTGTCTTTTGTTTTTGTCTGCCTCGCTCTGCTCCCTGCGCCTGTCAGTGTTAGAGAGCACTTATATAATGAAAGTAATTTCGGTAAGTGAAAGGATAATTTGAATCTTGAGTACTGAGGAGGTCAGACAAATATTATACATCAATCCTTTCTCGTCAAACCAAATGAATGTGAAAATTAATGTTTTTAGCCTTCTGTGATCTTTTATTTTCTCATTCATATCTCTAAATGAATCGTTCCTTGCCGAGGTTTGTCAGTTTATCTCCAGTGGTTTGAAGTCTCCTTACTTCTTTCCTCATAAAAAGATTACAACTCGATGCAGTGAGTCGGCTGCACATACTTAACTTAATTTGTTGGGTCATTGAGTGCACAAATCAATACAATTTTTCCCTTCATGACTCTTTAATGAAATTTACTATAAAATATGATATAGGTTTTTTTTTAACCCTCTCGTCATTTCCACATCCAGCAGCATGGTGGAGTTTGCACTAATGTACATTGCAAAACAAAAAACCATCAGCTCCAGAATCCATATCAATGAGTCTCAGCTTGATGCTATTTTGGGCCGGTTAATTTCATGGAGGCTCAAACTGATATAAAATAGCAGCTAAGAATAAAAAAGGTAGCAGAGCATTTACACTGCCACATCATATACTCTGGGCTGTTTACTGAGTCACAAAATATAATGCAATTGATCATAAATCTATGTCATATGGTATCTGGTATCACTCCTGGCCCTGCCAATCAAAGTGCAGAGAATGTGGCAGTTGCAGAGAGAGCTGAGCCTCTAGTTGCAATGGTAACGCCCCTGTGAGAGTAACTAAGGGGTTACAGATTCTTCAGATGTTTCTTCTGTTGACTCTGGGTAATAAAATACAGTTTTTCCAAGGGTTAGATAAGATCACTTTGCCAGATCCAGTTCTCTACGGGTTAGATAAGATCACTTTGCCAGATCCTGTTCTCTAAGGGTTAGAAAAGATCACTTTGCCAGATCCTGTTCTCTAAGGGTTAGATCAGATCACTTTGCCAGATCCTGTTCTCTAAGGGTTAGATCAGATCACTTTGCCAGATCCTGTTCTCTAAGGGTTAGATAAGATCACTTTGCCAGATCCTGTTCTCTAAGGGTTAGATAAGATCACTTTGCCAGATCCTGTTCTCTAAGGGTTAGATAAAATCACTTTGCCAGATCCTGTTCTCTAGGGGTTGGATAAGATCTTTTTGCTAGATCCTGTTTTCTGAGGGTTAGATAAGATCACTTTGCCAGATCCTTTCTCTAAGGGTTAGATAAGATCACTTTGCCAGATCCTGTTCTCTAGGGGTTGGATAAGATCTTTTTGCTAGATCCTGTTTTCTGAGGGTTAGATAAGATCACTTTGCCAGATCCTTTTCTCTAAGGGTTAGATAAGATCACTTTGCCAGATCCTGTTCTCTAAGGGTTAGATAAGATCACTTTGCCAGATCCTGTTCTCTAAGGGTTAGATAAGATCACTTTGCTAGATCCTGGTCTCTAAGGGTTAGATAAGATCACTTTGCCAGATCCTAGTCTATAAGGGTTAGAAAAGATCACTTTGCCAGATTCTCTTCTCTAAGGGTTAGATAAGATCACTTTGACAGATCCTGGTCTCTAAGGGTTAGATAAGATCACTTTGCCAGATCCTGTTCTCTAAGGGTTAGAAAATATCACTTTGCTAGATCCTGGTCTCTAAGGGTTAGATAAGATCACTTTGCCAGATTCTGTTCTCTAAGGGTTAGATAAGATCTCTTTGCCAGATCCTGTTCTGTGAGGGTTAGATAATATTACTTTGCCAGATCCTGTTCTCTGAGGGTTAGATAAGATCTCTTTGCCAGATACTGTTCTCCAAAGGTTAGATAAGATCATTCTACCAGGTCCTGTTCCTCGAGTTTCAGATACACTCACAGGTTGGGCAAATGCCAATGTGACAGTTATTATGATGTATTCATACACTATAACTGTGGTTGGGTTTGACTAGTTTAATGAATTGTTACATAACTAGAAGTATAAATAAAGCTTGATAGAGCGGGGACTCCATGTCTGTCTTCTGTATCTGATCTCTGGCAACCAACAGGTGAACTATTGGGGCTACCTTTCTGCTCTCCCAAATTGCTAAATTACTCCAACAGCCCCCGTTGCTCCTAGAGGCTCATTTGCATATAATAAAACATAATTTTTCTCAGCAATTCGGACACATATGAACATGGGAGCAACACAAATGCCTTCAGCTGCCAAGTGCACATGTAACAGGTCAGTCAGGTTCATAGGTACTAATCTGCTGACAGATGCCCTTCAAAACAGTTTTCCTGAGGAATACTGTATATATTTTTTTAAACAATGGAGCGGGAGACACAGGAAATGGTTTGGACTAACTGATCAGCCAATCTCTGGCTCAGGCTGGTCAACACTTCAGACAGTGATTGGTTGATGGAGTAATCCAAGCTATTTCCTGTGTGTCACCACCGGTACCAGGAAGTGGAGAGCAGCTGGGACCGAAGCACTAGTAGAATAGCAACAGTGTGAGATCCGAGAGTAAAGTTTTTTGTTTTTTTTTAATTGTAGACCTTTCTGCCCCATTTATTAAAAAGCATTGTCCGCATTATTTTTTTTCCAGGATTACCAGATTGAAGGGCTATTTTGGGAACAGGCTATCAATATCAGATCAGTGCAGATCCGACTCTTGGAAGCCATGTCAAACAGCTGTTTTCAGGGACTAAGGTGCTTGGGTACACCAGCCTGTCACACATTTAGTAGCCATGGTGCAGGATAATTCAGCATTCAGGGTTTTTTGCCTCTCTCTGGATCAACATTGCAGGATAATAGGAAGGGGTGTACCACCAATGAGGCAATTGCCTCAGGCAGCACCAGGTAGGGGCAATAGGGGGCAGTGGAAATGCCATGGGCAATGAGTGCTTTCATTGTGCGGTTAGGTTAAGGGGTTAGGTTTCAATGGGTTAGGCTAAGAAATTGGCATTGGCGTGGGGATGTGTTTCAGTTTTCGCTTCAGGCAGCAGAAAGGCTAGGTGTACTCCTGATAATAGGTTGGACTGGATGGTGTATATCTTTTTCAAGCCTTAAATATGGGAGTTCTTCTAAATTATTTCGCTTTCTGTAAGACTTTTTGCAGGCTATTACAGAGAATTATCAGTAGTAGTATAGGATCAATTTGGGAAAAACAAAAAATGTGCCAAATATCTTGTTATTATGCCTGTGACATATCATATTTGACACAAAATACTTGGCATGTTAGATTTCCGTTCTTCATGCCACATTTTTGCCATACTAATATTTTACACTCCCTTTTCTAGTAACACAACAGGATGGTCAACATAGGTGTAAAAAGGGGTCAATAATATCCTTTTTTTTTTTTCGTTTTATTGTGTACTACATCTTTGGCATAACTGGCTTAGTACCTTTTGCTCTTTTCTACATACCATAGCTTGTTCTGCCAGGATTAAAAATGGTGTCCACCTGATAGCCACATAGAGATGTGTCCACCCTTTTGTTTGCTCAAAGACTCACATGTGAGTTGACAGTCTGAAGTCCACATCACAACCACTGAGTGCCCACACATGGATACAGAGCATAGACATCTCACGACATACACCATGTTCCAAATTATTATGCAAATTGGATTTAAGTGTCATAAAGATTAAATTTTTTTGTTTTTCAATTAAACTCATTGATGGTATTGTGTCTCAGGGCTCTTTGGATCACTGAAATCAATCTCAGATACCTGGGATAATTCGTTTGCCAGATGAGCCCAATTAAAGGAAAACTGGACGCTCCACAATATTAAGCAGGCCACTGTTTTCAAGTAAAATGGGAAAGAAAAAGGATCTCTCTGCTGCTGAAAAGCATCAAATAGTGCAATGCCTTGGACAAGGGATGAAAACAATAGATATTTCACGAAAACCTAAGCGTGATCATCGTACCGTGCAGAGATTTGTGGCTGATTCAGAGCACAGACGTGTTTGTGCTGATAAAGGCAGAATGAGGAAGGTTTCTGCCAGGCAAGTTCATCGGATTAAGAGAGCAGCTGCTAAAAAGCCATTACAAACCAGAAAACCGATATTTGAAGCTGCTGGCGCCTCTGGTCCCTCGAACCTCAAGGTGTAGGATCCTTCAAAGGCTTGCTGTGGTGCATAAACCTACTATTTGGCCACCCCTAACCAGTGCTCACAAGCAGAAACGGTTCCAGTGGGCCCAGACATACATGAAGACTAATTTTCAAACAGTCTTGTTTACTGATGAGTGTCGTGCAACCCTGGATGATCCAGATGGATGGTTGGTGGATGGCCACCATGTCCCAACAAGGCTGCGACGTCAGCAAGGAGGTGGAGGAGTCATGTTTTGGGCCGGAATCATGGGGAGAGAGCTGGTAAGCCCCTTTAGGGTTCCTGAAGGTGTGAAAATGACCTCTGCAAAGTATATAGAGTTTCTGACAGACAACTTTCTTCCATGGTACAAAAAGCAGAAACGTGCCTTCAGGAGGAAAATCATCTTCATGCATGACAATGCACCATCTCATGCTGCAAAGAATACCTCTGTGTCATTGGCTGCTATGGGCATAAAAGGAGACAAACTCATGGTGTGGCCACCATCTTCCCCTGACCTCAACCCTATAGAGAACCTTTGGAGTATCATCAAGCAAAAGATCTATGAGGGTGGGAGGCAGTTCACATCAAAACAGCAGCTCTGGGGGCTATTCTGACATCATGCAAAGAAATTCAAGCAGAAACTCTCCAAAAACTCACAAGTTCAATGGATGCAAGAATTGTGAAGGTGATATCAAAGAAGGGTTCCTATGTTAACATGTAACTTGGCCTGTTAGGATGTTTTGGATTTAAATAGCTTTTTATTTCAGTGACTGTGACCTCCTAATGCTGCAAATTCCACAAATGAGCATTTTCAGTTCTTAAAAACATATAAAATGTTTAGAAACTCTACTGTGCATAATAATTTGGAACAGTGCATTTTGAGTTTTTTTAATTTTTGAAGAATATACTGTTATCATTGGGAGATTTGTTCAATAAAATTCGATGTATGTTCTAACGGGTGATGACTTTTATTATACTGTCATTTGCACCGACCATTTAGGAAAATCAGAGATAAATATCATTTGCATAATAATTTGGAACATGGTGTAGTAAAAATATATTTTTTCAGATACGTTGAGTCAAGAGCAAAGGTAAGAAAGCCCACATCTCTATGATAGATTTTTGTAGCACAGACTTTATACAGAAATAGGTATAAGAATTGCAGCTAGATGTTCCTTCACCCAGGACAAAGATCCAGTTCATTGTTCTAGCCTTAAAGTATATCTAATACCCCGGCCAAGGAAAAATGGCTTGTTGGCACCTCACTGAAACTCAGGATCCAGGCACCTGCCCCGCCAGCTCAACTCCCTGACCATATCCTGCTCTGTAGATAAATTTTAAAAATGCTGTAAAGTATGAAGAGAAATTCAGTTGTATAATTGTTTTACTAAATATTTTTGGTTATTCTATGAAAATACTGAATATTGCTTTTATTTCTATCTCCTCAATTTTAACTTTTACAATTACAGAAATATTCCATGAAGTGTTTCTCTTGGGCTCTCGTTCCACAAATTAAAAAAAAAAATACCAGCAGCAACAATAGAAAATATAATTAAGCCAGAAGACAAAGCAGTAATATATATTGGTATTAAAAAAAAAATCTTAACGCTTACAAACGTTACATTGATAACAGCATAGATGGCAGATGGTCTTTCATGATAATGACTTCTGAGGAAATAAAAGCTTTTATAGGTTCCTTAGTACCTCCGAGAACAAAGAATCTTACAAAACTGTTAAGGATCGAAAATGTTTACATCTTAAAGGGTGTGCATAAATTTGGAATTGTTTTTTTCTTCTTTATTATGCCAATTTATCTAAAGTAAAAATAATAATAATAAACTTTGCAAAAAATGCTAAAAATATCCTACTGTCTTCTGCTCCTATGCAGAAATAAGTGTTTCCATAGTAACAGGCTCCAAACAAATCATGTAGTCAGATCCTTTAGGCTTACTCGCGCTACTCCAAAGAGTCCCCATAGATCTAAATACCTTTATTTAAGTATTTGTCATAGGTCAATCATAGGTCAATCAATTTATTTTAGTTTCAATCAGCCATAATTGGACCTTGACTTATCTTTTGACGGACTGCTTTCTTTGTCTTGGTGGGTGGCTGTTTTTGGGCATCTATCCTGTGTCATGGACTCAGTAGGGCGATTAAGAGGTTCCTGACACGGGATTGCGCCTATCGGGGCGGCCATCCCATTTTTTAGGCAGGGACACCAGATGCTGAGGGACAGGAACAGGGGCAGTTCTTGCTTTCCTTCCCCCAACGTTCTACCACCATCTGGATATATCCTGGTCAATGGAGTAAATACAATAGTGACACCTCACTGCTATACCTTGAAGGTGTTGATCCAAGTATGCCCGTTATTTTTCCCTACTTAATTTATTTCTTTCCCTATGTACCTCTGATGAGTGGATTGTGATTATTTATTTTTAATATTTATTAATAAAAGTTATATTTTAGTGGTTTTTCGGTGATATTGTTGAGGTTTCTTCCACTAATCTTGTACCTAAACTACCTGACGGTTGACTTGTCGGATCCTAGCAATTTTTGTAAAAATGGTTGCAAAAAGGTGTTATGATGTGATGTTCCCATTAATAAGAATTAATGGTTGAGCATGTGCCCTGCAGCACCTACACAGAAATACAGTCTCTAGGGAATGTCGGAAACAGTGCAGGACACACATACCACCCATATTTCAGGCACTTAGCCCAAAGATATTCATAGTTTGAAGGAGTACGAACATATTTAACAAGCGGACTTTATATCAATTAGAATGATTCATAATTAGATGCTCTTTTGGCCAAGGCAACCCTGGTCCAAGATAATCCTAGCCTCATCTTGTATTCAAAACATGGTGGGATGTACAGAAAGTAAGAAGAACCAAAACTTTTCAGCTGTAAAAACAAGTAAAGTTCATCTACAAGAACCAGTGATGTACATAGAGAAGTAAGGGCCCCATAGCAAGGATCAGACCAGGGCCCCCACACAGGACAGAAGGGTTTCTGCCTAAACCCCTTTCAATGACTCTTGGGCCATTTTTCCACTGCCTCATTTGCTAAAAGTTGTTCCTTTAGAGGGTAGAGTCCTGACCAAGTTTTCACCTCCAGTAGAAGAGGAGATAATCCCAACTAAGACTGGGCCCCCGCTTGCCCTGGGCCCCATAGCAGTCACATGGTATGCCGCTATGGTATTTATGCCCCTGACAAGAACTAATCTATGTTAAGTAGGGATGCTGGATGGTGTGTGCAGCTCTCCTGATAATCAGAATTATAGGTGGGCTGGTATAAGCCTAATATTGGCCTCTGTTATAGTTTTTGGTGTTATTCTCTTGTGCTGGTTTGTTTATTTGTAGCTTGTGATTCTGAACTTGACCCTCACCTACTGTGACCCTGCTTTCCGGACTACTCTTCAAACACTCCACCACACCATAAGCTGATCCCACTTGACCTCCATTACTCGTCTTCTGGTTTGTTTGACTACATTTGTGTGTATTCCATAGGACCCCATCTTGGTTCTACTTGACCTCTCAGCCACTTGTGGTTTGTTGGCTATACACCCAATTTGCCTGGCTCATAGTTCATACCCCACCGATATGTTCTGGCCAATGTGGTGTTTTTCCACAGCAACAAAACCTGCAAACCAAACCCTGCGTGTCTGTTTTTTCCTGTGCTAAACATTATCCAGGGGATCAGATACCGGAACAGCTTAGGGCTTAGGGTTAGAGGTAACCTACCACCATGTCACCATGAATATATCACTGTTAAACCAGGCATGATGTCTTGTAGGACTAGCTCTGCTGAATGTAAGGATACATTTTTCACTCAGTGATCCATTGTATAAAGCATTTTAATCGATATGCAAATGAGCAGTTAAGTGCCCAAAGAACAAGCTTTGTGCACTCCTTTTGCTTCTTCAGTCAGCTCCTCCCTCTCCTTCCTGGTTGACAGGGCCAGGTACCTGTATAGTCATACCACCTGGCCCTGTCAATCAAGAAGGAGAAGGAGGGGCTAGCAAAGGAAAGAGGAGGAGCTAGAGTGAACAAAGTGGCTTGGGCCCATTCTCAGTGCACTTAACTGCTCATTTGCATATGGATTAAAAGTACTTTTTTCTCCAGAATAAGGCAACTAATCACCAAGTAAAAAGTATCATTGCATTCAGCTAAGCTAAGCATCAATGCAACGATCGCTAAGTGAAAGGTTGAGCTAGCCCTAAAGACATTGTGCCTGATTTACCAGTGAATTTCCTGGTGACAGACTCCCTTTAATTTTGCAAAAAGAAAAAAGTAAGTTAGGGTTATTTTGTTTAGAAAAAAGACGACTGAGGGGAGATCTAATAACTATGTATAAATATATCAGGGGTCAGTACAGAGATCTTTCCCATCATCTATTTATCCCCAGGACTGTGACTGTGACGAGGGGACATCCTCTGCGATTGGAGGAAAGAAGGTTTGTACACAAACATAGAAGAGGATTCTTTACGGTAAGAGCAGTGAGACTATGGAACTCTCTGCCTGAGGAGGTGGTGATGGTAAGTTCACTAAAAGAGTTAAAGAGGGGCCTGGATGTATTTCTGGAGGGTAATACTATTACAGGTTATAGTTACTAGAGATGGGTCGTTGATCCAGGGAGTTATTCTGATTGCCTGATTGGAGTCGGGAACGGAATTTTTTTCCCTAAAGTGGGGAAAATTGGCTTCTACCTCACAGGGTTTTTTTGCCTTCCTCTGTATCAACTCTGTGGGATAACAGGCCAAACTGGATGGACGGATGTAATTTTTACAGCCTTACAAATTATATTACTAGTAAAGGGCTACCCTCCCACCTTGGAAACAATCAGGATAGGAATTCTCTTAGGCTTCAAAAACATCTAAGGCAGAGGACACGATGTATAGGGTTGCTTGCTAAAAAGCCATCACAGGAGCCCTGTTTTCCTGAAAGGTGGGAGTCTCAGAGGTGAGCATACCTGTATATTCACTACCTGGGGCGCTACTAAAAATTCTGAGTGGAAGAGGTTGGGAGAACCAGCCAGGATATGAATAGTGGAGGCTCTCTAGGTCCTCAAGGTGATGAAGATACTGGGGCATGTGCCCGTTGTATAATCTGCCCATGGTTCTCTATTTGTATAAGGCTTTGTCCTGACATTCATGATCTGGTGGAGCGGTTGGTTATTACTATTCTACGGCGTTTGCTTACCCGATCAGTTGATGCTCATAATGCTGCAGTGTTCTCTGTAACGTCTCCTGAATGGTCTGCGGCTGCGGGAGAAAAAACAAAACAAGCGCTTAATAAATGAGCAAAAAAGATTTGTCTTGACAAATGTACACAGGGCATAAAACAACGGCACGACCTGGCTTCAACTTCCAGAACGAATATTCTACATTCATATCAGACGATGAACGTTTATTCTTTCTGATTCCTCTAGCGATGTGGGAGTTTTGACGGTACCTATGCAGTTGACCTGATTATGTCAGAGCTGCGATATGTGGAGGGTGATGGATGTGTGGTAGGAGCGCAGAAAAGAGCTAGCAAATACAATCAGTAGTGAGGAGCAAAATTTTGAAAATTCAATTTGGCAGCTTATAAAGAGGGACCTATTGTCATGTTTCCCATGGGACCCCTCTCTTGTATGTTATCTCACTGCAAGATGGTATATATATTGTATCTGACCAGTGAGGGGTCCGACACCTTGGGACCCCCACCGATCAGCTGTTTGAGAAGGCAGCAGTGCTTGCAGTTTTGCCTCGGCCATGTGACATCACATACATTGGGGACATGGCCTAGACGCAGCAACATTGAAGTGAATGAGCTGCAATACCAAGCACAGCCACTATACAATGTATGGCGCTGTGCTTGGTCTGCTGAGAGAAGGCTGCAGTGCCTTCTCAAACAGCTGATCGGAAGGGGTCCGGATGTCAGACCCCCAACAATCAGATACTGATGACCTATCCAGAGGACAGGTCATCAGTAAAAAAAGTCTCAGAAAGCCCCTTTAATTGAAAAGTCTTCCAATAACCCTGAAATGCCATAAACAACCGTGTACAATAACGGCGCCAACGTGTTCCCTCTTCATGTGGAGTCACCAGAGACCGCTTCTTTCTGAGACTATGCAATTACATCTTGTTAAAAGTAATACTTGTTCTGTTCTCGATCAAATGATGTAAAGTGGTTGATCAATAAGACTCTATGTTAAAGGACTCTGTCCGGATCAATGACTCGTCTCTGGAAATCAAGTAGCCACAACTTGTAGTATGAGTGTTCTCAAGAGAGACATCCAGGGCTTGTAATACACTCAATGAATTCTTTCTGACATCTTACCCTGGCAGAGGGTTACATAGTGTCGCTACTTTTACAGTAAAGAATCCCTATATATGATAATATAGAACATTTCTTTCCCCTAGACATAGAGGATGCTCCACATGGAAAATCATCATTAGTCAGTCCTCCATACTGTATATTAGCACATAGTTATTAGGTCCCACAAAGCCGTTTTTCCAATATTGAATAATTCAAATTTTGATAAAATTTCTGAGTACTATATTCAACCCAGTCCATTCATTTAATTTTCCTTTGCCGGCTTCTGAACCAGATTCTGTAGTGCTACTATATGTCTCCTACACTGGCATTGAAAAGAAGCCTCCAGTTCATGTATACGGTGGGAAACCCAACCTACACCTCTAATGAGACATATCCCACCAGGGACAGACTGGGAACTTAAAGTGGCCCTTGAAAAAAATACTAAAAGTGGCCCCGTTTTGTAGTCGGTTCCAAATTGATGGAGGTCAGGGCAGACACATTATACCACCCCAACAGAGCCAAATACCACAGTCCATCACAAAATACTACCAGCAGCACAAAATACATCCCCAAAAACTTCCACTGGCCGGCCGTGAGGAGGGCCCAGGTGGCCCCATGGGCATCAGCCCACCAGGAAATTTCCCTGTAAGGTCTATGGCCACTCCACCCCTGTATCCCACTGTTATAGGCATAAAGTGCAACACGTCACCCATAGGAAGGAATCTATGGAAGTCTACTATGCTGCTCCATAGGTATACCAATCTATACTGGCCCAACAGAGGCAAGAAGACACCCTCTTGGCCTCCACCGAGTGAAGGGTGCCCTATGGATAGGTTAGGCATACTGTATATGGCAAGAGATTTATCTAGCATACTGTAAGCATAGGGCCGTTAGAGATTAGCAAATCAATTTGACCCATCATTTTAATTTTTTTTTAATTAATTTTAATTTTTTTTATAAATTTGTACTCTAAAGAATCAAAATTTTAGATGATTCGATTTGGGGGTATTTTTGGAGAAAGGGAGGGAGAGACAGAAAGAAATTTACAGAAATTCACTGATCTCTAGTACGATGCGAACAGGCATTGAAGGTTATTCCCTATGTGGTCTGGCTAGTGATTTCTATAGTCCCTTACTTGCCTTGGCAGCAGCTACCTGACACTGGTTGCTACAAAAAAAAAATCCAAAAAAACAACAAAGGAAGATGCACAACTCTAGATATAAATTAGCTGTCCCAATGCTATACATTTCGGCAGGATCAGGTGATAATCTTCAGGGAAAACTACCACTCTAATCCATATAGATGACACCCCAAAACCATCTTAGTCCCTTATTTACCTTGGCAGCAGCTGCCAGACACTGGCTGCTATATAAAACACAGATAAAAAGAAATGTAGATGAAAAACTCTAAAGGAAGAAATATATATCAGATGGTTGACCCAACCATACTCCTTTCATCAGGATCAAACGATAATCTTCAGGGAAAACTAACACATTTGTTTGTGAATATGCCTCCCCAAGACCATCTGAGCCCATTCTTTGCTTTGGCAGCAGCTGCCTGACATTGGCCACTGCAAAAAAAAACAAAAATAAACTACATAGAGACAACAAATGTAGATGAACAACTCTAAAGGTAGAAATAGATTCTCGTTGACTGATACTCAACTCTACTCGTTTCATCAGGATGAGGTGATAAACGTCAAAAACTATCACTGTTGCCTTTGAAGATGAGACCCCCAAGACCAAATACCCTTGACGTAAAACAAAAAAACAAAAACAGTACAAACAGTTTCAACCTATTTCTACTGTCTCATCCCAAATGGCATGCACTGAAAATAATGTATGTTCTTCAGAAAACTGCGTTTAGTAGATTTAGCTTCACCGCTGATCTCCTGCTCTGTCCGATCACTTAATGCTACATGGTTTACACCTTCATAAATGGCAGGATGAGATCGTCCCCCCGCACATCATTCCAGAGGGGGGGACAGTCTAACCTTTTCCATGAAAGAAAGCATCTCTGCTGGGAGATTAAGGGGATTGTTTGGCTGACAAATTGCATCTATTCTTCTCTGCTTTATGTGTCACGGACGTACAGCATCCAGGATTCCACTTTCAAACAGAGCATTAAGTACTGCTGGTGCTACTGCCTCCAGCCTTAGAAAATAAACCACTGCGGCTTAAATGGGCAAGATGGCAAAGAAAAGCTGTGATAAAGCTTATTTCCAAATGTCAGCTTGTAAAGGGGCTGGTTTGGGAAGGGGGTGGGTGAGTGATTTCTAGATAGATACAGTTATTACTGTTCGCAAGATTAATCTATTGTTGGCCAATCCATTCACACCTCAAGGTCAAGGCTCATTACCACCACAGTTATTGTCGTCATCTGCAGGAGCGACCCAAATACTGGGGCCCTATGTATACATGGTATTTGAGTCACCCCTGCAGCTAGAATAAAAAAAAAAACTTTGATTAGGAAATTGCTTTGAGTTAGACCCTTAAACAGTATCTTCTGCAAAGAGCCCTCAAAGTTGAGCAGAATATACCATAATTAACAAGAGTCTTCTCTCTTTGTTGAATTGCTTTAGGGTTCATGCAAACAACAGCGAAAAATGGCCGTGTGACGGCCGTCTAAGTAGCAGCCGTCACACGGCCATTTTTAGCACCAATGAAAGCCTATAGGGCTATGCACATGGCGTTTTTTTTAACGGCCAGTGAATAGCGTCCGTCCAAAAATAGGATATGTCCTATTTCTGGGCCGTTTCAACGGGCCGACTGCCCCATTGAAATGAATGGGGCCATTTTTAACGGCCGATTGACAGGAGTGCTCCCGTTTAATGGCCGTTAAAAACGGGTACAATATGGCCACTCACCCTATCCACTTGCTCGCGCTGCGTAGTCTCTGGTTTCTTCATTGAGCAGGCCCTGCCAATGGACCTGCGTTATGCGCGGTGACGTCACCACGTCGGAGCTCGCATTGGCGTCATCGCGCACATCGCAGGTCCTTCGCAGGTCCTGTGCATGGAAGAGAGAAGAGAATGCTGCAGCGCGAGCAATTGGATAAGGTGAGGTTTTGTTTTGTTTTTTTTAATCATCAAATAGCAGCTCTGGGGGCATTTATTTAAACCATGGGGGAAATTATTTAATGTGGGGGCCTACATTGGGAACATTATTAAAGTTGGGAACATTAAAAAAAAAATCCTACACTAAAGGAGACATTATTTTACCAGGGGGCCTACATGGGGGACATTATTTTACCAGGGGGCCTACATGGGGGACATTATTTTAGCTGGGGCACTATAAAAAATTATTTACACTATGGGGGACATTATTTTAGTTAGGGGCACTATGGAGGACATTATGGGCATCATGGGGGCCATGATTATAGTTGGGGGAAAGAAATAACTGCCAATCCAATTCATCAATTTTTCATGTCCGTTTTTTAACGGACATGAAAAACGGTTGCAAAACGGACATTAAAAATGGACACACGGCCAGAAAATGGATGCACACACTGATGCAAAATGGCCATGAAAATCTGACAGTGTGTCCGTTTTTAACAGACGTTTTTTTGTGTGCATGTAGCCTTAGAGTAATTTCGGTCTTCATCTGAACAGACACTGTGTAATGCTTTATTTCACCTATGGTGGCGCTGTATGCAAACTGAGCACCTATTGCAGCTGATCACTGGGAGCCAAAGTTGACAAATGTCTGTAAATGCCTGGAAAATAGGAGACTATTTCTAGTGTGCATAAAAATATATCCCAAAACTCAGGTCCAATTCCGTCAAATTGGCCATCAGATTCTATCATACCGAATGATGCAGTTATTACATGGGGAATGCATGAAGCTATTAAAACAGTCATGTCAGGAGAGGTGAGAGGTCCTCTTTAAGAGACCAGTAGAAAGGAACAGGGGACATTAAAGTGTAGCTGTCATATTTTTTTTTTTTATTTGTGTAATGTGTAGGGACAGTGATACTGACCAATTTTGTAATATACTTTAATTAACATAACAGTCAGTGTTAGCAAGTCTCCATTATTATGTAAACAGAAGACAGATGAGCGTTGCTAAGGCTCAAAATGGGCCTCTTTAGAGCTATTTTTATTGTAGAAATGTATGATTTCAGTAATTAAAGTATATTACAAAATTGGTCAGTATCACTGCCCCTATACATTACAGAAATAAAAAAATATGACAGTTACACTTTAATGAAAGCAGTTCATTTAAGGAAAATTACAGATCTTTTGACAATCATTGACAGACTAACACAGGTATACATTCCTAGCTCTAATCAACTAGCAAATAAAAAAAATATGACAGTTACACTTTAAGTGCACTGAGGGTGGGCTCAAGCCACTATGTGCACCCTTGCTCCTCCTGCTTGCTTTACCAGCCCCTCCCGAGATGGACACAGCCAAGCAAGTTAAATACGCAGGAACTTGGCACTGTCAGTCAAGGAAAGGGAGGGTCTGACAGAAGAAGGATGAGGAACAAGGGTGCACAG
Source organism: Rhinella marina (assembly GCA_900303285.1). Classification (NCBI taxonomy): domain Eukaryota; kingdom Metazoa; phylum Chordata; class Amphibia; order Anura; family Bufonidae; genus Rhinella; species Rhinella marina. Next base: position 199,745 of record ONZH01010456.1, read on the forward strand.
AGTGGTTTGGGCCTTCCCTCTGTGCACTTAACCGCTCATTTGCATATGGTTTTAAAGTACTTTTTTCCTCCAGAAAAAAGGCAACTAATTACCAAGTAAAAAGTATGATTGCATTCAGCTGAGCTAGGCATCGTGCCTGGTATATCAGTGAATTTCCTGGTGACAGGCTCCCTTTTAGTGCTGACACTTTTAGCACCTTCCACCAGATTGATCATAGGCGATACAACAACCCTTTCCCCTAGCAAATGAACATAATAAACTATACAACAAAGCCATAGAAAAGGCATGCACTCATTAATCTTAAATGCAAACATCTGGGATAGAGTCTCAATGGCAAAGAGAGTACATTACATATTAAATGTTTCATTGCCGCAGCAAAGGGAAACAAAACGATAATAGCGTTTACACATTGGCAGAAGAACACGTCTCTTATCGCGTTTTGTGGCGCAGGACGACTACGTCTATGCCGGAGAAATAAATATTTTATTTATGTTCATGTTAAGCATTGATTTAGCAACAGGGAGAGGAGATAAAAGCACTCGGGTTCATTTGCAAGTCATTTGTGAGAAAACAGATGTAATAAAATCAGGCTCCTCCAGCCAGAGTCCTAGGAGTATTCATACAAAGCTGACATGACGGTGACAGATCATTTCTTATGGACGGAAGATTTTTTTAGTCTTCTTTCTTTTAGTAAGAAAAACAATGACATCATATGGAGCTGAACTGTTTTGCTGGAGTTCTGTCTTTTTCAAGGACATACAGTAAACGGGAACATTTTGGAGTCCATTCACTTACCAAGTGACTGGATAATACACCTTATTAGGCATTAGTTAATAGTGGAGGTGGGGGGGGGGTCCTCTGTTCAGGATCCTTATCTCCTAAGTCTAGAGGGGTTACAAAAAGTGTTATCTGTTGTGTCCTGCATTACACAGACAACCCATTGACATGACTGGCCACTGAGTAATATGTAAAGGCTATGGACACCTTCAGGGTAATTTGTATTATGATTGCATTTTACTCATTTTTTCTATTGGTCTTTATTAACAAATGGTCAGCCCTTTCTGAGATACAAGGGTTACAGATCAGTCTGTTTTCTTTAAATCTCACATCTGACGGCTCATGTGTATCTCTGCTCTCCTGACCTCATAAACACTCATTATACCCCAATTTTTATCTAAGGTATAATGTGACGTACCCACACACTCAAGGTCACGTCACGGGGTGTAATTACGCTATGGGGCCTATCAATTTACCACATAAATCCCGCCCACCTATCCAAGATGACGTATTTACGCTAAATTTACTCCCCAAGCCCTCTAACACCCCTACTTAACGCTGCCACCAACTATACTTCTATGAGTTATCAATAAGATTAATAACTCAATAAGGCAATAGAGGCCCTCTACCAACAATAACTACAAGCCAAGATTTATAGATATCCCTAACTTTATACAGGTAACGTTATCTCTTTGGAAACTTAGATTCTTTAAGGCTACAAGTAGAGACTTATTAAGTTTTAAAGATTTAATATACAAGAGTACAGTGCATACATGAAAATGAGTCAGGAAAAAAAGGTAATAAAACAATATACATACAATACAGTACAAACAGTAAGAAATAAAAAGTATAAAAACGAATAACCTTACTACTCAAGGGATATACGGCTGTTGGGTTCAGCAAGAAAGTGGTTGGGCAGTCTCTCCAATGACGATGGATCCCCAAAAGACTGACAAATACCTGTTTCCACCCACCCGTTTTTATCCCCCCTCAGCCGAGGGGTGGGCTGGGAAGGAACCTCCTTCCTTCTTGGGTCCGGCCTTTTGGGACGTCTGATATTATTCAGGTTTTCCCAAACTGCTGACCCATGTGGCAATATGAATCACATGAATTTCGCGCCATATGATACAAACTGCAGGTACAGGTAAGTTTCCATAATCTGAGTTGACTCGTCCCGGTCATACCAATACCAAATATGATTGAGTTATGACTTCCTGGAGGCCAGATCCTGAATACTGAGAAATGTCTCCTGTCCAGTATAGCGTGTCTAGACTCTACACGAAGCCCATGTCAGGCTAAACACAATTATTAGGGTTCTGAGGTTGTGGGTGTTATGAGGTTGGAGTTATGGCTTCTGATATTATTTAACCTACCTACTGAATGGCTTAGACCACCTGCTGGGTTAGAAGCCGACATGTCTGAGGTTGCCCTGCATTTTTAGTGGCTTGTTCCAGGTCTTCATTAGTATGCCCATATGGCTTGTAAGTAGCAGACCAGTGCTAAATGGAGTTTCCTCACCTCGTGCAGACTGGTTGGCATCTAGAGGCCCAATTTGCATAGGTCACTAACAGATCAAGACACTAACATAGAATCAGCTATTGATAATAAAAATTCTGGAAAATCTATATATCACTTAATTATCTATCTATCTATCTATCTATCTATCTATCTATCTATCTATCTATCTCAGACTTTGTTACACCTCCCCCTTCAAGACATGGCATGGGATTATTGATATAGCAATCAATATCACAAGCCATGCTCGGCTGCCTCTCCCTGACGCGATAACCCATCTGCATTGCCATGCTCACTGCCCTTTTTGTGCTGGATAGTGAAGTCATAGTGTTGCAAGGCCAGACTCCATCTCAGCAGCTTTCCGTTGTCACCTGCCACCCGATATAACCAACTAAGGGGGTTGTGATCGGTCACCACGGTAAACTTTCGCCCATAAAGGTATGGCTGCAATTTCTGCAAAGCCCATACAATGGCCAAACATTCTTTTTCTATGGTGGCATAGGCCACCTCCCTTGGTAGGAGCTTCCTGCTCAAATACATTATGGGGTGCTCATCCCCATCAGGAGTTACTTGGCTGAGCACTGCGCCTAGCCCGTAGGCACTAGCATCAGTTTGAACTACAAACTTGCGAGTAAAATCTGGGCTTTGTAAGACTGGAGAGCTAGCAAGAGCAGATTTCAAAGCTGACAGAGACCTCTCGCAGTCTGCAGTCCAGTTAACTATTTGCGGTAGCTTCTTCTTTGTCAGGTCCGTCAAAGGTTTTGCTAGGGCGCTATAGTTTGGGACAAATTTCCGATAGTACCCAGCGGTCCCTAAGAAGGACATAACCTGCTTCTTAGTCTTAGGGGTAGGCCAATTTAAGATGGCATCTACTTTCCCTGGCTCTGGCTTAAGCGTCCCTCCACCTACCTGGTGCCCAAGGTACTGCACCTCAGACATGCCTATCTGGCACTTTCCAGGCTTGATGGTCAGTCCCGCATCCTGGATTCGCTTGAGCACCTGTGACAGGTGGATCAAGTGAGCCTCCCAGGTCTGACTGAACACAGCAATGTCATCCAGGTAAGCAACAGCAAACCCTTCAAACTTGTCCAACAGCTGGTTCACCAAGCGCTGGAATGTAGCAGGGGCATTCTTCATGCCAAAGGGCATTACCTTGAACTCATAGAGCCCAAAAGGAGTGATGAAGGCGGACTTTTCCTGTGCCTCTGATGTCATGGGAATCTGCCAATACCCCCTACTCAAATCCATGATGGTGATGTACTGGGCGCTGGCAAGTTGATCCAACAGCTCATCTATGCGGGGCATTGGGTATGCATCAAAAACAGTGATGCCGTTCAGCTTCCTGTAGTCCACACAGAAGCGTGTGGTCTTGTCCCTTTTTGGAACAAGAACTACAGGTGATGCCCACGCACTTTGAGACTCTTGGATAACTCCCAGTCCCAACATCTCCTCCACCTCCCTCTTTATGTCGGCCCTCACCTCTGCAGAAACCCGATAGGCAGCCTGTCTAACTGGTGGGTGATTCCCAGTGTCTACGTGGTGCATGGCTAGGGGAGTCCTTCCTGGCCTTCCGGTAAACACAGCAAGGAAGGGGTTAAGTACCTCCCTCAGCTGGGATTTCTGAAATCCAGACAGCTCGGTACTGACTATGGCATCCTCAATGGACCCTCCCTCCTGTGCTGATGTCACTAGGTCAAGCAATGTCTCACCTTCTCCTTCCTCTGGTAAGCTGCAAACTGGCAGGACGCACATATCCCTGTCATGATGAGCCTTGATCATGTTCACATGAAAAACCTTATGCTTCTTGCGAGCATGATCGATCGTGACTACATAGTTCACGTCATTTAGGCGTTGATGAATGGGATACGGGCCTTCCCACGCAGCTTGGAGCTTGTTTTGGGTCGTGGGGATCAGGACCCACACCTTTTGACCCACCTCATATACTCTTTCCCTGGCATTCCTGTCATACCACCGTTTCTGATCAGCCTGGGCTTTTGTCATGTTCTCGTGTACCATCCCTGCCAATGCCTGCAGTCTGTCCCTGAACTTTAGGACATAATCAACCACAGAGACCTCTGGGGACATTATCTCTCCCTCCCATGACTCTTTTATGAGATCTAGTGGCCCCCGCACCTTTCTGCCATAGAGAAGCTCAAAGGGTGAGAAACCAGTTGATGCCTGTGGTACCTCTCTGTAAGCAAATAACAGGTGTGGTAGATAACGATCCCAGTCCTTTCCATGGGTGTCCGCAAACGTTCGGAGCATCTGTTTGAGGGTCCCATTAAAGCGCTCGCAGAGGCCATTGGTCTGGGGGTGATAAGGACTGGCTACCAAGTGTTGCACCTGTACCTTCTTACAGAGGCACTGCATAAGGTTAGACATAAACTGTGTCCCCTGATCCGCGAGCATCTCTTTGGGGAACCCCACACGGGAAAATATGGTGAGGAGCGCATCCGCCACCTTGTCAGCCCTGACTGATGACAATGCAACAGCCTCTGGGTAACGTGTGGCATAATCCACAACCGTCAGGATGAAGCGTTTACCCGAGCTGCTGGTGACATTCACAGGACCTACAATGTCAACAGCAATCCTCTGGAAAGGCTCCTCAATTATTGGTAAAGGTATGAGGGGGGCTCGATGCACCTGGCCGGCCTTCCCCACCCTTTGGCACACCATACAGGAACGGCAGTATTCTGCCACATCATTACCAAGGTTGGGCCAGTAGAAACTCTGCTTTAAACGACTTTTGGTTTTGCTTATCCCCAGATGGCCAACTAGGGGTATCTCGTGGGCAACCCTCAGGAGCTGCTCTCGGAATGGTCGAGGCACCACTAGTTGCCTATCAGGGGATACATCCTGTTGGGAACCAGTGGGAATGCTCTGCCTATATAGCATACCCTGTTCCCAGGTGATAATCTCCTTGTCCCCCTCCTCCGGGGTCCGACCAGCCCTCTCACGTAGCGTGTTCAGACTTTCATCAGTGTCCAGAGCGTCCTGAAACTGGCGGCGCTCTGACTCTGTACTGGTTGACAGTTGTACGCACTGACTGACCTCCGCCACTGGTGACAGACTGTCAGTCTGCTCCCTTTCTTCTGTACCCCGAACAGCAGGAGACTCGGGACTCAGATAACGGTGAGTCTCCTGAATACCCTGACTGCGAGTTACAGCAGAAATGGACACGCCACCCCCTACCTCTCGGGGAAGAGCTGTGGGTGTGGACACACCACAATCTTCATGCACATTAATGACATTGCCAGTTTTCACACTATGACTATGCATGCACACAGTATCTATGGCATTTGGGGTTATGGTTAGGCTATGAGCAGGCACAGTATTTCTACACATTTCTACCATATCACATGAGGTAAACTTATCACAGTCTATAGAAGGCACAGTCCTAACAATATCAGGTGTCACAGGGTTTAACTCACATGGGGCACTAAGTGTGCCAGTGTCCTCATTGGTATCCATGGGCACGTATCTGGAGACCAAACGCCCCAGATCAGTCCCCAACAACACATTTGTGGGAATTTTATCCGTTACTCCCACTTCCGTCATCCCTCTTCCCGCCCCCCAATCCAGGTACACGCGAGCCATGGGCAAGGCTGGGGTGAGGCCTCCAACACCAGCAACAGTTAGAGTCCTCCCTGGGATTAGATCTTCTGGCTTGACAAGGGATGGGTGCACCAGGGTCATCTCTGCACCGGTATCCCTCAAACCCATTGTGACATTGTCACCCACGGTAACCTCCTGTAGGTTGTCACTAGCCGCCCTCTTATTCCCACCCACAAACAAAACAGAAGGGGAAGAAGACGTTGGTTTGGGCAAAGGGGCGGTCTTCCTCTTCTCCGGGCAAGCAATGCTGATATGCCCCATACGGTTGCAAACAAAACACCTGCGTTGGTCTCCAACAGGCCTGGGGGAGCAGGTGTCACCCCAAAAGCTTTGTGAACCCCAGTAGAAGAGTTGACAGGGGGCTTACCCCCCTTCCATCCTGAAGCAGCAGGCTTCCGTGCCTCGGGCACTCGACTTGCAACAAACACATCTGCCAGCTGGGCAGCTTTTCCCAGTGTCTTGGGCTCCCGTTCCCGGATGAACTGTCGCACCTCCGCAGTACAGGTGTGAATGAATTGGTCCATGGCAATCAGGTCATCCATCTCCTCTAGGGTAGTCACCCCCCATCCTCTGGACCACTGTTTCACCAGGTTCAGCAATTTCCTGGCAAATTCTGCATGACTATCAGTGTCTGCCCGCCGGACAGTCCGGAAACGTTCTCTGTATACCTCTGGGGTGAGGTTAAAACGCTGTATCAGAGCTCTTTTGATAGCCTCATAATCATGCTCCATAGAGGCAGGTAAGGCCACAAACGCCTCCAGTGCTTTGCCCTTAAGTCCAGGTGGGAGGTATCTGGCCCATTCTGCAGGCGGCAGTTGAAATTGCCTGCAGACTCTTTCAAATCCTTGTAGAAAGACGTCCAGGTCTCCATCATTCTCCAGGACAGGAAAACGATCCAGGCGGGGCCTAAAGGAAACACTGTCCATGGACTCACTCTGGGGTGATGGTGAAGCACGTGTTAGTTGGATTTGGGCCAACTTTAGCTGGAACTCCCGCTCTGCTTGTCGCTCTTGCATCAACAACTGTATCCTCAGGTTAGGATCACAGTCACCAATTTGCTGGAGGAGCAGAGAAAAAGAAGAGTCCACACCGCTGGAGGCCCTGGCGCCGCCATGCCCAGCCGGTTGCTGAGTGACATCTTCTGTCGGTTCCTCTGAGGCTGGAGGTCCCTGGTCCGGTTCCGCAGAAGGATGGGACTGCACATCAAACGCCACAAGCGATTGAATTAACTCCGCCTTGTTCTGGCCCGTTGGTATTAGCCCTCTCTCTGCACAGAGAGCCAGCAGATCAGCCTTGCATCTGTTTCTGTACACCTCTGCCATCTTAGCAGGGGTCTAACTTGCAAACAAAAGAAAGAAAAAAGAAGAGGGGGAGGGGAACTGTTTTGCACGTATGTATATTCACTGACAAGTATGAATGCACTGAGTCTCTTACTTGTGGGCTGTGGTATCAGAAATACTCCAGCCCTTTAAGTGAAAGGGTTAATTGCTTAAACCAAGCACTTAAAGCCTTAACCGTGTAATAAAAAACTAATACACTATCCCACCGCTATGCCACCAATCTGTGACGTACCCACACACTCAAGGTCACGTCACGGGGTGTAATTACGCTATGGGGCCTATCAATTTACCACATAAATCCCGCCCACCTATCCAAGATGACGTATTTACGCTAAATTTACTCCCCAAGCCCTCTAACACCCCTACTTAACGCTGCCACCAACTATACTTCTATGAGTTATCAATAAGATTAATAACTCAATAAGGCAATAGAGGCCCTCTACCAACAATAACTACAAGCCAAGATTTATAGATATCCCTAACTTTATACAGGTAACGTTATCTCTTTGGAAACTTAGATTCTTTAAGGCTACAAGTAGAGACTTATTAAGTTTTAAAGATTTAATATACAAGAGTACAGTGCATACATGAAAATGAGTCAGGAAAAAAAGGTAATAAAACAATATACATACAATACAGTACAAACAGTAAGAAATAAAAAGTATAAAAACGAATAACCTTACTACTCAAGGGATATACGGCTGTTGGGTTCAGCAAGAAAGTGGTTGGGCAGTCTCTCCAATGACGATGGATCCCCAAAAGACTGACAAATACCTGTTTCCACCCACCCGTTTTTATCCCCCCTCAGCCGAGGGTGGGCTGGGAAGGAACCTCCTTCCTTCTTGGGTCCGGCCTTTTGGGACGTCTGATATTATTCAGGTTTTCCCAAACTGCTGACCCATGTGGCAATATGAATCACATGAATTTCGCGCCATATGATACAAACTGCAGGTACAGGTAAGTTTCCATAATCTGAGTTGACTCGTCCCGGTCATACCAATACCAAATATGATTGAGTTATGACTTCCTGGAGGCCAGATCCTGAATACTGAGAAATGTCTCCTGTCCAGTATAGCGTGTCTAGACTCTACACGAAGCCCATGTCAGGCTAAACACAATTATTAGGGTTCTGAGGTTGTGGGTGTTATGAGGTTGGAGTTATGGCTTCTGATATTATTTAACCTACCTACTGAATGGCTTAGACCACCTGCTGGGTTAGAAGCCGACATGTCTGAGGTTGCCCTGCATTTTTAGTGGCTTGTTCCAGGTCTTCATTAGTATGCCCATATGGCTTGTAAGTAGCAGACCAGTGCTAAATGGAGTTTCCTCACCTCGTGCAGACTGGTTGGCATCTAGAGGCCCAATTTGCATAGGTCACTAACAGATCAAGACACTAACATAGAATCAGCTATTGATAATAAAAATTCTGGAAAATCTATATATCACTTAATTATCTATCTATCTATCTATCTATCTATCTATCTATCTATCTATCTATCTCAGACTTTGTTACATATAACAATATGGCTTAACCACTTCAGCTCTGGTCCATTTCCCCCATTCCCGACCAGGCCTAATTTTGCAAATCTGACATGTATCTGTCAGGTCTGGTCATCAGAGAACATAGGTTCTATGTTTTGCTTGGTTTTCTGAGTTTTTGTGTGTTTCTGTTTAGTGCCTACGCCTTGCCTTGAACCACGTTCACACTGTGGGTTGTTTTGGAGCCAACGCCCAGCGTCTTGTTTGGTTTGTCTACTCAGGGTTAATACTCAGGTGCTGGCTGAGTGGCTTCTCTGAATCTGGTCCATTCAGAACCTGGGGGTGGGATTTCTTCCTGCATATATACCTACATTCCTCTCTGCTCCTTGCTGGTTTTTGCAATTCCTTGCTATTCCTGCTTGCGTTGTATAGTGTATCCTGACTGCTGATTTGACCCTTGGCTTGTATCTGACTACTCTACCGTCTTCCGATTTTGTACTTTTGTTATTCCTGGTTTTGAAGCGGCTTCCTGACTATCCATTTGGTGTTTTGTCTGTCTTGTTTGTTGTTCCCTGTTCCCTGCACCTTATACAGTGTATTTCGCAGTCCTCGTGGTTGTCGCCCCACGGTTTAGCATGGGTGAGGCAATAGGCAGGGACAGAGGGTTGGGTAAGCTCAGGGCACACGCTCCTCTGTTGTCTGTTTATCCCAACCTTGACAGTATCACTTCATGTGTTAATAACTTTGGAACGCTTTTACTTATCCAAGCGATTCTGAGATTGTTTTCTCGTGACACATTGTACTTCAAGTTAATGGTAAATTTGAGTCGATAAGTTTTAATTTTATTTATAAAAAAATCCAAAAGTTAACGAAAATTTGAAAAAATTCACTGTTTTCTAAATTTCAATCTCTCTGCTTTTAAGACAGATAGTGATGCCCCATAAAATCCTTTTTAATTTACATTCCCCATATGTCTACTTTATGTTGGCATCATTTTGGTAGTGTCATTTTATTTTTTTAGGACAGTAGAAGGTTTAGAAATTTAGACACAATTCTTGCAAATTTGCAAAATCAACTTTTTTAAGGACCAGTTCAGTTCTGAAGTCAGTTTGTGGGCTTACATAATAGAAACCACCCATAAATGACCCCATTTTAGAAACTACACCCCTCAAACTATTCAAAACTGGTTTTAGAAATGTTGTTAACCCTTTAAGTATTCCACAGGAATTAAAGCAAAATAGATGTGAAATTTCAAAATTTCACTTTTTTTGCAGATTTTCCATTTTAATCATTTTTTCCTGTAACACATCAAGGGTTAACAATAAAACAAAACTCAATATTTATTACCCCGATTCTGCAGTTTGCAGAAACACCCCACATGTGGTCGTAAACTGTTATTTGGGGATACGCCAGGGCTCAGAGGAGCAGCATCTGCATTTTCTAACATGGAATTTTTTGTCATGGTTTGTAAGAGTGATAACTTTTTAATTTTTTTGTGGACTGATCTGCGTGAGGTCTTATTTTTTGCGGGACAAGCTGTGCTTTTTATTGGCACCATTTTGGGGTACATCCGGCTTTCTGATCACTTTTTAATCTAATTTTTGGGAGGTTAACTAAAAAAAAAAAAACAGTTTAGGGGCATTTTTCTATATTTTTTTTTTACACCGTTCACTTGACGGTGTAGATCATGTGATATTTTTTGTAGAGCCAGTTGTTTTTTACGGACGCAGCGATACCAAATATGTCTATTTTATATTTATTTTTTTTACGTTTTACACAATAAGAGCATTTTTAGAAGAAAAATCATGTTTTTGTGTTGCAATTTTTTAAGAGCCATTTTTTTCATTTTTCGGGCTATAATCTTGTGTGGGGGCTCATTTTTTGCGGGATGAGGTGATGTTTTTATTGCTACCATTTTATATTATGTTATTATGTTTTTTGGTAGGTGATGCGACAAAAAAAGAAGTTTTGGCATAATTTTTCTTAGATTTTTTTTACGCAGTTCACTTGATGGCATAGATCATGTGATATTTTTATAGAGCCGGTCGTTTTGGACGCGGTGATACCAAATATGTCTATCTTATTGATTTATTTGTAACTTTTTTTAATGAAATATTTGGGGGGAAATTATTTTTTTTTTATATATATGGGTTTGGTTTTTTTTTTTATAATACTCTATTTTTTTTATTTTTTTTAAACTTTGTGTCCCCCATAAGGTCATACAAGACCTTAGGGGGACATTTAACTTCAACTATTTTTTTTTTTACACTTGATTTCTCCTGTAACTGGGGCTGACATAGTAGCCCCAGTTACAGGGGAAATACATCCCCAGAGAGGCTGTACAGCATAGTGCAGGGCTGTACAGTGCAGGGCTGAGCGCTGTGTATACAGCAATCTAGAAGGCAGGGACCCCTGGGAACGGTCCCTGCCTTCTCTTTGGGGTACCCTGCTGTCACTAACAGCAGGTACCCCACTGTGCAGCTGCACGATTAGCGTGCAGCTGCTATCTCTGAATGGACATTCAGAAACGTCCATTCAGAGATAGATAACCACTTCCCGGACGTTTACAGTCAACGGTCGGACGGGAAGTGGTTAAATAAGTGTTTATGAGGTCAGGAGATCAGAGATAAGAGCTACACAAGAGCTCATTGGTGCTTCAGTGAGCACCGCGGCCTCTATGGAGCTTGCCAAGCACAGTGCCGTCCATTTGGTGGCTATTGCGCTTGGTATCACAGCTCAACTCATTCACTAGGCCATATGACCAGGAAACATGACATCACCTGGCCTAAGAAGAGGCCTAAGCACTCAAAGAGCACCGCAGCCTCTTTGTACAGCTGATCAGTGAGTACCGGGAATCGGACCCCCACCGATCTCATATTGATAACCTAACCTGGGAATGAGATGTTCCAAATTATATACATTTTTTATTATTTGTTTATTTTTATATGTAAAATTGGGAAAGGTGGATAATTCGATTTTTTTTTTTTTATATTCTTGCTTTTTAAAAAATTTAAACAGTTTTTTTTTTACTGTTCTCCTGGAGGACTTGAATATATGATCACTCAATTGTACATAGCATAGACTGTTATACTTTACTCTGTGGTACAAGCAGTTTATGGTGGTTGTGATGTCTTCCTATTAAGCTCTGCCACAGATCCTCAGATGCCTTACATCAAGCAGCTCATTTTAGTGATTCAGCGGCATACCATTTTTGGAGGGAGTCCCTGGCTGGCAGTTATCATAACTGCCATATGTCATGCACTCTTACCTGATGATTTTTGTCCCCTGAAGAACAAGTTGTAGTACTAGGGAAACGCAGAGTTGGGGCTATGCTTTGTTACTATCAGGGACATGATAGGGGCAGAAAATGTTGCTCCCATGAACTTGGAGAAGATATCACCACAATATGGTATCCAGGTCATCAATCCGTGAGTAAGAAGGACAACAAAGTCCCACCTCTTTATGCCCTGCTCATGTATTTTTCCCCGTTTGGGTGACTTTTATAAAATATAAATTTTTGTTATTTTTCCTTTTTTTTTATTTTAAGTATTAGAAATTTAGAATAAAAGTTATATTTTATGAAGATAGGAGGATATTTGGTTTGTTCACAGCTCCTGAGACTGTTTTATAAACTCATTCTGCCAATATGCCGTACATTTAGGTCAAATGCCGGGAAGGGGTTAACGCCTCTTAAGACTTCTTTAAAGCAATGTGAGAAATGGAGAAAAATCTATGATGCTGCTTAATTGTAAAAGTGAAACAAATATTAGATATAATATGCCAGTATTATAAAATGCTATAAAAAGTATTTGAGTAGAAGGACTTGAACTTTATGTTGTCGAACTTGAAGGTCAATTAGGCTAATATTAATAAGTGTTGAAGGTCATTACATGATTATGTTCTAGTATTACTTCGCAGGAAGAACTCTTGCAGCAGACAAAAAGCATAGCAGAGGTGCTCAAATGCAAAATCTGTGACAGAGCCCCCCACCTATCATGTGCCCCCAATATACATACAACTCTAGGCACTGTATACCTCAATCCATCAGACTATCTATTGACCATTCTGTAAAATATTGAGATTGGTTCATACTTATGTGGGGTTTTTATCCAGTTAAGGACACAGTCTAATTCAAAATGGCCGTCATAGACTGGACTGTGTATTCCCAACATCTAGCAGATAACTCTTTCAAGGGAATGTGTCACAGATAAATTATTTTCTGCCCATTAAAGCCAGATAGTGACAGACTTTTTTTGTATGTTTTTTTTTATTTTCTGATTGTAGATTTTATTTTAATTGTATTTTATTCTAATCCCCATTATGTGGGGAGCAGCCATCTTGCCCAAGCTGTTCTCAAAAGCATTTTGAGATGTGTTTTACAGCAGCCACCATAGGCCATAGACACAATGGGTAGGAGGGGACTGAAACTGACTGTGTCATCAGAAAATGACCTAGTGTTTAAATCACATTTTAAAGTTTGAAGAATTTTTGGTGATGGTATTTTTAATTTTCCATGGGACCACATTATTTGTAATTTAAAAAATCCAAAATAAAAAAAAAACCTGCAGTTTTCACACTGGCCAGTAAGCTTAATAAAAGGTACCACTTCTTGGTCTATTAGATCTCTTTTTAGCAGTCATCTCATTATCATCACAGGCAGGATTGCAATAATAGCTAATACGTATAGTTAGATAGATAGATAGATAGATAGATAGATAGATAGATAGATAGATAGATATGGGATTTATGGATAGATATGATAGAGAGACTGATAGATAGATATTAGATAGATAGATAGATAGATAGATAGATAGATAGATAGATAGATAGACACACCATTCACAATAGTTGATATCACAGCTTATCTACTTCCTGCTGTCCTCTGCACAGGTCACAGAGCATGCCCAGAGGTCCCCTCTGTCCATTACATCTATGCTGTTAAGAACATATTTTCCCCTGGTGGTGGCTTCAAACTGTTCAATCAGTGCTTTTTCACAATAAGATTTTTATCTATTGCTGTGCTTATTTCCCTACATATTGCTTCTCTGGAAAACAGACATGCAAGCCAGTCTCCTTTCCACAAAGGAAAGGAAAACAAAGTGTCTCCTACCAGGAACCCAGCTTTTTCTGGGTAATTACCCTTTAATAGAGCAGAGTAAAGATGTTTCATCTCGCTGCCTGAGAGGCCTTGGTTGGGATACTATTTCTTCTTATGGAAGGCACCTATTATGTATATTGTAGTATTGTAAGCCAGTCAACGTTCCTCTGGATTTCTGGGAAAAATATCTGAAAATTAGCACATCTTATATTTGCTGGTATCAGATAGGCACTACTCATACTAGGTGCTCTCTGTAATGAGAAAAAGTGTCCCCAGACAAAGCATATATATTGCAGAGAAACCCAGAGTAACATGCAGGGGTGCACCACCAATGAGGCCAGTTAAGACGATCGCCTCAGGCAGCACCAGGTAAGGGCAAGAGGGGGGGCAGCAGAAGGGCCATGGGCTGAAGGGAAGGGGCTAGGTTAAGAAATTGGCATTGGGGATGGAGGGGCACCATTTCAGTTTTTGCCTCAGGCAGTAGAAAGGCACCCCTATTAACATGCTAGCCTATTTGATTCATAGCCGAATTAAAAAAAAAAAAAAAAAATCGAAATTTTCTCAATAAAAATTAATGTTCAAAAAATTAAAAAATTAAAAAATTGGTGAAAATGGACCTGAAATGAATACCAAGAAACTCGCTCATCTCTAGTGAGCACTGATGGGCCTCCGAGTTGCCCATTACAAGCACAGATCAACGTAAGGGGATGTATTATTCACTATGGACAGATTTTAGATACAGAACGTTGCAGGTGGTTATCAGAACATGATCAATATCTTTAATTGTAACATGTTCTAAACTCTTTATTACATCATTACAAAAACAGGCATATCGGTAAAGGTTACAGGCCCTCTTTAAGGTGACAATATAACTTCCCTGTTTCAGTAAAAGAAGTGCAACCTAAATTAATGTTTCACAAATGTCGCACTCTTTTAGTAAATAATTCAGCCTGGAAGCTGATGGGATGAATCATCAATTTTTCAAGGTGCATTTTCTCAATAAAAATGCTTTGTTTGCTGTACCATATGCAGTGTGCCAGCCTTAATGCCTAACGGTAAGCTGGTGATATGTAATATGCCCGCAAATAATGCCTTGAATGCTTCATAGTCTTCCTGAGCAGTAAGTGAATGTCATCAATATCTGTGAAGGGTTCTCAGGGCTAATGACCTCATGCAGTGCTATAGGGAGCCTTCTCCAGTGTAGGTCCGTATGTGCCTCCGTTTTCTGTGTGTAAAAGTTCCACTTCTTTTTAAAACTCCACCCACAAGTATTATACTGCCATTTTCTGCAGATTTCTGGTGCCTATTTGCCCAACTTAATATTCACTGCCAGTGAGGAGCTCGCTGAAAGGTGACCATGCTGGTCCTGCAATCCCTCGTAGCAGGCATTATGCAAGAAAAATGCTTGGGGTACCACCCTAGAGGTTTTCTCTAAAGGAGTTGGGGTCAGGTGGCCGCAGTTTCAGACTAAACAAGGTTTTTTTTTTATAGCCATAGAGACACATAGGTCTGGATAGGGGCTGTGGGCACAAAACGGTAGGAGACTTTTTTATGTAAGATACACTGGAGCAAGAAAAATGGTTACAAAAGTGCACATAACCTTAAAGGAGTCGTGCATATGGGGGTGGCAAACACCTTCACTTGACCAGTCCTGTAAAGGAAAGATTACTTACCTGCTTCCCAACGTTGGCTTCCTGCTCCTTCTCCTCCAGGCCTGTGATGCTCCTCTGGACTTCCTTGATGTCAACATCTGGTTTGACATGTCCTCAGCCAATCACTGGCCACGGAGAAGACCAGATCCTCTTGCATCATGTGAGCATTTGTCATGATGGTAGGGAATCTGGTCACCTCTGCGTCCAGTGATTGGTTGTGACAATGTCAAAACGGATGTTGACATTGAGGAAGCCCAGTGGAGCATCTAAGGCTTGGAGGAGAAGGAGCAGGAGCAAACACTGGGAAGCAAGTATGTCATCTTTCCTTTACAATTCTTGCCAACTTCCCCTCCCTTATTGGAGATACAACAACTTCAGCTTTGTCTATCGCTATGGTGACTTCTGCTGGATGGACTGCAGTTTGTTGTTGTGACACTAGATGTCGCTGTTACTAATGCTTTACTTGTAGTCTATCTATGCATTATCTATGATATGATGTATTTCCTGTACATTGTGATGTGAACTCACTGATTTCTTTTTCCTGTCTCTGTACCAACCACCATGTAAGGTAACCTCCAGTTATTGCATGCATGTTCCAATAAACCCAGTTCCTGTTACTCCACAATGTCTGATCTAAACTGACTCTGCTGCACCCCCCCCCCCCCACACATTCTTTCACAAAATTGATATATGTATATAAGGTCATGTGTGTGAATTTAATAGTATTTTGATACTACTTTCTGTTGGATATCTCCATATTTTCACCTACATTACTATTACCCTAGTCTCCATTCTTTAGTTTACATCATCAATTCACTGTATTATCAGGTAAGAGGTCAGACCTCCAGTGAATGTTGCTGCCCCTTTGTCCTGATCTAAGATGGTTTAGTAGAACTGTGCAGATCCACGTGTTTTGACCAAAAGGTAGACACAAAGACCCTGCTATAAAGTGTAAAATAAACTGCTTCTTCCAACACTTCTTGGCCTTTGTGGTTCTGCAATACTTTGTAGTCCCCAAGCAGGGGCGAACTGGGAACTTAAAGTGGCCCTGGAAAAAAATACTGAAAGTGGCCCCGTTTTGTAGTTGGGTCCAAAATGATGGAAGGCAGAACCAACAGAAGTAGGCGATGCCAGCAATGCCATACTGCGGCACATTATACCGCCCCAACAGAGCCAAATACCCCAGTCCATCACATAATACTGCCGCCAGCAACACAAAATACAAAAACTTCCACTGGCTGCCCGTGAGGAGGGCTCAGGCGGCCCCCTGGGCATCGGACCACCAGGAAATTTCCCTGTAAGGTCTATGGCCAATCTGCCCCTGTCTCCAAGCACTGTGCCTGCTGTCTGACCTCTGACTTGCTCTTGACCTCCTTGATCCCCTTCCCTTGTCTAACTTCTTCTTGGAACGTCTTGTGTTGCCGATACTTGTTGTCCTCTTGCGGCTGGTACAATATATATTTATATGACCTCCCGAGTACCTGTGAACTGGGGAAGGGGCAGTCCATAGGGAAATAGGGTCACAATCCCTGAGTACAAGCCGCCCAGGAGGACATTATACAAATGAGATGATGAACGTTAATGGAGCAGCTGAAATGAGTAATGCTGGAAAGCATCCGATTTGATTTTATGACTCTGTAGATACGAGATGTTTACACTGAAATATTAAGAATGTTTTGCAGAAGTGTAAGTCGGTTAATTTACCATCGCCGTAAAAATCAGCAGGATATCAGCGAAGACATAATCAGGCAGGTAATGCATCATTCCTCGTTCCCTAATAGACGGCACAATTAATTACATTTAAGATTGGTTTTCTAATTGACTGTATAAACATATAAACCATACACTTACAGTACATATACTCTAAGGTCTTATTACGGGGCCCTATTATTATTATTATTATTAAAATTGGGCCCCATAATGGGATAAATAATGATATAAGCGTGCTGCCAACCTCCGACTGAGGCAGACGGCAGGGGATACATACTATCTCTGGAAGACACCCACCAACATCTATGGCACACCCCGTGGATATGACATAACTCTTCCGCAGGAAAAGCGCATTCATTTTGGATGATATAATACTGACTGCTTGGATTTCCTAGTATTGCATGCAGATGAATGGTAGGACTGCGACAAGAAGGAGAAGAAGTATTACCGTCTTGGGTCTCCCTTCACCATAAATCCTATAACAGTCTTGTGGTCTTCCTAACTTTAACCAAGGCATGCCCTGACATTCTGACGGGACAGTCCCGAACAGAACTGTTGCTGGGCGTCCTTCACCCATAGCAAAGAATCAGCGTGGCATTGACATATATGACAAAACATAGCACTGCTATAATGCACACATACATTGTGTCACCATACCACACACAAACGTAACCGTGCTATATTGGAGACATATAGAAGTGCTACAAAATACATACATTATGTACATAATCACATTGCACACACATACCGTACTATTGCAGACCATGCAGCTGCTATGGGGCCCAGGACAAGAGGGGGCCCAGTCTTAGTTGGGATTATCTCCTCTTCTACTGGAGGTGAAAACTTGGTCAGGACTCTGCCCTCTATGGAACAACTTTTAGCAAATGAAGCAGTGGAAAAATTTCCCAAGGGTCATTGATAGGGGTTTAGGTGGAAACCCTTCTGTCCTGTGTGGGGGGCCTGGTTTGATCCTTGCTATGGGGCCCTTACTTCTCTATGTACACCACTGCACACACACATACATATGCATTATGCACATATATAAATGCATTACACATGCATACTGCACACACATTACACAAATATAGTTACACACATTGTTCATACATACACATTACGCATTATACATAAGCATTACACACACACATATATAAACACATTGTATACAACGTACATACAATGTGGACACACACTTTACACACACATATATAAACACGTTAGGCTACTTTCATATCTGCTCTTTCCCTTTCCTCTATTGAGATCCGTCATCCACTATTGAGATCCGGGAGGGAAGGGGGGGAACGCTTCCGTTTTGTCCTCATTCATTGCCAATAGGGACAAAACTTAAAGAAGAACTCCCGCAAAAATTTTTATTCTCTGACCTGTTAGAAAGGTGCATGATATCATCTGCAGTGATTGTCATTTTCTTATCAGTGACTGTTTCTGTGAGTAAAAACCTCTCTTCTTATTGTAGCTGGGTCATGTGACCAACTCCCTGACCTCCAACTGACCCAGGACAGAAAGCCAGTAACTGCTCTATTCATTCCTATGGGAGCCTCACTTTCAGTCTCATAGGAATACATAGAGAATTAGACTTCCTGTCCACACATAAGTCTATGTGTGAGTTGGTGGGTCTAATTGCTGGTCACATGACACAGATAAGAAACTTCAGGATGATAGAAGTCAAAAATTCAGACACTGGTAAGAAAATGACATTCACTACAGATTATATCATGTTCATTTCTAGCAGGACATGGAATAAAATATTTGTCGGGAGTTCTTCTTTAACTGAAGGGAGTGGAGTGTACCAGAATGCAATCCATTCCGTTTGGTTGCGTCCCCATCGCAGACAGAATAATGCTGCAAGCAGCGTTTTTCTGTCCGCAATGTGGTGCGGAGCAAGACGGATCAGTCATGGCTCACAATGTAACTCAATGGAGGCGGATCCATTTTCTCTGACACAATAGAAAACGGATCCGTCCCTCTTTGACTTTCAATGGAGTTAATGATGGATCCATCTTGGCTATTTTAGAGATAATACAACCGGGTCCATTCAGAACGGCTGCAGATGGTTGTATTATCAGTAACAGAAGCGTTTTTGCTGATCCATGACGGATCCAACAAAAAAGCTGGTGGGAAAGTAGCCTTAGTCATACATATACATTGCACACACCCACATATTACACTCATGCATACACACTACACACACAATACACACATATAAAAACAATTGCACATACATACAACATTTTACACACCGACACATTGCACACACATACAGTTACACACATTTCATACATTCTCACATCCCAGCTCTGGAGTAGAGAGGTGGTAAAGCACCTTTTATTTTGCTTACATGACATTGATTGCAGCAAAGGGTTAAACAACCAGGAGGTTTCTCCAATGTCATTCATCACAGTTGCCCTCCCATCTGTGATGAGCTCTGCCAGCATAACAAGAACATGTGCCATATGCTTACAACACTTCGAGGGAACTACATCCAAACCGTGCCTCTAAATATACAGTATGCTGTGTGGTAGAAAGAGGTACGGGCAGGGGTGCACCTAGCCTTTCTGCTGCCTGAGGCAAAAACTGAAACAGCGCCTCCCTCCAATGCCAATTTGTATAACCTACCCCTTTGCCATAATGAAATCGCTCATTGCCCATGGCCCTTCTGCTGCCCCCCTCTTTCCCCTTTCTGGTTCTGCCTGAGGTGATCGCCTCACCTGGCCTCATTGGTGGTGAACCACTGGGTACAGGAGCAGATCTGTTCTAAAAAAAGACCTCATGGTTTGGTGAATCATGTGCTGAAAGCTCTTGTATAGGGGAACCTCAATTATCCCCCTTGCCCCCCTAAGTATCCTTCTAGCCCTGACTAGTTTAGCACTATTGGGGCACTTTGTTTTTTTTATTCTAGATAGTGACTAGAACCCACATTGTGACGACGTTCCTGAGATCCGCTCTGATTCTACTCTCACTCTCTAACCACAGTCACTGCATATCCTTCCAGTCAATCACAATAAAAGACATGTTTCGTCCGGGAGGCTTTTCATCCTCCTTAGAGAGAAGTAATACAGGATACCGGAAGTAGTTACATGAATCTAAAGAATATTACATTGTAGATTTCAAACAGATTGAAATGAATGTGTCGTGAAAGTGATGTGTCCCCATTGATTTCTACGTTAGAATAAACAGATGCTTAATGCCGGCAAACAGATCAAAGTCAGACACATGGAGATTCACCGCCTGCAAAAGTAAGAGGAAAGCCCAGACACGTTATCCCATTAAAAACAATATAAGGTCCTTAAAGGGGTTGTCCCACAAAAATATATTCAACAGTTTTCAAACCAGCACCTGGATCAGAATACTTTTGTAATTACATGTAATTCAAAATTTATCATAGCCACTGAGTTATTCAATAAAATGTATCTGTATAGCGCCACCTGCTGTTTGTTTTTTTCTTATTTCTTTGACCTGCTCACTGAGATGGCCGCACATGCTCAGTTTCTTCCTTCAACTGCCTCCTGAGTTGTGATAGGTAGAGCTGAGACACGCCTCCTGAGCTGTGATAGGGAGAGCTGAGACACACCCCCTGAGCTGTGATATGGAGAGCTGAGACATGCCTCCTGAGCTGTGATAGGAAGACCTGAGACACACCTCCTGAGCTGTGATAGGGAGAGCTGAGACACGCCCCCTGAGCTGTGATAGGGAGAGCTGAGACACACCTCCTGAGCTGTGATAGGGAGAGCTGAGACATGCCCTCTTAGCTGCAGCAGAAAAGACACTCCCCTTGAGCTGTCAGCTTGATATAAATCTAACAGAGCAGTGAATGAGGAGATCTCTGGATCCATTTGAGGTACAGGGCTGGTTCCAGCTTTGTTAGAAAGAGGTTGTCATGTAGTATATTAGTCATAGGATAACCCCTTTAATGTGCTATTCATTACACTGAAAATGCCGTCAGGTTCCTATAGTGCAAAGTGCAGTTAGGCCGCATTCACATGTCCGTATTTTGCATCCGCATCCTCTCCGCATCCGTTTCCGCATTTGCGGACAATTATGCGGATAGTATGCGGATCCATTCATTTCAATGGGTCCAGAAAAAATGCGGACATTGCACCGTATGTTGTCCGCATCCGTTTCTCTGTTCCGTTCCGTTTTGCGGATCTGCAATCAGAAATCCTCCTGTCCTACTTTTCCTCCTGTTTTGCGGTCCGTAGCCCAATACAAGTCTATGGGACGTCCGTAAATGCGGAAGACATGCGGAAAGCCATCCGCATGTCATCCGTATTTGCGGATTCCGTTCCAGGAGGGGTGAAAAAAAAAAGATGTTATTCATCCTTCCGTTTTTTGTGGATCCGCAAAAAACGGATGACATATGGATACATCCTTTCCGTTTTTTACGGATCAACAACGGATCCGCAAAAAACTGACCGTTTTCCAGGATGTGCACACATACGGACGTGTGAATGGGGCCTTAGGCTTATAAAACTTCAGATCGCCCCGCAAAAAATGAGCCCCCATACAGCTCCGTATACATAGATACCAAAAAGTTATAGGGGTCAAAAAAAAAAGGGCAACTTTCTAATTATTTTATCACTATCAAAACGCAGGAAAAACTATACATGTTAGGTATTGCTGGATTCGTACTGACCAGTAGAATGAAAGTAACGGGTCAGTTTTAATGCACATCGAACGCTGTAAATAAGAAACCCGTAGAACTGTAGCGGAATAGCGGTTTTTTTTGCAATTTCACCTGAATTTTTTTCCCGCTTCCCACTACACCATATGCAATATTAAATGGTGGCGTTGGAAAGTACAACTTGTCCCGCAAAAAACAAGCCCTCATACAGCTATGTGAACAGAAAAATAAAAGAGTTATGGCTGTTTGAAGGCAGGGAGCGCAAAACGAAAATGCATAACCGAAAAAACCTCCGGGAGTGAAAGGGTTAAGCTGCCCATAAACATTAGGGAAACAATGGCTCAACCTGTTGATTTTGGCAGGACCAACCTAACATTGTGTATTGGGTCCTCAGACTCTCCCCAATGGCATATGTCGGAGGAGAGAAGGGTTGGGCATGTTGGATTTCAAAACGTCAGATCATTTTGTTTGCATTTTGCCGAGCGTGCATGTGTAGAGTGATAGTGAGAGAGCTGCCTGACAAATGAACATGCCTCTGACAATGATTATTAATATTTGTTTGGCGGGCTTAAAGGGGTTGTCTAGTACTTCTCATCGATGGTGGTTTCACATCCCGCACCCCCATGATCAGCTGTTCTCCGGGAGATCCAACGTCAGAATTACACAGCTCCACCCATTGTGTAGTGGATGGAGCTGGTTACTGCAGAGCTGCTTCCATTCACTTCAACAGGAGAAGTGCTGCAGTTACCAGCTCCGTCCACCACACAATGGGAGGAGCTGTGTAGAGTTTGTGCATTCTTCTTAAGATAATACAGAAGAGCTGACTGGCAGGGTGCGGAGTATTAGACCCCCCACCAATCTAATATTGATAACCTATCCTGAGAACAGCCCATTAATATAAATGTTATTATCACATTATTAATGTATTTTATAGAAGACAAATTAGAAGGAAGGAAATGATAAGATTAAAAAAAAAAACAAAGCAGCCCCGGCAGATCATCCGGCAATAAAAGACTTGGTCTAATTGTTTTTTGTACAAGGGGTTCGTTGACATTCACCACAGTAGCGCTTCACATATTCTCAGTATCAGTTTCATTAAATTTCCTTCCATGCTTGTCAATCTTCATAGAATAATAATGAGCAGCGCCGAATAATTTAACAGAATTATTTCTCATGAGGCATCATTTCAAAAATTCCTAACCACACCCCCCCCCAGTAAACCAATAATGTCCCCTGCAGCAATTTCAGCCTGGAACTAATGTCAATACGGAGTTAACATTTTTAATAAAAAACCAGCAGAGAGGTGGACGGAGCCCTCAGAAGAGACCACTAGGCCTGAGTCAGTCTAATGTAGGTAATCTACACCTGGTCTATAGAGAAATGCAGCTACTGCAAAACATTGCTTAGGCTGCGTTCACATGTGCGTAGTGAGCTCTGGTAGCGTGTTCCGGCAGAGGAACAGAATACCAGAGTTCAGCATATCCAGGAGCAGACTTGGAACTTCAAGGCTTTGGGGGCAGTTTATTATTGCATTATACTCATTTGAGCTAAAAATATTTTTTTAAATTGGTCTTTATTAAGAATATGGAGTCTTTTTTTCTGTACACTACTGAGATGCTCTACAAGCAGCCTGTCAATTTTCTCTCTTTTCCATCAGTTGGGGAGATGACGGGCTCCCTGCCTCTTATCTTAAGATAAGAATGTGGCTTAAATAAGTGTTTATGACCTCTCAATAGTTTAGAGATTATTAGGGTTATTAGGTGACTGGCACAAGTGAAGTGAAAGTACCAGTCACACAGTTAGAAAAACAGTTAACCCTTTGTGACAGAATGGCTCAATACTTTTAATAAAGGCCATCATAAAAAAATTGCCTCCGAGGGTGTACATACACTTTAAAGTGGCCCTGGAAAACAACCTATATGCTATAGATGGGTCCAAACTGACAGAAGGCAGGGCAAAAGAAGTAGACGGGGCCAGAAATACAGTAGTGTAACACAAAATACCGCCCCAGCAGAACCAGCACAAAATACTGTTTCCCTAGCTCCTGAGGATGGAGATACAGTTGAATTCAAAAAAGCACCTGCGGCCACCAGCCAAGTGCATAAGTACCTGATGCTCCTAGCATTAATGAATGCTGAGGGAATCTAATCATCACAAACTTGGCTGGCAGCCATGAGGAGGGCTCGGGTTGGCCCCCTGATCATTGGCCTACCAGGAAATTTCCTTGTATGGTCTATGGCCAGTCCTTCCCTGAACATATCCAGCATAGCCATGCACCACCAGATACCTATTGACTATAAGGGGATCCAATGGGGATCCAGGCGGTTTTGTGGCATAAATGCCAGCTTTCAACTGGGCAAAAAGTACTGCATGCAGGACTTTTTTGTCCAGCCAAAAGACATTTATATCAGAAACTGTTCAGATCCCTGTCGGATCCCATTATAGTCAATTTGGATCCGGCGGTGTACGGTAAAATATACTGAGGGCTGCTTTTCTGGGGCCAACAGTAGGCTTTGGCAGTACATCCTGGGAGAGTTGGCAAGTATGGTGACCACCCTGTCTGAATCTTCAGAAAGAGAAAGAAGGTCTCAAAAAGTATTCCCAAACAATGAAACATCATTCCACAGACAGAAGATCATCTGTGGAGAATGGAGATTTAAAAAAACGCACAAATTTTTCCAAACCAAAGAGCTGAACACAAGCTGCTGTAATACATCTTGAAGAATGGCCTTCAGCTATCAAGGCATTAAGGTTATGGTGAAAGGGGGTTGTGAAAAGGGTGGCTCCCACCACTCAGTACGGGAGGTGCTTTCCCTGATCACCTCCCACTGGGTTTTGGCGCACACACAATGTTTTAAAATGCTGTAAGCAGTCATGTGTGTATACTGAACCTGATGAAGGGGCTCCTATTGCCCCAAACCACGTTGTGCATTTACAATAAAATGTCTCTTGCATCTTCAGTTATACCTATCAATTTTCCTGCTGGGCAGCACCACCCTTTTGGCAAACCCCATTTCTTTACACACTTGGGACCAGAGTAAGCTGAAGTAATTTTTTAGAAGTTTTTTTATTTTTAGTAATTACAAAAAAATACAACAAACACATTTTAGTAATATACTTGAATGAAATAAATGCCACAAAACCATCCATTATAGGAGCCGAAGAATGAAAATAATGGATGCGGCGTTTCCATCAAATGACAAAAAAGGAACACCACCTGATGGACCCCACTGACTGTAATGGGATCTAGTTTCCAGTCGAAAACCAGGCATTTTACAGGACAAGAGAGTGCAACATTCTGCGTTATTTTGTCCTGTGCTTTTGACGTAATCTTCAACAGAGGTCCTTAATGTATCCTACAATACAAATAAGGCCTAACATGGACTTCTGTGCATGTAATCAATCCCCCCATCAGTCACAGTATACTAGGTCTCTGATTGTCACATCTGGGGGTCTTTTTTTTCCAGAAAAGTAGTGAGAAAACAAGCACTTGCCCATCTAATCCCATCTCTGCCTAATTAGGCCCAGACTGAGAGTAGTAGTTTGGCGATAGCTGTAGGTTTTGCGACACATTAGAGACTGACACCTTAAACTAATAGTAGAAGGAACTGGATAAAAGGAGAAAACATAAAAAAGAGATAATACCAGTACAAGTTTGAGGAGTTATTTAAAGTAGCGGAGCTATCATCAGAGCGCTGGGTTATGAAGGTAGCATTTCCAAGGCAAGTTCTAAAACATCACCTAGCAACTGTTTTCTAGTACGTGGCGTTATCTAATGCTCCCTGCGTAGATCCTGTTCTGCTTCTATTTATATTCCTGGCTAATAATCTTCTAATATTATTTTGTCAAGATGGGAAAAAAGCCCAACAGGTAATACACATGTATTATCTCTTCATCTTTTTGAGGGAGCGCTCATCGGACTAGCCAATCTTCCAGTATAGCTGCATCAGAAAACACTGATATCATGAGGGGTTTTTCACTGGTTTCTAAACTTTTCCAAAATATATTATGTTAAGGCCGGTTCCACACAACCGAGTTGGGTCCAGGAAACACATGATGTCCTAATTTCCTGGACCGAACACTGCTTCTTTGACTGAACTCACAGCACCATAATGTAATGACTTAAAGGGATAGTTCGGGTTCAGAGCTGAGCACTGAAATAAGCTCCCCTTCACTCATTTACCATGTCTGAGGGGAGCATCAGATCATTTCTTGCTCTGATGCTCTCCCTTACCATGTGCTGTATCGCGCAGGGCAAGGGCTTTTTTTTTTTACTACCGGTGACGTACTGGGCTTTACATGGGTATGCTAGGAGAAGACTTCCGCCTAGCAGGGAGTCTGGTGACATCATTGGCACTAATGGGCAGTCTTTGGCATTACCTTGGCTGTATTACAGGTTAGGGCAGCGCTAAAGGCTGCCAATCAGTGCTGGTGACATCACCGGGATCAGTGCTAGGCAGAAGTCTCAGCCTAGCATAATAAGAAAAAGCCAGGGACATCACCGGCACAAATGGGCAGTCTTTAGCGCTGCCCTAGGCTGTTTTACAGGCTTAGCATACTGGGGAAAAAAACAGGTACAGGACAATGGAGAGCATCGGAGCAAGAAATGCTCCGATGCTCCACTCAGACATGGCAAATGAGTGATGGGGAGCTTATGTCCGGGTTCGACAACCCCTTTCAACATAAGACACTGTGGGTTCCTGCCTGCCCACGGGTCTACTGTACTTTACTCACAGAATGCCATGGTACAATAGACCCACAGTCAGATAGGAACTGACAGTATCATAAGTCATTATGAAAGTCCAGAAAATGTGTTTAGTCCAGAAAATGTGGCCATCACATGGAGCTTGTCTCCTGGACCCAACATTATCATGTGAAACTGGCCTAAGGGGTAGTCCATCAGGACAAGCCCGGCCTATACACCCTATTATGCCATAGACATCATAGAGGGAGGTATGTAGAGTCCCTCTGTGTGAGCCAATAGAGAGAAGCACTGCGTGAGAACTTCTCCCATTTGGAGACCCAACCCATCAATGCATGACATGGTTGGTCATTCATGGATGGTCAAGCTCAGTTGACCATCTGATTGTAAGGGTTTACAGAAACTGGACCAATGGTGGTCAACCAATCACTTTTGTCTTCTTGAGACACCCCTTTTATAGCTCTCTCATCTTTGACAGTGGAACATGGTATCAATGCTTCATATGGTTATATGAATAAGGGCATATTACTTATTTGCCTTCAATCAAGCCACATTTATACCTAGTGTTATCTAAGACTGACTGGCAGGGACTAACCACCATGCCTTTGCATACTGTAAAAAATCATAACTATTGAAGTATACCGGTCTAGTGAATGCCAATAGGTCATATTTTAGGCATGAGCAAACCCGTGAAAGCTCGGGTTTGACCAAACTTCAGATCAAAAGTTCAGGTTCAGAACTTGTCCCCGAACACCATTGAAGTCAATAGTGACCCGAACTTAACTTTATTATTTTCCGTTATAACATGGTTATATTGGAAAATAATAGCATTCTTAAGACAAAATGCAAAACAATATGGCCTTTTAGGGGTTAAAAACAACATCAACTCACCTCAACCACTTGATCGCTCTGCCACTTGTATATCATACTAGCTCCTGGTGTCAATATATGGAACTTCCAGGTCTGGACTGTGTCGTTGCTATAACGACAGGATTCAATGGCGTTCCATATTTTCATTCATTTGCGCTTATATAGCGCTCCAAAAAAAACCCTGTTGCCGTGGTAACCAATGCATGGATCATGCTTAACCACATTACTTATTAATGGACTACCATTTTGAGGTAGACAGTCAGAAGAAGGGTGACCTCCCATGGCCTATTCTCCAAGAAACAAAGTACCATGCTTGTGACCAAGACATTTAAAGGGGTTATCCGATGACTAATGTAAAAAATGAAAATCAGACATCATATAGTACATGACAATCTCTTTGTAACAAAGCTAGAACCAGCCCTGTACCTCACATGGATCCAGAGATCTCCTCATTCATCGCTAGATTTATATCAAGCTGGTAGCTCATGGGAGTGTCCTTTCTGCTGCAGCTCAGGGGGCGTGTCCATTCTGTTGGCCCTGAGTGATGAAACTGTGAGGCTATGAGTTAAAAGTATGTAAAAAATTCCATAACGTAACTGGTTCAAGAGCAGACCTTTCCACCCCCCCCTTCCTACCATTCATGACCAGACATTGCATATGGGTCTCCATTTCTATGTCAATTATATTTTAGTATGTTATGGTTTTAAAATACATAAAAAGGGGGGGTCAGTTTTTTCGCATTTTTTTTTTTCATTAAATAGCACAACACAAATAGTACAACGAAAAAAACTTTCTAAAGGATGTCCTCTTTCCATTACAGTTATGTTGATATAGGACAGAGATGCTCAACATGCGGCCCTCCAGCTGTTGCAAAACTACAACTCCCAGCATGCCCTAATAGCTGTAGGCTGCCCAAGCATGCTGGGAATTGTAGTTTTGCAACAGCTGGAGGGTAGCAGATTGGGCATCCCTGATATAAGGGATATATAGTTTATGGTCACCAGGGATGGGACTAGAAGCTGCAGTGTGGAGTAAGGTGGCACTTTTTTTCTTTAACTTTATTTTTTTATTTTAAGGTCATACAAGACCTCTGGGTACATTAAAACATTTCTTTATTTTTTATTGCTGATTTCTCCTGTAGCTAGGAATGACATATTAGAGGAATACAGTTTCCTGATATGCACTGCAGAGCTGATCTGGGCCTGCTAAGACCCAGCAGCTCCTCCTGTTACCTGGTCTCCAATGATCACTTGATTGCTGGGACCAGAGGAAGAAGTGCCACGGAGACTTCCTGATCTCTATACATGGCATTCACTGAGTATTGATGGCAAAGGCAGGGGCAGTGATAAACCATCTCTGCCTTCTCTACAGGGAGCCCAGCTGTCACTGACAACCAGCTCCCTGCTCCAGTAGATGCACAATCTTCGTGCAGCTGCAAATTGGGTTCAGAAACGTGGTTGAGGGTTGTATGGACCCACCAATCACTTGGCAATCCAGAAGCAATTAAAGGGGAATTCTGGTTTAAGCAACTAAACTGCAACTGCTATTCTTTCATTAAGGGTCCATTCACACGTCCGCAAGTGTTTTGAGGATCCGCATAACACAGACACCAGCCCTGTGATAGAAATGCCTATTCTTGTCAGTTGCTGCGGACAAGAATAGGACATGTTCTATCTTTTTTTTTTGCAGGGCTATGGAACGGAACTCCGGATGCGGACAGCACATGGTGTGCTGTTCGCATCTTTTGTGGCCCCATTGAAATTAATGGATCCGCACCCATTCCGCAAAATCGCGGAATGGATGCAGACCCATTCATATGGATGTGTAAATGGACCCTGAAGGGAGCGGGTCATCAGAAATGCATGTTTCATATTTTAAATCATGTGTCATGTTTTATGATATTTTAGTGAATTGTTGATGGTTAGTTTTTTATTTTCTGTGTATCTATGTTGAAAAAAGCCTAAAAACTTTCAGTGTTTGCACCGGCCACTAAGGCTATTTTCACACTTGAGTTTACTACGGATCCAGCGGGTGGAGGGGCCGCCGGATCCGTAGTGATAATACAACCATGTGGATCCGTAATGAACGGATCCGATTGTACAGATGTAGCAGCGCTTCTCCTCTTTCACTCCTTTCACCAGTAAAAGTACGCTATTCGTACACATTAGCATTAGAGAGAATCGGTACGCTAATGCATACGCATATTTTAATCTGTACACTAATGCGCATGCTCGCTCATCTCTAATTAGCATACAAATGCGTACGCAATTAGTGTACAATGCATAGCATTAGCATACAAATTCACACGCTACATCTGTATTATCTTTAAACATCGCTGGTACGGATCCGTCATGATCTCCATTGAAAGTCAATGGAGGACGGATCCGTTTACTGAGTGTGTTATACTGAACGGATCCGTCCCCATTGACTTGCATTGGGGGTCATGACGGATCCGTCTTGGTGCGGATGCCCAGGACGGAGAGCAAACAGCAGCATGTTGCGGTTTGTTCTCCGTTCTGGAGACAGAACGGAATGCTATCAGGAGAATTCCGTTGTCTTCAGTTCAGTTTTGTTCCCATTGACAAAGAATGGGGACAAAACGGAAACGTTTTTTTCCGGTATTGAGCCCCTATGACGGAACTTAATACCGGAAAAAGAAAACGCTAGTGTGAAAGTAGCCTAATAGGTCACGTCTTGGTCTGTACAGATCACTTTACTGCAGTTATCTGCTTATCATTACAGGCGGGATTACAATGACATATCACCTCTGTGTATAGATAACACAGGATCCACCATTCACCATTCAAGGTGATATCACAGCTTATCTGCTCCCTCCTGACCTCTGCACTGGTCACAGAGCATACCTAAAAAACTCTCCCATTGAAATCAATGAGTCCTGTTATACAATGAATTATCTTTTTTTTTTGCTGAAATGATAATATCCCTTTAAGCTGACATTACATAATAGTAAATAATCCCATAATAATAATAATAATAATAATAATAGTAATAATAAGTTATGATATTTTTATGTATTGCTTGCAGGTAATCCAATTTTGTAAGTCAGCAACCTGCAGGAACATTAGCAGAAGACGCATTCGGCTCTGCTACATCTGTAGACTACATTTCAGCCATATTTGTAAACTGTTTACCAATTCCAAGTGATATAATATACCTTGTGCATGATTTTTTTTCTTCCTACCGTGGCTGACTAACGTTACGCAGTAACGGAGCCGTGCTTTATTAGAAAACGCTTCTACTTTGTGGGTGGATTGAACACATGTTCATTATCTGGAAGGGGGTAATTAGAAGATGAGTGTGACACTGAGGAGTGTAAAACTGCATTACATTACCGGAAAGATGGTTTCCATTGGAGACACAATTTCAACAAAAAGAAAAAAAAAAAAAAAAAGAAATTGCCATTGTGATGAAATGAGCACATGTAGAATAATTGAACCTGGGGATGGAGAACTAGGGGGTCTTCGGTTCAGGACCCTCATCTATTAGCCGGAGCGCTGACAATGAGTGAGGAGTGTCCCCTATGATATAGAGATTAATTAAAGGGGTTTTATACTGATGACCTATCTGATTGTGGGGGCCTGAAACCCGGGACCCCCACTCATCAGCTGTTTGAGAATGCACTGGGCCCCTTTAAATCTAATTAACCTAGGATGCAATATTTGGTATAAAAGCTAGATGGCTATGTGTATCTAGACAAAGGAATTCCCACACTAGAGCAGGGATCAGCGCTCAAGCTGCTCTGAAACTACAACTCCCAGCATGCACACTTACTCGACTGTTCTTGAAACTACCATAGAAATGAAAGAAGGATTCTGGGAGTTGTAGTTTCAAAACAGTTGGAGTACGAGAGGTTATTGATCCCACACTACAGTATTTATTTTATGCACTTCTATAGCGCTTTACAGACATTGTCATCACACTGTCCCCAATGGGGCCCGCAATCTAAGTTCCCTATCAGTATGTCTTTGGAGTGTGGGAGGAAACTGGAGAACCTGGAGGAAACACAGGCAAACACAGGGAGGTACCTACACACTTATGCAGATGTTGTCCTTGGTCGGATTAGATTCTAGGACCCCAGAGCTGCAAGGCACCAGTGCTAACCACTGAGCCACCGTGCCACCCATGCAAGGATATATATCACTCACTTGTTAAACCACATGTCACAATCCTATTAGTTAATTTGTATTTTTAGGCCTCGTTCACATTTCGTTTAGTTTTTCACCAACTTGTGCTGTACGCATTTTCTACGGACAGGACAGGTACCCATTGATTTAAATATATGTCTGTTCACATTTCAGTATATTTTTACTGACCCGCACTGAATCCTGACACATTCATTTCAATGGGTCTGTGTACATGAGCGTTGTTTTTCACGCATCAGTTCTGCGTTGCGTGAGAATTGCGGCATGTTCTATATTCTGTGTAAAACACATTGCATCCGGATGTAACCTGGATGCAGTTCGGATGTATTGCGTTTTTCACTGATGGTTGCTAGGAGATGTTGTTTGTAAATATTCCATATTTTTCACACACCTGAAAAACGCATCAAAACTGACCCTGCAACCACACGGGAAAAAACGAAACATTGAACGCAAATGCAGACAAAACTGACTGAACTTCCTTGCGAAATGGTGTGAGTTTCACTGAATGCATCCTGAGCCAATCCGTATAGTACGTGTGAAAGAGGCCTAAGAAGAGCTGTGTAATGCTTCATTATCCCCTGTGGTGGCGCTGCAGGGAATTACTGCCAGCTATCCCTACAGAGCATCGCTGATCGCTGGAGGTCCCAGCACAGGACACTGTGTGATCTGCTTATTTCCAAAGGACCCTTTTAACAGCTATGTATTGGGAGGAGAGAACCCCTTTATGTGTGTTCATATCTGTATGTGTGTGTTTTGCTTCTGGGTGTTTCTGTGTGTATATATGAGTTTGTCATACCTCCCAACCGTCCCGGATCCAGCGGGACAGTCCCAGATAGCAGTGGCTGTCCCAGTACGGGGGAGGTATGTCCCTGTTTCTGGCAGTTGTCTCTGCGTCCATAGGATGCAGAGACAGTCGCTTGTATTATGAAGAAGCAGAGAGTAGGCATCGGCTCACTACTTCATCCATCATCCCTCCCGTCCCCCCTGCAGGCTCTCCATACCTCTGGTCTGGGAAGGCTCCACACCCTCCACAGACCAGAGCAACCGATATCCTGCTGCTGCTGCAGATGGTGCTAGGAAGAATGTAAGTATATGGTGTTTCTTTTTTTTTTTTTACTTTCTGTGAGTGGCACAATGTGGGCATATTTCTGGGGGGCACAATGTGGGCATATTTCTGGGGGCACAGCTGGGCATATTGCTGGGGACAGAGCTGGTCATATTACTGGGGGCACATAACTGGGCATACTACTGAGGGGCAAATAACAGGGCATATTACTGGGGGCATATTACATTACTGGGAAATAATTACTATGTGGGGCAGTAAGGGGACTGGGTGGGATAAGGTGTATAGTTATGTTTTGGGCGGAGTTAAAGGCGTGGCCTAGTGCTGAAAATATTTGCCGCAGTGTGTCCCTCTTTGTTCATTTACAAAGTTGGGATGTATGGTTTGTGTATATGGTAGTTATTATTATATGTTATTATAAGTTATTATAAGTTATTATATGTTATTATAAGTTATTATATGGTATCTATGTGTGTTTTTGAGTGTGTATGACATACATGTAGTACATGTAATGTATTTACATGAATATGTATGTACTTGCATGTATTTGTGTTTATATGTACGTAGGTGTCTGTGTGTTATTTTTCCATTCATCTGATCCATCAGAACAGACATTTAAAAAAAAAAAAAAAACGGATCCTGATCACAAGTTATGTACATTTTGCATCCATTTTAGCCTTTTCCATCTGAGAGCCATTAGTTTACATGAAAAAAAGTCCTCCATAAATACTGTACATGCAGTAACTTTTTTTCTATTCGTTTTGTCTATGTGCATGTACAGTATGTATTGCATATCTGTGTATTTGTGAGTGTGCTGCTGTATTTGTAGGGATGTGTATTACTGTGCGGCATACAGTAGGTCATCAATGTATTTTGTTGTGGTAGCTTGGTGGTGGATTTGCGAATTTATAAATGTAGGATGTTCGTGTGTTTTGTATACACATTTTGCCTGTTATTGGTGTATATGTGTGGTTTATGTGAATGTATTTAGTTTTAGACCTCATGTACACCACCGTATTAACAGCCCACATCTGATCCACATTTTTTGCTGATTCATTTCTATGGGTCCACAAAAAATGTGGACAGCACACGGACGTCATCCGTGTGCTGGCCGCATCCATTCCACAAATGCATTTGGGCAGTATCCATATTTTGCAGGTCCAGCCCTGTGTATGAGTCCTTCATCTGTGTGTGTGTAAGAGGGTCAGTACTATTGCAGGATAATTGCAATGCTGTACAATACAAATATAGAGTATATATATATATATATATATATATATATATATATTACAGTTATATAATGTAATATAATGCAAAGTAAAGAATATAGACATATGTAATAGGATAAATCAAAAAGAGTTGTAATTATGATAGTAAAATAGGCAAAGAGTAGCTACAGAGACGTAACGGTATAAACCAAAAATCAGGGGAAACCAGACCAGCGATGTATAAATAACATGGACGGCAGAGAAGTAATAAAGAAGGAATAATGTAGCTATGAACAAGCTACAGACATAAAAACCTGCCCTGTAATCACACAGCGCGGCCCTAACAACACGTCCCGGGCAAACCCTTCCATGAGACATGTACAAATACATTGCAAGGGCTCATGCACACGACTGTATGTATTTTGTGGTCCGCAAAAAAAAAAAAAAAACGGATGACATCCGTGTGACGTCCATGTTGCATCCG
Organism: Rhinella marina; assembly: GCA_900303285.1. Classification (NCBI taxonomy): domain Eukaryota; kingdom Metazoa; phylum Chordata; class Amphibia; order Anura; family Bufonidae; genus Rhinella; species Rhinella marina. Next base: position 234,060 of record ONZH01010456.1, read on the forward strand.
TTTTTCTTGCGGATCCATTGTAACAATGCCCGTCCTTGTCCGCAAAACGAACAAGAATAGGACCTGTTATATTTTATTGCGGAAAGGAGACATGTGGACATGGAATGCACACGGAATAATTATCATTTTCTTTTCAAGCCCCATTGAAATGAATGGTTTTGTATACGGACGTGTAAAAAAAAAAAAAAACGGAACGGAAGAAAAATACGTACTTGTGCATGAGCCCTAATTGGGAGAAGATAAATGTATAAAGGCGCCGGGCATGAGCAGGAGGAGGAGGAGTAACACCATGGAGGCGGAGTATAGCATGCAAATGATGGGGAAGGGCGTGAAATGTAAAGAAAAAAAAAATTCATAACAAATTGGAAGCGTTCCACCTGAAAAGGCTTAGAGATGAGAAAATGGGCTGTGCATCCCCTCCCCCAACACACACACAACAGCACTCCTCTTGTGGTCAGGACGTGTCTGGTATTGCAGCTCAACTTTCTCTACTTCATCATGCTGCACTACCAGAGACAACCTATAGGAATGAGGGGCACTGTTTCCTAAACACCCCTTTTCTAATCTCAAGCAACCCCTTTAAGTAATGGCGTATTCTCTCAATTCCTGAAATTAGGTCTTTGTTCACATACATTTTCTCTATAAAGCTACTGTGTGGACTAGATCTGAGCATGGATCCTCATGGGAGGGGCCTGAGCATGATACGTATAAACCTTAATCCCCTCCGTACCCCACAAGGACTCAGTCGAAAGTCAGGTGCCAACTTTCTTGGCATATTGACTCTCTGCCACTCGGTGCCGCAGGTTCAGTGACTTCACAGATTCCTAGATAATAGGCGAAAAGTGTCTGGAGCCCCCAATATAGCTGCTATAACATAAGGTATATACTTTAAAAAAAAAATGAAAGGGTTTGTCCGCCGGGCACAATGCCTCTTTGTTAAAAGGGTTCTGTGAAAATAAGCTGCTGGGATCCCCAGTGATCAGCTGTGATCTGTAAGGAATTCCAGCAGATAGTGTTCAATTCCCCTGCAGCACTCCCGCAGGAGAGAAGCTGCATTACACGGCGCCCATTGCAATCAGTGGGCTGACCATCTGACACAGGGACGTGCCGGGTCCTCCAAAGAGAGAGATGTTTGTAAAAGCACTTCACTTTGGCTAATTAAAGGAGGTTATGAGTGAAGGACGCTCCTCTGTTTAAATGTATTCAACTCTTTAAGATGTGGTGACCTCCACTATATAGAGGACCGTGGTCCAAATCCTGCCTATGGAAATCGGTCCCACCAGCACAAAACGAGTTCTGTGTCACTTCATGGAACACGTCTGTAAGCTCCAAGCCCATCTGTTGGACGACTACAACTTCCAGCATCCTGGAAGTTGTCGTTTCGTAACAGCTGGATGAACACCCACTGGTTAAGGGTACGGCTTTGACCCAGGGTGCTTCCGTTAGAACTAAACATCAGGGCACGTACGGGTTATTTATCCGAACCATCATTAAATATCTGACAAAATTGGCAGGCGGGAAGTTTTTAGGACTGTGCCCACCCGGTGTTTTTTTGTAGGTCACTGTGCCATTAGTTGCCATTAATTAGTACGGGGAGTTGGGCGAGGGTGACGTTAAATATACACTGCAGATGACAAAGTAGCGCTCAGTCTATAATGAGCCGGTCTCCTGCCCTTGATTATCCTCCCCTTATCTCTCATTTCCTTGCTCTGTGAAGACAAAAGGGGGGGATGTCAGTGCCGGCCCTTCTCTTTCTGTCTCCTGCCAACCCGTCCTCACTGCCTACACAACTCACCAAATGTCTATTCTTTAAGAATAGTCCATGGTAGTAGTAATAGTAGTGGACCGCTGTACCCCTCGTACCATAGTGTCTAATGGACATTCTCCATAGGCTGTAGGGTACTGGTTCTGGTCCTATACATCTCCTAGATGTCGTCTACGTGGAAACGCAAAGTCTTGAAAATACTACAAAATATCTATCTATCTCTATCTGTCTATCTATCTCATATCTATCTATCTATTATTTTATCTATCTCATATATATTATCTATCTATCTATCTATCTATCTATCTATCTATCTATCTATCTATCTATCTTCTCTCATTTATTATCTATCTATCTATCTATCTAGTATCTATCTCTATCTCTATCTATCTAGTATCTATCTATCTATCTATCTATCTATCTATCTTTCTATCTATCTATCTATCCATATATATCTATAGCATACGACTAGCAGCACTGAGCATTCACCCCTTTCCGGCCTTGAATCTTATATATTGGATAGTGTTACTATGGCGATGAAGAATTCTATACTGAAATCCTGATTCTAGAAGTGCACGTAGGGACCGTATAGTCGCACTCCTACACATTTATCCTGAGGAGAGCAGACCTAGCAGAACCCCCTCTCATGGCGTGTCTCTGTACCACATACATGCCTGTCACATACGTGCGCCTCTCCTGTGTTTCCATGACATATTTCCTGTATAAACACACGCTGTAACATTGTATCTATGGAGAATTCCAGCACTGTGTATGGGCGACCGGTCCAGTTAGATATGGGCACAGCGTGTGACTGGCATATGCCTGTGGCACTAATGAACGGCATATGTCTAATGACAAGGCTGACCAAGTGTCACTCATCTGCCTGCCGTTCATGCAAAGGAATCTCCTTCCTTAACCTGCCCTGCCAGGTGCCAATCTCTTCGCCCTCCCCCCCATCAGACATGCAGGTCCCTTTTACCGTGGGAGAAGTCAGTTTCCTGATGCTCTCTCCCAGGGAGTCCAGGTTCACCCGTCTCCTTCTGGTGGCTCTCCTGGGGCCAGGAACCGGTTGTGGGTGCTGATCCTGAGACCCGTTGGGGCTTTTGCTCCCGTTCCAGCACATCCGAGCCAGGGGGCATTCTGGTTCTTCCTCCGGGCTGGTCTCGGTATAGTCAGATCCCAGCGAGCTGAAGGATTCCGATGAGATCTTCCTCCTGGACATGCTGAGGCTTGGTGTACCACCATGAGACGCTGCGCTATGTCAGGCTAGAAAGAGCGGAGAGCATGCTGTGGTCCTATGCCAAGGTCCGGCTTGTCCTTTATAGAGCAGCTCGGTGCCAGTCCTTGTACGTAGCTGCTTGTTAGCACCCCCCGTGCCTCCCTTTTGTTTCTCCGGCTTCTCCTTTTGTTTGCAGTTTCTGTGGCGTACGCAGCGGCACCGCAGGCGGCAGAGCTCTGTGCTGTGCGGGCGCCTCTCGCCGCTTCTCTTTCCCTCTGTGTTTTGAACGCTGATGCTCTTCCCTCGCTCTTTAATTTTTTTCTCTCTTCCTTCCCAGGCTGCTGCATTTCTCCACAGCTCCAGCCACCGTCACGTGCTCCTCTCCCCTGTCACCGGCGTGACACACTTCTAACAGGACTTGGGAAGCCCCCCCTTCCTCCCCCCTGGTCTGTGGCTTTCCATTTTCCTAAGAAAGACGGAATCAGCTCTACAGATGTGGTCTATAGGCACCTGTGTAGATGTAGCAGAGCTGAGTGTGTAAATTAACTCTCTAGGTTTCGCCACATTGTGATATCATAACATAGGACCAAGCAAAGGATAAACTCAGCTCCGCCACCTCTATACACGCAGGGCTTGTTCACAAATCACATGTAGATGTGCAAGACGGATTTTTTTTTTAACTTGCGTCATTTTTTGGTAATGTTGCTGAATTACATCTTACTGTACATAAAAAAAAACGGATTAACCCATTGATTTCTATGGGCAAAAAGTACAATATGATGTACTGTATATTGAAAAAAAATATCAAGCACGTAAAAAAGCGAATATAGGAAAAAAAAGGCAAACGGGAATAATACCGTTGACAGATTTTTTTTCTGTAACTTGCACCATTTTTGTTCCAAGTTTTTTTTTGTAAAGGATTCAAGGTTTTTTGCTTTTTTTGTAATGTTGCAGAATTACGGAGGATAAAAAAAAATGAATCAACCCATTGATTTCTATGGGCAAAAAGTACAATATGACATATATTGAAAAAATATATAAAGCATGTAAAAAAAGCGCATATAGGTAAAAAAAAAAAAAAAGCAAAGGAAGAATAATACCGTTGACGCGTATTGGTAAAGGATTAAAGATTCTTTTGCCTTTTTTTGTAATGTTGTTGAATTACAGATGATAAAAAAAACCCGAATCATTCCATTGATTTCTATGGGTAAAAAGAGCTATATGATGTATATTGAAAAAAATACGCAAGCACGTAAAAAAACGAATATAAGAAAAAAAGGCAAAGGGTAATAATAAAATTGACGTATTTTTATTAAACTTGCGCCATTTTTGTTCCAAGTTGGGTTTTTTGGGTAAAGGATTCAAGGTTTTTTTGCCTTTTTTTGTAATGTTGCTGAATTACGGATTATGAAAAAAAAATACGGACCAACCCATTGACGTCTATGGGCAAAAAGGGGAATATGACATATATTGAAAAAAAAATATCAAGCATGTAAAAAAAAGTGAATATAAGAAAAAAAAAAAGGCAAAGCGGAATAATAGCATTGACGCATATCGGATCCATAGGTGAGTGAGCCCGAGGCTCTGAATTTGACCAAAGAAACATGGAATGATGGCGCAATATGGATATGGCTTCTCCTAGGTGTGTTCTGCAGGCAGATGTAGCAGAGCTGAATGTGTTATTTCACTCTCTAGGTTTCTCCACATTGTGATATCATGACAAATGACCAGCCAAAGGATAAACTCAGCACCGCCACCTCTATACGTGCCAGGGCTCGTTCACAAATCATACAAAAGGCAAAGCGGAATAATACAGTTGACGCGTATCGGTAATGCTTGAAACAGATCCGTAATAGGAAAGGTCGAGTGAGCCCCGAGGTTCTGAATTTGACCAAAGAAACATGAAATGATAGCACTATCCAGATATGACCTCCCAAATGTGTTCTGCAGGCAGATGTAGCAGAGCTGAATGTGTCATTAAACTCTTATTAAATAGATTTAGCCATGTTGCGATACCAAGTCATGACAAAATGACAAACGTGACTCTGCTACTTCTGATAAACTCAGCCTATGTATGAGGGCTCATTCACAAATCACTGACAAGTTTGTATGGAATGACTCCTTGCGGCTGTGTTCTGCGGGCAGATGTAGCAGTGCTGGATGTTTCACTTGACTCCATTAGGCTATATCATGAGCATGATTACTCCATGAGCCAAAGAAATAGCGTGAACGACACGTTCCCGCAATCACTTTATAGAAATGACTCCTGGCGGCTGTTATATACAAGAAGAAACAGATGTAGCAGTGCTGAATTTGTCATGCGACTCTTTGGGCTGAATAGATGGAGCATTGTGACAATACTCTTAGTATAGATGATACAGTTGATTTGCAAAGAAATAATACACTGACATTTTACAATAAATTGTGGCATGACAAACTCCACCCTTCTGCACAGCTTCACTACCAGGCTCAAACCCTTACAGCTGTGGTTTATAGGCACATACAGATGTAGCAGAGCTGACTTTGTCACTCAGCTCTCTGGGATTGCTTAGTGTGAGCCCCATGATAAGTCTCCGAATTCTGATAATCCAGTACATTCACCAACATTGTGATATAACAATGTCATGTATGACAAACTCAGCCCTGCTACATCAGTGTATATGAATCATGGTGAAGAACAAGTCTTTAAATTCACCATGCTTTATGGAAATGACTCCTTACAGCTGAGATCTACCGGCACAAACAGATGTAGCAGTGCTGAATATGTCATATATGTAAAAAAAAAGATACACACTAGAGATGAGCGAACGTGCTCGTAACGAGCACTGTACTGCTCGGCTCTCGCATGGGCGCAGGCATCTGCTTCCGTCCTCCTCACCCGATGGAAGCGGCTGCCTGCGCCCATGCGAGCGCAGGGGAGCCGAGCGGTACAGTGCTCGTTACGAGCACGTTCGCTCATCTCTAATACACACGTGATATCACCATGAGTTATGCCGAATAATAAATCATTCTGTTACCGATGACAAACTCATTACTTCTACATCTGACAAAGAGGAATCCTACTACTTTTTCTTGTCTTTATCATGGTTCTCTCTCATTTCACATTATATATTTTTTACCTTTACTACATCAATGGGACTGTACAGGTGGCGGATTATCAGAAGGTGCAGGACGCAGGCACAAAATATGGACTATTCAGTCTCCATTGACATCTATGGTTGGGTCACATTAATGTGATATTATGGACCAGGACCGCACAGAACTGGTGATGGTTTTTTAAATTATGAGAATTTCCAAACTAGTTTTTACTCAGTTTAATCAGCGCAGGGTTGTGCTGATGACAGGTACTGGATTATCAGACTTTCTGGATTATTGGATGCTGGATTAGGGCTCATGCACACGACGGGCACCGGCCATGTGCAGCCCACATCACGGATCCATTCACTTCAATAGGTTCGCAATCTGGGAGATGCGGAGCGGAGACACTATGGTGTGCTTCCGTGGTGTTTCTGGCCGTGCCTTCGCACCGCAAAAAAGTAGCGCAAGCATGCGGCGGCCCCAGTGTCAGTGCCCGTGCGTTGTGGACCGCAAATTGCGGACCACAGCACGGGCACTGAATGCACATGCTCGTGTGCATGAGCCCTTAAAAGAAGACCCGGTTTTCTAGCATAAAAAAGTGCACATTTTTTGCTTGCACCAATTTTGCGCAACCATGTGCGACTTTTTACCTCATAAAATGTTGACACATTTTGCGTAGATTACTGAAAACCGCAGTTTCATGTGATGAAATGCCGCCTGGAGCGGTAACCTACGAGACTTTCTTTCTTGGCCTACCGAGAGATCTGTGTATGGAGCTGAAAATGCGTAACACACAATGGTCCATTGTGACGCATTCAGCTCTGCTATACCGTATCACCTTGGAAACCCTTATTTCTAGTCGTCGTTATTTAATTACTGGCCATCCCTCGTCATTATCAGGGGTCTTCCAGTACCTTAAGCCGATATACCTCCACCTATACCATTAGGTGCTATAATGTAATAAGACGCTCAGATAACATCTCGGTATCCATGGTTACATAACTTGTAGATATCTCCATAGGCACACAGAAATAGCCAGAGTCAGCAAATCTGTGCTGAGGGGGGAGGTCACCTCTGCCCCTGAACAATGTCATCCTGCTCAGTAAATCTTAACCCTTGCTGTGCCATAGACTACTCTGAGTTAGAGGATGTGTAAGACTGAGGCAGAAAACGAAAAAGGACGTTGTGCCGGATCCACCACACTATGGATACCGACCGTGCCTACGGATCCCACTGACTTATTATGGGGTCTGTCATGACGTACATTTTGCCCTGAAATCTCCCACTGTAAGTACCTATATTTCGATAGGTCATTGGCTCTGCTAGGTTCATGAACAAATACCCTGTTAGTGCCCCCCCCCCACAATGCAGCTGCCCCTTAGTGTCACCTCACAATGGTGCTGCCCCTTGGTGCCACCTCACAATGGTGCTGCCCCTTAGTGCCCCCTCATAATGGTGTTGCCCCTTAGTGCCCCCATACAATGGTACTGCCCCTTAGTGCCCCCACACAATGGTGCTGCCCCTTAGTGCCCCCTCACAATGGTGCTGCCCCCTTAGTGCCCATTTTCAATAATGCCCCCCTTACAACAATGTTGCTCCTGTAGTTTAAATAAAATAAAAAAGTAATACTCCCCTAGCCCCATTCCCCCAATGAACAGAGCACATTGTCCCCCGACCTGTGCTCACTCCAGTTCAGCAGATGTGACATCATTGCACTGCGCCTGCTGAGGGGAGCACCGGCCTGAGCATGATGGAGCTGACAGCTCCCTGCTTCAGGACACAGATACAGTTAAACTCAGGACACGCCATAGACCATACCTCCCAACTGTCCCCGATCCAGGGGGACAATCCCGGATTTCAGTGGTTGTCCTGCAGTCCCAGAATGGGAGAGGTATGTCCTGCTTTCATGTGCAGAGGCCTTTCTCCTGTAGAGTGTAAGCTCTTATGTGCAGGGACCTCTCTCCTGTAGAGTGAAAGCTCTTATGGGCAGGGACCTCTCTCCTGTAGAGTGTAAGCTCTTATGGATTGGATCCTCTCTCTTATAGACTGTAAGCTCTTATGGGCAGGGACCTCTCTTCTGTAGAGTGTAAGTTCTTATGGACAGGGACCATTCTCCTGTGGAGTGTAAGCTCTTATGGACAGGGACCTCTCTCCTGTAGAGTGTAAGCTCTTATGGTCAGTGACCTCTCTTCTGTAGAGTGTAAGCTCCTATGGACAGGGACCTCTCTCCTGTAGACTGTAAGCTCTTATGGGCAGGGAGCTCTCGTCTGTAGACTGTAAGCTCTTATGGACAGTGACCTCTCTTCTGTAGAGTGTAAGCTCTTATGGACAGTGACCTCTCTTCTGTAGAGTGTAAGCTCTTATGGGCAGGGTCCTCTCTCCTGTAGAGTGTAAGCTCTTATGGACAGGGACCTCTCTCCTGTAAAGTGTAAGCTCCTATGGGCAGGAACCTCTCTCCTGTAGTGTGTAAGCTCCTATGGGCAGAGTCCTCTCTACTGTAGTGTAAGCTCTTATGGACAGGGACCTCTTTCCTGTAGAGTGTAAGTTCTTATGGACAGGGACCTCTCTTCTGTAGAGTGTAAGCTCTTATGGGCAGGGTCCTCTCTCCTGTAAAGTGTAAGCTCTTATGGGCAGGGGGTTCTCTCTTGTAGAGTGTAAGCTCTTATGGGCCGGGACCTCTCTCCTGTAGAGTGTAAGATCTTATGGGCAGGGTCCTCTCTCCTGTAGAGTGTAAGCTCTTAAGGACAAAAATTAAATATATACTGTATATAATTTCATATCATAACCCACAATATCCAGATCCAGAATAAAACAGATGGATGACAAATTTAGCTCGACTACCTCCGTACAAGCAAATTATAAATATCATCACAGAAATGTTTCATGTGACTTCCTTCCACCCTGCAGCAGCACGATGACCCCAACTCAAGGTGAAAAAGATCTGTCTTCAGCAAAAAAGAAGTTCTGCGACAGATGTTACGACCTCCTCAGAGGCCTGATCTCCACATATCTGAGGTGGTATCCTGCAGAGACAGAAGCAGGGCCGAGCCAAAAACTACAAAAGTGCTGTCTAATCTCTAAAATGCTGGAAGACCGTACAGGCAGGTTTCCTTACAGGGCGTACTGGACGACGTAGCAGAGAGAGAGAATTGATGATTTGTGCCTGCACTGTAATGTAATAATCGCGTGTTTACCTGCAGTCCTATGTAAACCGTAAGGTAACGTACTGTATTATTAGTTGATCTCTGTGACCATTTTGACTACAGCTGCAATTACTAAACACATGGAAGATTTATCAAAACTGATGTAAAGGAAAACTGATTTAGTTGCCCATAGCAATCAATCAGATTCCACCTTTCATTTTTCAGAGCTTCTTTGGAAAATGAAAGATGGAATCTGATTGGTTGCTATGGGCAACTAGGCCAGTTCTACTTTACACTAGTTTTGACTCATGCTCACGTAAAAGGCCTTCAGAGTCATGTGGAACCTGACAGAAAAAATAATTGTGGTTATCTCACGTCAGCAAATGGCATTTATCAAGTAGGTGTATAAGTTAGTACAAGGCATTATTACATTATACTCTGATCATTTCCAGGGGTTACAACCACCCTGCAATCCAGCGGTGGTGGTCGTGCTTGTACACTATAGTCTATGCACACTCTTGTGGTCCTGGCCACCAGAGAAGCCGGTGCCTTTTTCTATATTGGATTACAGGGTGGTCGTAACCCATGGAAACGAGCAGTGTATAATGCAATGAAAAAATGAATCAGCCAGCAAAGGAAGCAATATGGACAATCACAATACATTAGTTAATGCCTTGTGTTAACTTTTCTACATGATAAATGCCATTTATCATGAAGTGAGACAACCCCTGTAAGGCCAGGAGTTTGTGTCCACCGCCGCTCTTCTTCCACTGGTGGGCATGGCCGCCACATCTCCTACCTGCTCAGAAACTCCTGATGTCATGGACCCACATGCCTCTACCCTTCTTGCAGTGGAATCGCCTCAGCCCAAGGTTGCCAACTAGAATTTTTCTTTTTTCTGGACAAATTATCCAAAATCATGGACAGCCAACATTTTTTACGGACAAATTGAAAAACAATAGTGAATTATAAAGATTATAAGTAATACATGTCTATAACTCAATATACTGATAAGAACTCACTACCAGCATTTACTGTGAGCTGTAAAATGATAATTACCACCAAAATAATCCAGTCAAGTGCCACCAGCCTCAAAAAAAAATCACAGACATGTATTTTTTTTCATGGACAAAGGAAAGAAGTCACCTATTGTTACGGATTGTCTAGAGGTTTCTGGCTCGGCCTCTCGAGTAGCTCTGTCTATCCGTGCAGGCTGCGGCCTACTTCTTGCCAGCTAGGCCCCTCTCCCTCTGCCTGATGTCTGTTCTGATCATACGCTGCCTGCTCTGACCTCAAACTGGCAGCAACCAGGCTGCAGGAGTGTGTGAATGAGTGGCCAGATGGGTGTAGTAGTTGTACTCACGGTTCTGAAACTCCCTTGGTCGGCATGTAGTGATAGGAAGGGTGCACTTCCTTTGGGGCATTCTCCGGTTCTGGGGTTCTTCTGCCAGATGGCGGTTGAGGGTCCCGGTTGTTGTAACGCCAGTAGTGTAGTAGCCGTCCACAGAGAAAGGATCAGGACAGGTTAGTTGCTGCAACCTCAGTGTACTTTACTGAAGCAGTTCCTAAACATCTCATACAGGCACTGGGTACTTGTAGTCAGCGTATGTATGCAATTCCCAAGGTTGTATATGGCAGCTAATTTCTCTCTTTTAATCAAGCTATACTCTTTCTTTCTTGGCCTAAAAGTATGCACTTTCTGTATCTCCAGATATATATGTATATCCACAGTATCCTAAGTGGAATACAGTCTCTGACAGTCCTTTCTGTCTTTAAGCTTTGATGGGCAGCCTGTAGCTTATATTGTCCCAACCACATGCAGAGGAGGCTATAGCCAGGGTAGGCAGTTACCTTTTCTGACAAAGTAGTCTGCAATCCTTCTTGTGTGACTACTAAACATTCTGTAAGTTTTCTCCTTTTCCGAGGACTGGCACTTTGCTGCTCTTATAGTCTGTAGGGGAGTTAGACCTCCCTACAGGATCCGTTCCTAGCTGCCCTAGATGTTCACTTCACTGCAGCTAACTCTAGACTTACCCTGTTACCTCCTGGAAAGGAAGGGTGGAGCCAGCCTGGCCTAGTCACTTGGGACCTCTCATTCCATATATAACCTTACAGGGCTAGTAGTACATAAATATAATATGTGGAATTCAGCACATTAACACTTTCAGTTCTCTGCAGCGAGCTCATGTCCTGACCTCCGCCTTTTTCCTGACTACAGCATGCCTCCCAGCTTTTAAAAGCCCAAAGAGGGACAATAGCCGTGGTAATTTTTTATACTAAGCTACACCTCTATGTCTGCCCAAAGTCTGTCTATATACAGTGTGAAAAAAAGTATTTAGTCAGCCACCAATTGTGCAAGTTCTCCCACGTAAAAAGATGAGAGAGGCCTGTAATTGACATCATAGGTAGACCTCAACTATGAGAGACAAAATGAGAATACAAATCCAGAAAATCACATTGTCTGATTTTTAAAGAATTTATTTGCAAATTATGGTGGAAAATAAGTATTGTCAAGACTTTGTTATATATCCTTTGTTGGCAATGACAGAGTTCAAACGTTTTTTGTAAGTCTTCACAAGGTTGGCACACACTGTTGCTGGTATGTTGGCCTATTCCTCCATGCAGATCTCCTCTACAGCAGTGATGTTTTGGGGCTGTCGCTTGGCAACACGGACTTTCAACTCTCTCCAAAGGTTTTCTATGGGGTTGAGATCTGGAGACTGGATAGGCCACTCAAGGACCTTGAAATGCTTCTTACGAAGCCACTCCTTCATTGCCCTGGTGGTGTGCTTGGGTTCCTTGTCATGCTGAAAGATCTAGCCACGTCTTATCTTCAATGCCCTTGCTGATGTAAGGAGGTTTGCACTCAAAATCTCACAATACATGGCCCCATTCATTCTTTCATGTACATGGATCAGTCGTCCTGGTCCCTTTGCAGAGAAACAGCCCCAAAGCATGATGTTGCCACCCCCATGCTTCACAGTAGGTATGGTGTTCTTTGGATGCAACTCAGCATTCACTCTCCTCCAAACACGACGAGTTGTGTTTCTAACAAACAGTTCTACTTTGGTTTCATCTGATCATATCACATTCTCCCAATACTCTTCTGAAACATCCAAATGCTCTCTAGCAAACTTCAGACGGGCCCAGATATGTACTGGCTTAAGCAGGGGGACACGTCTGGCACTGCAGGATCTGACTCCCTGGCGGCGTAGTGTGTTACTGACGGTAGCCTTTGTTACGTTGGTTCCAGCTTTCTGCAGGTCATTCACTAGGTCCCCCCTGTATGGTTCTGGGATTTTTGCTCACAGTTCTTGTGATAATTTTGACCCCACAGGGTGAGATCTTGCATGGAGTCCCTGATTGAGGGAGATTATCAGTGGTTTTGTATGTCTTCCATATTCTAATTATTGCTCCCACAGTTGATTTCTTCACACCAAGCTGCTTGCCTATTGCAGATTCAGTCTTCCCAGCCTGGTGCAGATCTACAATTTTGTTTCTGGTGTCCTTCGACAGCTCTTTGGTCTTCACCATAGTGGAGTTTGAAGTGTGACTGTTTGAGGTTGTGGACAGGTGTCTTTTATACTGATAACACGTTCAAACAGGTGCCATTACTACAGGTAATGAGTGGAGGACAGAGGAGCCTCTTAAAGAAGAAGTTACAGGTCTGTAAGAGCCAGAAATCTTGCTTGTTTGTAGGTGACCAAATACTTATTTTCCACCATAATTTGCAAATAAATTCTTTAAAAATCAGACAATGTGATTTTCTGGATTTGTTTTCTCATTTTGTCTCTCATAGTTGAGGTCTACCTATGATGTCAATTACAGGCCTTTCTCCTCTTTTTAAGTGGGAGAACTTGCACAATTGGTGGCTGACTAAAAACTTTTTTTCCCCACTGTAAGCCCAATCCTACCCAGTCCTACCCACATGGTAATTATGCCTCCTTTGTGCCCCACACAGTAGTTATGTCCCATTAGTCTGCACTCTGTCCCCACACAGTAATGATGTTGCATTAGTGCCCATCACAGTAGTTATGTTCATGCTGTGCCCCCACACAGTAGTTACGTCCACATTGTGCTTCAACACAGTAGCTATGTCCATGTTGTGCTTCCACATAATAGTTATGACCACGTTTTGCCTGCACACAGTAGTTATGTCCACATTGTGCCCCTAAACAGTAGTTATGTCCATGCTGTGCCCTCACACAGTAGTTATGTCCACGTTGTGCTCCCACACAGTAGTTATGCCCCCTTAGTGACCCCACACAGTAGTTATTTCCATGTTGTGCTTCCACACAGTAGTTATGTCCATACTATACCCTCACGCAGTAGTTATATCCACATTGTGCCTCCACACAGTAGTTATGTCCATGTTGTGCTTCCACATAGTAGTTATGTCCACGTTGTGCTCCCACAAAGTATTTATGTCCACATTGTGTTCCCACACAGTAATTATGTCCACATTGTGCCCCCCACACAGTAGTTATGTCCACGTTGTGCTTTCACACAGTAGTTATGTCCACATTGTGCTTCCACACAGTAGTTATGTCCACACTGTGCCCCCCACACAATAGTTATGTCCATGTTGTGCTTTCATACAGTAGTAGTTATGTTCACGTTGTGCTCCCACACAGTAGTTATGCCCCCTTAGTGACCCCACACAGTAGTTATGTCCATGTTGTGCTTTCACACAGTAGTTATATCCACAATGTGCTTCCACATAGTATGTAGTTATGTCCACATTGGGCTTCCACATAGTATGTAGTTATGTCCTTGTTGTGCTTCTACACAGTAGTTATGTCCAACTTGTGCCCCCCACACAGTAGTTATATCCATGTTGTGCTTCCGCATAGTAGTTATGTCCATGTTGTGCCCCCACACAGTAGTTTTCTCCCCCATTGTGCTCCCACACAGTAGTTATGTCCATGTTGTCCTTCCACATAGTAGTTATGTCCACATTGTGTTCCCACTATTGGCCATTCTGAGGACAAAGAATGATAGGCTGAATTTAATTTTATTTATGTAGAAGAGGAGAGACCTCTTTAAATCTGGACCTCTACAGCAAAGGCTCCCATGGGACAGTTCCCCATCTTCCTACTTGGAGGGACACAAGAAAAGTGCACACTGTATTTAAATGAGTTGTCTGGTTGAGGCCAGTGACTAGCTGGACTGATCATGTGTTAATAGTGTGATGCCATAGGTGCGGAGAACTGGATTGGCGGTGCTCGATCTACTAGGCGATTATACATTACATTTTTTTTACATCTTTGCCCATTTCCCAGCATTGTCTGGTTTCTTGCTAAAAATGGACATGCCCTCTTAAGCTACATATCCCTTTAAGCTTACTGGCTGAGAGAGATTTCCTTACAAACTCCATGGTACCTTTTCAGCTTAGAAGACCATAATGAAAGATGTCATAATTTAACAGGAATTTGTCAGCACTATTGACCATGCTAAACTGCTGACAGCTCTAGATAGGAGCTGGAGAGAGAAGGACAAACATACTTTTTGGTGGTCATCAGGAGTAGTGTGAATGTTCTAAGTTTGATTTTGTCATATTCTACTCTCTCAAGTGCCCTGGAGGCTGAGCTTTACTGTAAAACACTCCCTGCCTTGAGCTCCTGGCCTCTGTTTTGAGTGACAGCTGTAGCATCCAACCAGGAGACCACTATAGCTGTCGATCAGAGTGAGTGAAGTCCCGCCTCCTCAGCACATGCAGGAGAAGACTCTGGCAATATAAAACTTCATACTCGCACTACTCCTGATGACAAAAGCTCCACAAAAGGTTTATAACCCCCCCCCCCCAAATTGTATGGGCAATTTCCTGTACTGCAGCTGATTTAATTAATTGGATCCGGGCTGCAATACCAGACACAGCCTCTGAACAAAAGTGGCAGTGTTTTTGGAAAAAAGCAAATCCTTTCTCCCCTTTAAATCCAAGAGTAGATAGGACAATAGTTCCCTGCATAAGAAACTACCCTACTTATTCAGATTCTGCTTTTAAGCCGCACACAGTAATACGCTAGATGGGTACGACTCCTTTTTTCTTCATTTAGCACATTTTTGCAAAGCAATTTAGGTAATAAGTGCGGCATAAAAAGGCCCCATTTTTTCTAATGACCACTTATGCGATCTAATTTGTTCAATAGTCTCGCTCTGAATAATTTGCCTTGTTAGTGAGACCTACATTGCTGCCTCTTCACTCTTACCTCAATGGCCTGGCCTGACGAGATAATATGTGTTTTAAGATAAAAGGAGAGATTGAGGGGATAAAACAGAGACGAGTGACCTTTCCTTCATAAATGGTAATTGCACAATATCTTCCTTTATAAAACCGCCACACTGTACGTTGCATTCAGCTATTGACACTTTCTATACATGCCGCGCTGCGGATGAAACAGCTCTCAATGCCTGAAATATAATTCGATGCCCGGGGGAAAGTCCTCGTGCAAGGTCAAACGTAAAGATCTGAAATGTTGATACGAGCGGGGCGGTAAAAATAATGAGATCTAAAGATTAACAGAAATTATTACTTCGGAGATGAAAAATATGAAAATCTGTCATTTTTCACGTTTCTTTAACCAATTCACACACAATGGCATCCTATTAAAGGACAGGGGTGATCTGGGCAGAGGAGCCATATCCGAGACATCGGCGGCGTGCGTCATGTACAATATACAGCTGATATATTGCTACAATGGAGACATCCCTGACTGTGGCTTTTTAAAGGGGTTCTCCAGACTCAGGATAGGTCATCACAGGGGCAGACACAGATAGCAGAGAGCCCCTGTGCAAAGAATGTGCCTGGGGCCCCCCACAATCCTCTGGATTAATACAGCGCCACATACCTCTTACACTCAGTGACGTCTCCTTAGATGTAGATATTCTCTGTCCTCATCTTCTCCTTTCAGACCAGACCGCCATGATGATTTCTTTCAGCCATCTCTTCTCTCTGCAGAGTTTGACAGACAGACATCTTAGTTTCCTACTTTTCCATAGTTCTCCCACCTTCTTGAACATCCCATCCTGCCACCCCCAATACTGTGCTCGCTATGCTCCCTAAAACTATACTGCAGAAACAGTCTCCCTGCAAATACTAGTTACACACAGATACTACCGACTTCAGTAATTATTGGCACACGGTGCATCCAGGAAATAGTGCCCCTGACACTAATAGTGTAACCATAATGTTCCAAAAAAATAATTGTGCTAAGCTGATACCGTGACAGGGTGCCCCCCACAGATAAATTGATTAATTAATTTATAAATTCACCTGAAACAAACTGAATCATATTTTTGGAGAATTCCGTCTGAATTCGAATAGCCTAGAATATAGATGAACGAATCTATTGACCGCTTCGTAGATTCGATACGAATGTTGGAAATTTTCCGCTGCGACGCAAATCCGGATTTTTTGAGATTCGCTCCGTTAGATTCGAAAATGTTCTTAAAGCTTTCTAGGCATTCGCTACATACTTGTCCCATAAATTGTATGCTATTGCTATGTATAAGTTACTTTATATGCTGATACGCATCAATTCAGATAATTAGCGAACTTTTACTGTAAGTTCGTTATTCGTGCGGCAAAAAGCCCAGCAAGAAAGCGGTCACCTGACCTAGTGGGAAGGGCTTGCTCTGATTGGCTCACAGGCTCAGTAAGCCAGTGACGCATCAGTTGTGCTGCGACTGCTGAGACGAGCAGAAGCACTGTCTGTGAAGTTCTAAAAGACAGAGAACGCTTGTGTTAAAATTGGGGTGTAATTGTTGGGGTGTAACTGGGAATCCATAATACACATATTAGGGATACAGCAGGGCCTGTGCAGAGCTAGTAATTAATCAGGCAGGGAGAGAGATAGGGAGAGAGACAAAGACCAGCTGCAAGTGAAAATGTCTGGCATGGAAAAGCAAAAGGGTTCCAGCCAGACCTCGAGCTCCAAAAAAAAGGAGAAGGTGGCACAGGGCAGCAGTGACCTGTAGCCGGAGCTTCTACTTGTAGAATTCGCAATACTTGGCCAGTGTAACACCAGGCTAACCCACCAAGGCGCAAAATTGTAGTGGAGGAGAAAGTGGATGAGGTAGTGGAGTGGATGGCAGCTCATCTCAATCACAGCCGGATGATCTGCTGTCATCTTCTGATACAGTATCATGTAGCCAGGGGTCAGACTCAGAGCGTTCCTCCGGCAGTGTGTGCCATCGTAATCCTGCCAGTCCATCAGCCCGATCATGTATTTAAAGGGGTTGTCCTAGTTATGAAAAAAAAAATATAGTACTTTAAATCTGATGGGCAGCAATATATAACTAAGTTAAGCAAGTTTTAGGCAAAAAACAATCTATATTTCCTCATTTCCCTGGTTCTCTTCTGGCCTTTGCTTACCTGCAGTAATAACAATCTTTGCCCCCCCCCCCCCTCTGCAAAGGCAGTGAATACAAGAGCTGCCTTGAGTGACATGTCTGCTGGAATACTCAGCAGCATGTTGTATGTGTAGGACTACAATCCCAGCTGTACAATGACACTGCTGATACACACAGGATCTTCCCCCTAACCTTTCTTGTACAATACAATACTCTCCAGCTCCAGTGTCAGCTTTGTGTCTGTAGGGTGAGGAGTGCAGATCCTGTGTCTCTTTACATCTGCAGTTGTAAAGCCTTCAGTGTGTTCTGGCTGAAGGGGTTAATGTTTTATCTGAAAGAATCCAGGGAGAGAGCAGAGAGCAGCCTGGCAGGGGGGTGTGGCCAGCACAGTGATGTTTCGTGTACAGGCTCTCATCTGCTGGTGCACGAATACAAGATTAGCAGGGAGGCAAGCTGCTGACATCACAGGTCATGTGACCCTCATTGAAACCTGAGAAACCAGCAGCTTTAGAAGCAGAAAGTGTATGGAAAAGCTGTTGTATTTGATTAGTTAGAAACATACAAAGGACAAAAAAATAACTCGGACAACCCCTTTAACCTCTCCAGAGCTAAATGCTGAGGATCGCCTGGATGTCATTTTGAAAAATTCACTCTGCCTCTAAGGAGTGCACACCGTGGCCTAGCGTCGTGCATGCCTGCGTATTACACAATCGCTAGACAATAGTATGCTGAGGATTCGTACGCAATTTGTACACTCATGCATATGTGTTCACATAAGTTGTGTACCTTTAACAACTGTACGTTCATTATTAGTGCGCGAATGTTCACAAAGCACCAAATAATAACGTATGATTTGTACGCAGCTTTGTCGAATAGATTCGTATGAGGTACAAATCTTTTGAAAAGTTTGACGAACATTCGGCGAAGCGAATTTTGGATGATTCGCTCATCTCTAGCTTAGAATTAATTCGCTCACCTCTGGTTGAGGCTTCTCATATCCATGAGCCTGCTGTAAAGCAAATATTAACTGCTGTTTACAGTGCAGAACAGCAGCTCAAAAGAAAGATGGCTGCCCTCATAATTATGTAAAGAAAAAATAAAATAACCACAATAAAAACAGATTCAAAGCATAACGTTTCAGAATATAGTTTCAATTAGTAAAAAAGCAAAAATTATAGGCGATATGCTGTATTCCCTTTAAGTGTGGATTTCTGTGAAAATATAAGTCCACTTAGGCTACTTTCACACTAGCGTTTTTAAATTCCGGTATTGAGTTCCGTCAAAGGGGCTCAATACCGGAAAAAAACGCTTCAGTTTTGTCCCCATTCATTGTCAATGGGGACAAAATTGAACTGAAGACAACGGAATGCTCCTGAAAGCATTCCGTTCCGTCTTCAGACCGGAGAACAAACCGCAGCATGCTGCGGTTTGCTCTCCGGTCCAGGCATCCGCACCAAGACGGATCCGGAATGACCCCCAATGGAAGTCAATGGGGACGGATCCGTTTGGTGTGGACACACCAGTAATCCGGATCTGTCCTCCATTGATTTCCAATGGGGGGTCATTCCGGATCCGGCATACATACACACAGACTACATACAAACAAACATACAGACATACATACAGACATACATACATACTCACATACTCCCGGGACGCCGGCAGAACGTCTTCACGCGCCTCCTGCACGCTGCGATGACGTTTCCCCACTGCGCCCAGCAGAGGGCGCTGTGGGGAATCGTCATCACTGCGCGCAGGAGGCGCGTGAAGACGTTCTGCCGGCGTCCCGGGAGTATGTGAGTATGTATGTCTGTTTGTATGTATGTCTGTATGTTTGTTTGTATGTAGTCTGTGTGTTGTTTTAATGTGTGTCATGTGTGGGGCCGGAGCGCTGCTCCGGCTCCACACATGTATAGCGTTAGCACGGATCCGTCGGCACCCTTTAGGTGCTGGATCCGTGCTAACGCTAGTGTGAAAGTAGCCTTAGCCTGAAGCTAAATAAGCACATAATAACTTCTTTATCTATAAAAACAAATATAAATGATAATTTTTCAGGCTGCCATGTGTAAAAAAAAATCCTAATTATAACTGATAAAAAGGGCTGGAGCCGTTATAATGTAAACGGTATTATTTGATTGATATTCTGCCCAGTCATGATAAACAACCACAAAGAGCAAAAATGCACTAATTGCCGACATATGGTGAATACGATACACAAACATCACTCCGATAATGGTTTAGCTGTGTTTGCCATTTGCTAATATACGGTAACCGGCTCCCTTCATTATTTTTTTCTCCTCCTATGATAAGAAGCCATCTTTCTTACATTCTTCTGTCCAAGTCTGAAATTTTGCTTCATTTTATATATCCAGCTGGAGGGGTAACCTCTAGGGTTAAATCCAAGGTGCGGTATATTCTGTCATTAACTTGCTTTCCCCCGGCAGATGGCTTTCTAATGACACAGCTTCCTTTTCCAACACTAAATCCCTCCACTCCATGCATCCAATTACTCCAGTGAAGATGGCTCCATTTGAGTGGACTTGGCTACACATGATAGAGCTATTTTTGCCAATACTCCTCGTGATGGTGTCCATCAAACTTACATTTTATAACTCATTACATCCAGAATATTGTTGACTTCTAGACATGTAGACAAATAGGCCCACTGTTAACCCTTTAATGATGTGTCCTGCTTTGGGCCTTCAGGAGGCAGCGTTACAGTAGTTTTTGCTCTATAAGACACATCTGATCATAAGATACACCTAGGTTTTAGAGAAGAAAAATAAAAAATATATTTTTTTTTTCATCAGACCCCCAATCTTCATCAGACCTTCAAGTCAGACCCACATTCCTCATCAGACTTCAGAATAAACCCCAATCCTCAGCAGACCTCAGATCAGGCTCCCATTCCTCATCAGACCTCAGATCAGGTCCCCATTCCTCATCAAACCTCAGATCAGTCCCCCATTCCTCAGCAGACCTCAGATCAGGCTCCCGTTCCTCATCAAACCTCAGATCAGGCCCCCATTCCTCATCAGACCTCAGATCAGTCCCCATTCCTCATCAGACCTCAGATCAGAGCCCCATTCCTCATCAGTCCTCAGATCAGGCCCCTATTCCTCATCAGACCCTAAATAAGGCCCCCATTCCTCATCAAACTTCAAATCAGAGCCCCATTCCTCATCAGTCCTCAGATCAGGCCCCTATTCCTCATCAGACCCTAAACCAGACCTCAGATCAGACCTCAGATCAGCCCTCATTCCTCATTGGACCTCATATTAGGCCCTGAATCCTCATCAAACCTCAGATCAGGCCCTCATTCCCCATCAGACCCTAAACCAGACCTCAGATCAGACGCCCAGTCCTCATCAGACCTCAGATCAGATCCCCATTCCACATCAGACCTCAGATCAGACTCCCAATCCTCATCAGACCTCAGATCAGACCACCATTCCTTGTTGGACCTCAGATCAGGCCCTCATTCCTAATCAGACCTTAAATCAGATCCCCATTCCACATCAGACCTCAGATCAGGCCCCCATCAGACCTCAGATTAGACCCCTATTCCTCATTAGACCCCCATCAGACTCCAGATAAGAAATAAAATAAATAAATGAAATTTCCTCTCCTGCTCTAGAAGGCACTGCCACTCACAGATCCAGAGCACTCTTCCTGCACTCATGGCTCCCTTCTGCCGGCGCCAGTCATCTTGCGGCCTACTTCAAGATATATATTGGTGAGGAAAGGACAAATCGTATAGCATTGGTCCATATGAGTGCTGTAATAATATTATGTTCAACGTAAATTCACCTAGGGATATTCTTTTAATTAGTTTTTGTACAACTTTCTCCTTTTTTACAGCTGTTTCCTGCTGTTGGGCAGGTCTTGTTCTTGCTAAGCACAGGTTTGAATCATCACACATACACAAGTCAGCCAAAGGACAGGGGGAAATGATCAACTTCCAGGTAGAGATAAAATAATTATGAAGGCTTTATAACTCTCCTATCATGAAATCGACAAGCCAATTTGACATTTTTATTTCCTTGTAAATATAGTAAGACACAGATTTATCACATCCAGACATTCCAGATGAGAATGTATTAGTCAGCATTACTCAGGCAACCTCTGGTGAAGGGTTCATCTACTGCCTCTGAGCTATAAGAGAAATGCATGCACTTTTGTATATACTGTATAATAGGTAAAGTAAGGTCTATAGCAGGGGTGCACAACCTGCGGCCCAGGGGCCACATGCGGCCCTTGATACCATTCTGTGCGGCCCCCAACCAAATGGTATCAGACATATATGTCTATATCTTGTGGCTGCTCACATGTATTTTTCATGTATTTCTCCCATTAGATGGGAATCCTGGGACTTAAACAAGACATTAATAGTATATACTGTGTATTCAATAAGCCATAATTACAGTATTTCAGTTGTTAATACCCCTTAAAATTTTATTTTCGGCCCTCGTCATTGGTTCAGTCTGGCTATGCGGCCCCAAACCAGAAAACGTTGTGCACCCCTGGTCTATAGGCTTGGAAAGTATAGGTTGTAATTGGGTTGAAAACTGAAGGACTGTGGTCAATGATTCCTATTCAGAATGGTCCCGGGTTATAAGTGGTGACTAGTGATGATCGAGCACCCCGATGCTCGGGTGCTCTGGCCGAACACTGGGTGGTGCTCGAGTGCTCGGCCGAGCACCCGAGTATAATGGAAGTCTATGGGAGAAGATCAGGCACCCCCTGCTCTGCAGAGGGGAGGATGTCGGGTTGATAGGGAAACGTGAGAAAATGGTGGAAACACCACTGTAATGGTTAGGGAACAGCATGGGGAGGATGTCTGGATGCATCTTGGACACCGAAGTCGCTGCTATTAACGATGATGTCCGACTATTACGCCACTTTTACGGAATGACAAAAATACCCCCCCAAAACCCAAGACAACATCGATTTTAGAGGAAATATTGTTAGGAAACATAGATTTACTTGTACGTAAAGCGCAAGTAGCAGCACGCCCTCACCCCTAATGTTTTACACTGTCAGATCAGCAGCAGGCACTCGCCCCGAATGTTTTACACGGTCAGCTCAGCAGCAGGCACTCGCCCCTAATGTTTTACACTGTCAGATCAGCAGCAGGCACTCGCCCCGAATGTTTTACACGGTCAGCTCAGCAGCAGGCACTCGCCCCTAATGTTTTAGACAGTCAGATCAGCAGCAGACCCTCACCCCAAATGTTTTGAGTGTCAGCAGCACTGAACGTCAAGTTGTCAGGATGAGGACCAGAGTGAAGAAGTAACATAGTAACATACAGTAGTTTATAAGGCCGAAAAAAGACATCTGTCTATCCAGTTCAACCTGTTGTCCTGCAAGTTGATCCAGAGGAAGGCAAAAAACCCCTGTGAGGTAGAAGCCAATATTCCTCACTTTAACCCTTAGGATACCAGCACCGTAAATGTACGGCGCTGTGTACTCCTGTCCCTGAGTGAAATCGTTCGATGACTGGGATACAATGGCTGCTCTGCACGGCAGGCAGCCATCTTTCCTAAGGGCACAGGGAGGTTTTTCCGCCCCCCCCCCCTGCAGCCCCGATGGCTGCGATTGGCCGGTTTCTGCAGACCGGCCAATCGCAGCTCCGGATGGCTTTCATCCATTCATGAAGCTGCAGGGGACGCTGTCCGATGGTGATTGGTGCTGAACAGGTCAGCACCGGTCACATCGGAGGTGAGTCAGGGGACACCAGTGTTTGGCGTCCCCTGCCAGCGCTGCCATTGGCTGGTACAACGCTCCAGCTAATGGCAGCGCTATAGCAGTGCAGGAAAGGGCAGAACCTTCCTGCATGCAGCCATTCTAGCTCATGACTGCATGCAGAGAGGTTCTGTGCTTCTCTGTGCTGCTTGTTGGCTTGCTGGGACTTGTGGTTCTCCACCACAGCTTTATTACTGCTCCTGTAAAGAAGAAGAAATAAGAAAAGAAGAAGTTACAGATCCCTAAACCACCCTCCATCCCTGTTCCTTCCCGGCCCCCTTGCATTAATACTTTTGTTGCTCCACATTTTGCTGCGATTACAGCTGCGGTCTCTTGGGGTATGTCTCTATCAGTTTTGCACATCTAGAGACTGAAATTCTTGCCCATTCTTCCTTGCAAAACAGCTGGAGCTCTTTGAGGTTGGATGGAGAGCGTTTGTGAACAGCAGTTTTCAGCTCTTTCCACATATTCTCAATTGGATTCAGGTCTGGACTTTGACTTGGCCATTCTAACACCTGGATACGTTTATTTTTGAACCATTTCATTGTAGATTTTGCTTTATGTTTGGGATCATTGTCTTGTTGGAAGATAAATCTCCATCCTAGTCTCAGGTCTTTTGCAGACTCCAACAGGTTTTTATCCAGAATGGTCCTGTATTTGGCTCCATCCATCTTCCCATCAATTTTAACCATCTTCCCTGTCTCTGCTGATGAAAAGCAGGCCCAAACCATGATGCTGCCACCACCATGTTTGACAGTGGGGATGGTGTGTTCAGGGTGATGAGCTGTGTTGCTTTTATGCCAAACATATCGTTTTGCATTGTTTCAAAAAAGTTGGATTTTGGTTTCATCTGAGTAGAGCACCTTCTTCCACATGTTTGGTGTGTCTCCCAGGTGGCTTGTGGCAAACTTGAAACCAGACTTTTTATGGATATCTTTGAGAAATGTCTTTCTTCTTGCCACTCTCCCACCTCAGCTGTAGATCTCTGTAGTTCATCCAGAGTGATTATGAGCCTCTTGGCTGCATCTCTGATCAGTCTTCTCCTTGTTTGAGATGAAAGTTTAGAGGGACAGCCAGGTCTTGGTAGATTTGCAGTGGTCTGATACTCCTTCCATTTCAATATGACGCTTGCACAGTGCTCCATGGGATGTTTAAAGCTTGGGAAATCTTTTGGTATCCAAATCCGGCTTTAAACTTCTCCACAACAGTATCACGGACCTGCCTGGTGTGTTCCTTGGTCTTCATGATGCAGAACCCTGAGACTATCACAGAGCAGGTGCATTTATACTGAGACTTGATTACACATAGGTGGATTCTATTTATCTTCATCAGTCATTTAAGACAACATTGGATCATTCAGAGATCCTCAATGAACTTCTGGAGTGAGTTTTCTGAACTGAAAGTAAATGGGCCGAATAATTTTGCACGCCCCACTTTTCAGTTTTATTATTACAAAAAAAGTTTAAATGATCCAATAAATTTCGTTCCACTTCACAATTGTGACCCACTTGTTTAAAAAAATTTAAAATGTTATTTCTTTTTGTTTGAAGCCTGAAATGTGGCAAAAGGTTAAAAAGTTCCAGGGGGCCGAATACTTTCACAAGGCACTGTATATTGCAGCCAGATATAACAATGGACTTTTGTGTCTTTTGAACAGAACAACTAGCCCTGCCTAGCCAAATCATATCCCTACACTATATGTCCCTCCTTGCGCAAATGTTATACAGCAGACGCAAATGAAGAACTGCGGCCTTAATTAACGGCAGAAAAAATAGCAACGGATGTCAGGTATATAGACTTTTGAAAGGTTCTAATACACACGCTGTGCACGTAGTGGTAGTGTCAGGCACACTTGCGTTCTTTTAGCCCCAAAAGAAAAAAAAAATGCAGCCAGATTTAACAATGGACTTTTGTGTCTTTTGAACAGAACTACTAGTTCTACCCAGCCAAATCTTATCCCTACAGTATAAGTCCCTCCTTGCGCAAGTTATACTGTAGACGCGAATGAAGAACTGCGGCCTAAATTAACGGTAGAAAAAATAGCAACAGATGTCAGGTATATAGACTTTTGAAAGGTTCTAATACACACGCTGTGCACGTAATGGTAGTGTCAGGCACACTTGCGTTCTTTTAGCCCCAAAAGAAAAAAAAATGCAGCCAGATTTAACAATGGACTTTTGAGTCTTTTGAACTACTAGCCCTGCCTAGCCAAATCCTCCGTTCTACAATAAGCTATTGGAAGATGACATGGTGCTTAGGTGTGCTGCTTCCTCTTCCTTGGCCTGTGACGTCATGTCCATTGGTGATACCAGAGGATTGTTTATACAGTTATTATTGCTGGAATCCTTTTCATTTCAAGATACCTATACCAAGATACTATACTGTACATAGATTGTAGTGATATACTTCTACAGCATTTTAGCATGGTCTCTTTACCCATGTGGGGAATTGACACCAATCTTATCAGAGGTTTGGAGCCATGATCTGCTTCATGGTTTCATTTGCTGTTTGAGTTTGTCCCTCCAAATTTCCTGTAATCAGGCTCTGATGTCATCAGCTCCTTCCTTCCTTCTGTGCTTTCTGCCATTTTTTTCATGTGTGTTGTACTATGAATATGTCCTGTGGAAAACTGACCGAAAGATGATTGAGGAGTAAGTAACACAGGTAATTTAAGACAACCATAGTCATACAGTACCAGTCAGCAGTTTGGACACACCATTTCATTCCATGTGTTTTTTTTTTGTTTTGTTTTTTTTTACATTTTAGAATTATGTTGAAAACATGAAATGATTAAGGAACATGTATGTAATGAAATAGTAAACAGAAAAATATTAAACAAACCAGAATATGATTTATATTTTTAGGTCTAACGTAGCCCCCTTTTTCTTTGATGACAGCTTTGCTCACTGTTAGCATTCTCTCAGTCAGCTTCATGAAGTAGCCACCTGGAATGGTTTTCCAAAAGTCTAAAAGTCATGAAGGAGTTTCCAGAGGTGCTGAGAACTTCTTGGCTGCTGTTCAAATTCTGGTTTGACACTTTTGTGTTTGTAACTTAATTCCATGTGTTCCTCCATCATTCTCATGACTTCAATATGAATCTAAAATGTAGAAAAGAAAAAAAAAGAAAAACCATGGAATGAAAAGGTATGTCCAAACTTTTGACTTATACTTTATTTTCTCATAAACCTCAACACTCAAGTCAGAACAGTAAAAAGATAGAAAGACAGCCAGATATTTCTGTTTTGCCAGTATACAGCTTTAGCAGAGGTAAATCCATAGACATTAGCAGTATCTATACAGTGGCAGAAGAAACCTCTGTGTGTTGTGCTCAGCAGCTGCAGCTCAGACAAACACAGCAGAGATTCTTCTACAATTCTCTGCCCCACTTCTCATATCCATCATGTCTTTGTGACTCCGTGGCTGAAGGTAATGCTACACAGCCTGTACAGTCAGAGGAAAAAGATGATGTGGATCACATTCTGCAATCCAGTGAGAAAGCCAAACACTTAGCTCATCTTTCTTGGAAGATTAGAGAAAATCTTGAAAGAATTAAACATGAACTTTCTTCTCAAAGTCTACAATTATCTCTCATCCTGCTTATGATGAGTCACCACTAGAGGGAGCTCTAGGACAAAGTTGTACAACGTAGGTGGAAAGTATGAACTATATCAGTATTTTGAAGAGACTTAAATCCAAGATTCTGTAGAACAGGCATGCTCAACCTGCGGCCCGCCAGCTGTTGCAAAACTACAACTCCCATCATTCCTGGACAGCCTACAGCTATCAGCCTACAGAATTGCATAGTGGGAGTTGTAGTTTTACAACAGCTGGAGGGCCGCAGGTTGAGCATTCCTGCTGTAGAACTCGCAAAGATACAAACATCTTAACATGAACATGACAATTTATCATCTGAAATTAAGTCAAAAGTATCATCAAGACTCGCACAATTACAGGAAATATCATCAGAAAAATCGATTCTTCAAAATATTCTAACCTCATTAAGCAGCTAATATGGACATGTGCAGAAGCTGCTGCTGCCTTTGAGCAAAGAAAAGCTGAGATGAAAGCTGAATCAGCGTGCAAAAGGGCTGAGATGGAAGTAGAAGCAGCGCTCAAAAAGGCCTGAATGAAACTGAAGCGAGATGCAAAAAGCATCCTAAGGAACTGCCGAGCCAATGACCAGAGGATCTGTAGCAAAAGGGAAAGAGCAGCCAAAGCTGCAGAAATAGAAGCTCTACAGAAAGGTTAAATGTTCTAGAACAAGCTGCCAATGGAAGTGCAAGAGACAGCATCAGTTTAAATGAAGTGGATGTAGAGGATTCTCTAAGAGAGTGCATAAGAGACTGTGTACTAAGCCAGAACAGTGAACTTCTGATTGCTGAAAATGTTCCTCACAATGCACATATTTCTCCAGAACAACAAGGCACATATCCTTCTGTACCAATCCGCATCTATGGTCAGTACAATAATCACAAACTGCAGTGCACCAGCGCCCAGCACATCAGTAACCTCAATATGCAGATGCCCATGAGCAAACCATTATGCCAGCAAGTCACCAAACCCCTGGCAACCTTGAAGGTCTAGTTCAATGCTCAGGTAGACTTATGGACTTTAAACCAGCTCTTGGGCTGAATGCCTATGAAGCCCCATTTCTTCTTAAGTGTATGACCACACCAGGGGCGTAGCTATAGGGGGTACAGAGGGCCTAAAGACCCTTGTGCCAGTGGCGTAGCTACGGGGGGCAGGGGGGCGACGGCTCCGGCCCAGTGACTCAGGGGGCCCAGAATCAGGCGAATACAAGTGAGCGCTTCCATTATGGAAGCGCTCACTTGTATTTAGGGACCCCATCAGACCTCAGATCAGCCACCCAGCCACATAGGATTAAAATAAAAAACCTTACTTACCTGTTCTGCGCTGGGCTGCCCTCCGGTCCGCGCTCTGCTCTCTTCCCTGGTGCGCGCACTATGACCTGACGCTGCACGCAGCGTCAGGTCATAGTGTGCGCGGGCCAGGGAAGAGAGCAGAGCGCGGACCGGAGGGCAGCCGCAGCGCAGAACAGGTAAGTAAGGTTTTTTATTTTAATCCTATGTGGCTGGGTGGGCTGATCTGAGGTCTGATGGGGGCACAATACGCTGATCTGAGTCTGATAGGGGCACAGTAGGCTGATCTGAGGTCTGATGGGGGCACAATACGCTGAACTGAGGTCTGATGGGGGCACAATACGCTGAACTGAGGTCTGATGAGGGCACAAAACGCTGATCTGAGGTCTGATGGGGGGCACAATACGCTGATCTGAGGTCTGATGGGGGCACAATACGCTGAACTGAGGTCTGATGGGGGCACAATACGCTGAACTGAGGTCTGATGGGGGCACAAAACGCTGATCTGAGTCTGATGGGGGCAAATACGCTGATCTGAGGTCTGATGGGGGCACAATACGCTTGAACTGAGGTCTGATGGGGGCACAATACGCTGAACTGAGGTCTGATGGGGGCACAATACGCTGACTGAGGTCTGATGGGGGCACAATACGCTGATCTGAGGTCTGATGGGGGCACAGTAGGCTGATATAAGGTCTGATGGGGGCACAGTCTGCTGATCTGAGGTCTGATGGGGGCACAATACGCTGATCTGAGGTCTGATGGAGGCACAATACGCTGATCTGAGGTCTGATGGGAGCACATTAAGCTGATCTGAGGTCTGATGGGGGCACAATACGCTGATGTGAGGTCTGATGGGGGCACAGTAGGCTGATGTGAGGTCTGATGGGGGCACAGTAGGCTGATGTGAGGTCTGATGGGGGCACAATACGCTGATCTGAGATCTGATGGGGCACAATACGCTGATCTGAGGTCTGATGGGGCACAATACGCTGGTCTGAGGTCTGATGGGGCACAATAAGCTGGTCTGAGGTCTGATGGAGGTACAATACGCTGATCTGAGGTCTGATGGGGGCACAATACGCTGATCTGAGGTCTGATGGGGGCACAATACGCTGATCTGAGGTCTGATGGGGGCACAGTAGGCTGATGTGAGGTCTGATGGGGGCACATTCTGCTGATCTGAGGTCTGATGGGCACAATACGCTGATCTGAGGTCTGATGGGGGCACAGTAGGCTGATGTGAGGTCCTGATGGGGGCACAGTAGGCTGATCCGAGGTCTGATGGGGGCACAATACGCTGATCTGAGATCTGATGGGGGCACAATACGCTGATCTGAGGTCTGATGGGGGCACAATACGCTGATCTGAGGTCTGATGGGGGCACATTCTGATGATCTGAGGTCTGATGGGGGCACATTCTGATGATCTGAGGTCTGATGGGGGCACAATACACTGATCTGAGGTCTGATGGGGGCACAATACGCTGATCTGAGATCTGATGGGGGCACAATACGCTGATGTGAGGTCTGATGGGGGCACATTCTGATGATCTGAGGTCTGATGGGGGCAGGGGACTGTTAGTTTAGTGATGTAAAAAACTGGGGACAGGTTTCCTTTAACATAGGAGTCCCGTTGTTTTTTAATCCTATTACTCCTATATTTTACTGCATTATATGGTAGTGTATTTACAGTAGGGTAGGTAGAAAGTCTATTGTACTGTACTTAACAGCAAACCTTGTGCACAAGAAGACACTGGTATTATAGAAATGGCACTCTGGGAGGGCTCTGTCTTAGATTTTGCACTAGGGCCCAGAATTTTCACTTCTGGCTGGAGGGAAGGGGTTAGGTCAAGAATTTGGCATGGGAAGAGAGCGGTGACATTTTACTTTTTTTGCCTCAGTCAGCATGAAGGCTATCTGCTCCCCTACCCCTCACCACAAAGCACTGAGGGAAGGGGGGACCAAGCTGAACTCTTGCTCCAGGGCCCAGGAGCCTTTAGCTACGCCCTGGACCACACAGCATGGTTGTGATCCAGTTGTGTTGCGGCCATGTTGCGGTTGAGACCTAGCCAATTAGCCCACAGCTGCCTTTCATTTAACTAATGAAGACTGTTTTGTTGGTCTTCATTGTTAATGGCCACTTGGTATTGAAGTTGCCGCATGGCCATTAACGATGGAGACTGACTATACAGTACAGTCTTCATTAGCTAAATGAAAGGCAGCTGGTAATTGGCTGCGTGGTTCTTAACCGCAGCACAGCTGCAAGCGACTGGATCTTTCCTCCAGACGCAGAGGATGTCCCCTTGTCACAGTTACAGTCCTTGGGATAAAAAGATCATGGGAGAGATCTCTGTACTGACCCCTGATATATTTATACATAGTTATTAGATCTCCCCTCAGTCATCTTTTTTCTAAAGTGAATAACCCTAATTTTGATAATCTTTCTGGGTACTGTAGTCCACCCATTCCAGTTATTACTTTAGTTGCCCTCCTCTGAACCCTCTCCAGCTCTGCTATGTCTGCCTTGTTTCTTTTTTTATTAGATGGTATCTGGCATGGGCAAGGGTATCCTGACATTTTTTTCAAGTAAGGCTACCATAAGTCCGCTGGCTCTTTTTCCCAAGATCTCTGTAATGCCATTGCAGGTACCCAAGGTGTAAGGGTAAGCATCTCCTTTTAGGTGAAACAGATCAAAGAGTTCAGATTTTGCAAGTGATTGGTGGTTCTGGTCATCCAGGACACCTTTAAAGCCCTTTCTGGTTGACCCTTGGTGTATACATTTATGAGACGTTTCTTTGCATAAGACTTATCACAAAGGTCTTGTACAGTATGCAAACGTCTGTGGATGAAGAAGATACAGTAGTCAGACTTGCTACTTGATTGACCTTCCTCCGGTCATCATAGGTAATGTTTGCATAGGCCAGATGAAAAAAGCCTACTAAGATCCACCTTTTTTTTTTATTGGGTTTGAAACTTTTTGGAACAAACAACAAATATTCAATAGTTGTCGCACCATTTCGCGACTAGTTGTAGAGCAGCAACGCAAATCACATAGTATACTGTAAGTCCTTCCATTACCAATATTTTGGTAAGCAATCTATTGCCATGTTTACGTACACTCATATTTTCAACACTACAGTGTGTCTTTATCAGGTCCCTTTCTGTATCAACAGAAAGGATAAGCGATGTGGGGGAGAAAACATTTGAGATATTCCAGTCCATCACTGTGGCATCTCCCCCCCTCCTCTCCTCCCCCTCCATCAAGGTCAAACATGGCTCATGGTATACATTCCTGTAGAAAATAGAGCGACAACTAATAACCAACAATTTCCAGGACAATAAGAAAAGAAAATAGATGCTTAGGACCACTTGGGACCCCTCCATCCTACAGCAGTGAAATAGGTTCTTCACCCAAACAACAACACCTGTTCCTGAAACCATGTAGTCGAGGAGAAGCAGTCATGCATGGCTTTTCGAATGTGTGTTGGCAGTACTGCAATAAAGCTTTCCCACACCTGAAAGAATTGTTGTACCTTTTTTTCCTTCTATTGCGACTCCTCCACCATATCCATTCTCATAATATAGGAGAATTTTTCCAGGAAAAGCTTGAGGGGAGGTGGCGCAGGATTTAGCCAAACCTGTAAAATGGCCTTGACCCGGCTGCGCCACAAGTGGAGTAATTTCCTGCTTTCTGGGGTACAAGTTTATTTATCTTTGTCTAGATATCCAAAAATAACCCATAGTGGATCAAGGAGAGTAAAATTGGTCAAATGCTTATTAGTGAATGCAATTACAGTATTCTATTCCAGAACTCCTTAATTTTCGAACAGTCCCACAAACAGTGATACAGACCAGCATCTGGAGCTCCACACTTGAAACAATTAGAAGAATCATATATGCCCATGTAAAATCCCCTCCTTGGGGTTAAGTAGGATCTATGACAGATCTGCAAAACCATCTCAATATAACGTGCAGAGGGCAGGTATTTATATAATAGCTCCAGAGCTCTAAGAATCATGGATGGGGTGGCTTGAGGTATCTCCAGCTTCCATTTAGTAATGGAGGCCTTTGAGCCAGCATAATCAAATGGAAACATGTAGGAATTTGTAATTAGTGGTTATTTGTCTAGGAGCTTCATTGGAGCTCCAGAACCATTTTCTATAAAATGAGTTCCATTCCGTATCTCGTAAAAGTGGGAGTGTTTTTGTAATGTAGCTCTTTGCTTGTAGGTAGTGAAAAAAATGGGAAAACCACAGTCGGAAATTCCGTCTGCAGCTCTTCTATCGATTTGACTAATTTAGTGTGTGTATTAATAAGTTTGTCTATGTTAGTTATACCTTGTAAGTGCCAGCGTTTGAAAACAGGGTTGGAGGCACCATTCTGGAAAGCGGTGTTTCGTAAAAGTGTTAGGTATGTAGAGTAAGAGGGATGTGATGAAGTCAAGCTTCTAATTTTGCACCATGCCCGCCATGTTGACATAAGGAGAGGATTCCCTTTCACCAGTTGCGGAAGTTCCTCATAAGATGTATGCAAGTTAGGAAAAGCTATACTCGGAGAGAAGCTTTGATCTACATTTAAGGGAGTATAATATGAAGAGAAGTGGAGCCAATCTCGCACCACTCTCATTAGAATCGCAACATTATATAACCTTATATTTGGGAAGTTTAGGCCTCCTTTCAGTTTTGGCTGTTGTAGAATGTACCATGCCATCCTTGAGCGCTTTCCATTCCAAATAAACCATCTATAGAGATAGTTTATACGCCTCTCATCTTTTGGTCTGAGATATATAGGTAGCATTTGTAGTATATAAAGGAGTCTCGGGAATTCCGTCATTTTTATTAAGTTAGCTCTGCCTACATAGGACAGCGAAAAATGCTTCCACATTTGTAAAGTGGTCTCCAAGGAGGACAGGTACGGCCATACGTTGTGACGATATAGCTGGGACGGATTTTTGGATATAGTTACCCCCAAGTATTTGATAGTGTTATCTTTCCAAGTGAAAGGAAAACTCCTGGTCCATAATGGTTTCTTAGGTCCATTTAGGAGCAGTGCCTCAGTTTTCTCCCAGTTAATAGTATAGCCTGAAAGGGAGCCCACTGCGGTTAGATCGGTCAATAGGCTCTCGAGCGATTCCCTGGGATTTGAGATCATTAGAAGGATATCATCAGCAAATGTTGCCGCCCTCATCTCTCCTCCTCCCAATTTTACCCCACTGAAGCTCTGTGTAGTGTGTATGTGATATAACAACGGATCTAAGGATAGGTTGAACAGAATTGGGGACAAAGGGCATCCCTGTCTCGTACCCCTAAAAAGATCAAAACATCTGGACAGTTTCCCATTTATTGTTATTGAAGTGGTTACCTCCGTGTATATGTTTTCCACATATCGTCTAAATCCCAGTCCAAAGCCTCTCGCTATCAGGGATGTATGGAGATAAGGCCATGAAACCGTGTCAAATGCTTTCTCCGCGTCTAAACTAAGGAGAAGCGTCTGTGGGAGCAATGGGTCTTGAGCCGCCACTGTTGCCGCTATTGCCCGTCTTACATTACTGACTGCCTGTCTCCCCTTAGTAAAACCCGATTGGACTGGATGTATCAGGGAGGGGAGAAAAGTTTGCATTCTATTAGCTATAATTTTTGCTAATAATTTATAGTCTTGATTTAGTAAGGTGATCGGCCTATACGACTGCGGTAAGTCTGGGTTTTTGTTTGGTTTGCGGAATACGATCATTCTGGATTCCGTGAAACGATCTACTTCTGCCCCTTCTTTGTATATTTGGTTGAACAGTGTTGTTAAAATATGAATTATTTCTGGCGATAGCAATTTATAATACTCTGCCGATAAGCCGTCTGGCCCAGGGGTTTTACGATTATGGGTGCCACTAATGGCCTGTCTCACCTCCTCTTCTGTTATATCGGCTTCGAGAAAAGCACGTTGGTCGTCAGACAGGGAAGGCATCTGCAAGGAGTCTAAAAATGATTGTATTTTCTCCTGATCAGTTGGTGTGGCCCCATATAGGTCTTCATAATAATTGAAGAATACCTCTGTGATTTCATCAGTAGAGTGATATGTGTGGTTTGTTTCTGGACATTTGATTCTGGCTGTGGGTTTTATACTTTTAAAGGGTTTAGTGAGTGAAGCCAGCGGTGTTCCTGCCTTATTTCCCCATCTGAAATATTTATTTTGGGTACATCTGGTGAGCCAATGAGCTTGTCCTTGCACATAAGTATCTAAAAGCGATTTAGCATTCAGAAATGCCTGTTTAGTTTGGACAGTGGGGGCCTCTGCGTGAGCATGTTGAGTTTGTAGGAGATTAGAATGTAGTTTGTCAAAATTGGCTTTGGCATTTTTTTTCTTTAATGCTACATAGGCTATAATGTGTCCACGCATAACCGCCTTGGAGGTCGCCCAGAGGAGCGGGGTATCTCGTAAATGTACCTCGTTGTCATCTAAATAGTTAACCCAATCAGCCTTAAGATAGCACTTAAAGGGGTTGTCCAAGTTATTTTTTTGTTCTTTATATGTTTCTAACTTGTCAGGTATAACAACTTTCCCATATACTTTGTGTTTCTAAAGCTGCTGGTTTCTCAGAGCTGACTCAGGGTCACATGACCTGTGATGTCACCTTATCTCTCTGCTCTGTGATGTTTCGTTCACAAGCCTCAGAGTTCAGATAACAGTCTGTACACGAGACGTCACTGGCCACACCCCCTTTCTTTGCCGGCTGCTATCTGCTCTCTGCCTGGTTTCCTTCAGATAAAGCATTAACCCCTTCAGCCAGAACACACTGAGGGCTCAAGGCTTTAGAACAAATAGTAGCTGCAGCAGTGAGAGGAGACAATTGCTGGGCACAAGAGCTGTAGAGGAATTGTATTGTACAAGAACAGGTAGGGAGAAATTCCTGTATGTATTAGCAGTGTCATTGTACAGCTGGGACTTGTAGTCCTACACATACAACATGCTGCTGAGTATTCTAGCAGGCAGACATGTCACTCAGCACTTGTATTCATTCCCTTTGCAGAGAGGGGGGGGGAGAAGGGGGAGGGGCTGAGATTGTTATTATTGCATGTAAACAAAGACCAGAAGAGAACCAGGGAAATTAGGAAATATAGATTTTTTTTTGCCTAAAACTTGCTTAACTTAGTTATATATTGATGCCCATCAGATTTACAGTGCTATATATTTTTTGTCATAACTCGGACAACCCCTTTAAAATCCTCTCAGTCAAAAGGTAGACAGGAAACCTCCAGAAACGTGTACGCGTCTGCGGTTGCAAGGTATGTAGTCTGATTGTAACTGGGGCATGATCTGAAATCGTTATGGGGTGTATAGTGACATCCATCAAATTGTCCAACAAAGTAACGGAGGTCAGGACAAGGTCAATCCATGAGAAAGAGTCATGTACCCTCGAGTAATAACTGTATTCTCTAGCATCAATATGGATCGTTCTCCACATGTCACAAAGGTTGGACTGATCCATAAGATGTAACACTGCACGTGAAGCTGGAGAATGTTGCGTTCTATCATGAGATCTGTCTAACTGTGGATCTAGGACCACATTGAAGTCTCCTGCCAATATTAATCATCGGTTCCCTCGACCTACGAGTAATTCTGCGATAGAAGTAAAGAAAACCGAGTCTGGGGAGTTTGGTGCATAAATGTTCAAGAGAGTGTACGGTATTTGTTCTATAAGGACATCTAAGAGGAGATATCGACCTGACGGATCAATCAGTGTCTCTTGTATATCATAACGCAACCCTCGCTTAAATAGTGTTGCCACCCCTCTCGTTTTGGTAGTGTATGAGGCTTGGAAACATTCAGCTAACCAGGGGTCTTTAAGAGTGGATCGGGAAGATTTCTTTCAGTGTGTCTCTTGGAGGAAAATAATGTCTGGGTTAAATCTCTTTAAGTGTGTCAGCACTTTCCATCTCTTAGTTGGGGTGTTTAGCCCCGCTACATTCCAGGTGATGACTTTCAGGTGCAGTGAGGTGGTGTAAGTGGACCTAATGTCCTCAGTAGTAGTACTCATCTGGCCATGGCGGAACCCTGTAGTCATCTAAGAGCCCTGTCGTCAAAGAGTCTACTCCCGCCCCTCCCAGCGAGCAGGCAAGAGCAGTGTCGCATATCAGAGGGGGGGGGGTCTCGGTTCCCAAGCATCAACAACTCTAACCTGAAACAACAAAACAAAGTTGTAACAAACAAAGTAAGGCAGCATTCGACACCAGGCAGTGTCCATACAGAAAAACATGTGATAGCAATGTACTGAAGATTAGATAAAAGGAATAGAAACTATACTATAGCATCTATAGCATCATAAGAAGAGCACAGCCGCTCCTCCAAAGTCCAGCAAAAGTCAGCCGGCATCCTGTTGGTCAAAATGTCTTCTGGCTTCCACCGGGTCTTCAAAGGTATGGCTATGGCCTCCGTGTTGCACTCTCAGCTTGGCTGGATATAAGAGTTGGAAACGGATTTTACGATCATGCAAGTAGCTGCAAATTCCAACAAAAGCTTTGCGTTTCTGTGTCACCATAGCTGAAAAGTCTTGAAATATTAGGATTTTTTGTCCTTCTATCACAAGCTGTCTTTGGTTGTGGTATGCACGCAAGATTTTTTCCTTCATGGCCCAGTGTACATATTTGGCTATGGCCGGTCTAGGTCGGCCCCCCTCTTGGGCTCTGGGTGGTCCTAAACGATGGGCCCTCTCCACTATCATCGGATCAGCTGGCAAATCGAGGTGTAATGCCTGCTGGATTTTAATCGCCAAAAAGGAAGTCAAAGCGTCTACTGTGACCAATTCCGGGATACCCACAAACCGCAAATTATTTTGCCGGTCTCTGTTTTCCAGATCCTCCAGTTTTTCTCTCAGAACAACCTCAGTTGTTTTACGCTGTCTCAAAGAAGCCATCACTGTTTCCATGTTTGTTTCCCCGGTAATCATTCTATTCTATAATTTTTTGCGCATTAGAGGTGATCTGGGCCAAAGCCGAATTTATGGAGGCATGTAAAACATCAAATCTCTTGTCAAAGAGTGGTAGCAACAGTCTCGAGACCTCCTGCTCCACCACCGTTGCATGAGTGGGTTCTGGAGGTGAGGAAGTTAGTGGGCTATGCGGGGGAGACAAATTTGGTGGTGTAATGTCATTTGACAGCAGTTCTGATGAAAATTGCGGCGAATCCGGAGCAAGTTCATCCGATCTGGCACTGGTTGATTCCTCTTTGCTTTTCCTAGTGCTTTTGTTTTGAGATTTGGACATTTGAGATTTAGGTACTGCAACGGCCGATGACGTTTTGCACAAGTGCCTCTGAGGTTGTGGGCCCATGAGAAATTTGTCCATTCCCGGTTACAGATCAATTGAATTAGGTTTATATCTGAGGGGGACTCCTGTGCTGTCTTTAGGTTACATTAGTAGGGTAGGCTGCGCTCCGTTCAAGCCGCTCAGGGCACCACTTCTCTGTGAGGATATGGGGTATTGCTGTTGTAGGTCTGTTCCCCCTCTGCACCCCTGTTTCACTTTTCCCTCACGCAAGATGGCCTCTGCAGTAAGATGGCTGCCGTTTTCTGACGTGTTCTGCAGAAAGTGTATGGGGCCAGGGCAGCTAGTTGGTCTGTTTATGGCTTTCACATGCACCCTGGGTATTCAGCGGTACTCGTCTTCTGCCTTGGCCTGCACCTAGGGCAAGTCGTTGGTGGCAGGGAGTGATTGCTGCTATCGCAGCAGTTGCAGCAGATCTGGGCCTGAGGAGGTGGGTTGCCCTCCTTTTCTTCCCTCCCCACCGCTCCCTCGGTACCTGTGGTCTTGCAGGGGCCGGGTGGTTTCCAGGAGAGGCTAGAGGGACCGGCAGTATTGTGAGGAGAACTGCCCGCGATCACGTCTCCCCTGGATCTGCGGCGGCTACACTCCCGCAGGCTGGTCACGTGGCCTCCATGTAAGTGCCGCGGGCCTGAACCTCTTGGCCCTGCTTTCTATAATGTTTGCGGACTCACCGCCGGCTCCCAGGGCATCCCGAGGGGATATGGGCAGGGGTCCAAGTCTCACCAATGTGGCGGATGGCTCCCGATCCTCCGTTGCAGGCGATGGTGCGGAGGAGCCCAGCTAAAACGCGGCCATCCTAGATGCTCCTCTCCCGGAAGTCCAGATCCCCTTATTTAACACACACATCTTGCCAAATGGTGTCAGCACTTATTTTCAACCATGCTCGCAACAATTACTGGGTGAAAGAGATGTTGACTCAACAGGCAACATCGCAGGATAGCATTCATTCTTCCCTGTCCTGGAATGACAGCTTTGGATCAGTATTTTTCAATTCAACAAGTGAATTCAAGAAGTTGGCTCCTGCAAAAGATGATAAAGAATATTTCAAGATATGGAAACAAGTAACTCACAAAGAGAGAAAAACATCTTGCTAGTGTCACCTTATGGAAGTGGCTCCTTATGAGTCAAAATCTGACTTTTTAACAAGCCATGAGACATGACATGGGAAAATAGTCAAATATCCATCCATAGACAGCTGTTTTGCTGTGTTTGCTCTCATCAGTATGGAGTGGGATTCTGACTAGCGGGGTTCGCAGCTTAACCCCCTAACTGTTTTGCCAGAGTGGAGCTCCAGCAGTGGGAAAAGTAGCTAACTGGAGGGGGAGGGCTGCTACCTCCTGAATGGTAGCAGCTAGAAACATGCAATTGGTCTTGTCTGAAAGACATTCAAAGCTTTCAGACGATACCAGAATGACAGCAATATGTTCAGGACAGATGACGATATCACTGATAAAAATCGGGATGCTGTGAATGCAGCTGAAAATGAAAGTAAAAACAGGTTTTACCCGTGATTATTCCCGACTTAATTTCTAACAGTGATTTCTCCTCTGCTGCTTGGACTTTAGCTGTCATTTTGGTCTAGTATGAAAGCCTGGACTGTCAGCTTTTAGACCAATTGCATATTTCTATCTGCTACCAATGAGGAGATATCACCATCTAAAGCAGCCATCCCCTCCAGTTAGATACTTTTCACACTGCCCCAGCTGGCAAAACAGGTGGTTAAGCTGCATTTAAGATTATGGAAAATTTTTGCCCAAGATAATTCCAGGAGCTGGGTATCACCTTTAACTTTAGCTCTCCAATATTGAAACTACTTGTACCTTACAATCGACAGCAAGCATTTGCTAGATTCTCTTCTTTAAAACACACCCTAAAGGGTAAACTTGATATTGAGAAACATTTTGTGCACTTTATGCAGAAAATATTTGACAGAGATCATGCAGAACCTGAACCACCTCTAAAAGAAGGTGAAGAATGCTAATATCTCTCATTTTTTGGTATATCTCACCCCCACAAACCTTTACAAATCAGAAACACTCAGTATGAAGGTATCTCTCTCAATAGCCTGCTTGTTACTGGGCCCAACCTAAACAACAGCCCCATTGAAGTGTTGATCTGCTTCAAACAAGAACCAAATGGCGAACATCCAACAAATATTCCATTGCTCCATTGTCAGGGAAGACAACAGGAACTGCCTCAGGTTCCTGTGGCACAAAGAGAAAAATGTCAACAATGAGGTCATACTTAACTAGAAATGACTAGGCCCCCAGCAAATTTTGAACATTCCCATTAGGGATGAGCAAACTTTTGAAAAGTTCGCTTCGCTTCGGCAAACTTTCGTGAAGTTCGGATTCGTACGAACCGAACCTAAAACGAATCTTGCTATAACGGCTGAATAATTGCTGCTACAATAATGGGAGTCTGATAGGGTATAGTTTCGTTTACTTGCAGTTGTTATTACAATGAAAAAAGTGGAAAAAATCCAAGTGACTTCAACAACGGCGACGCAAAATATACGCATATTTGAGAATTTACACTAATGCGTACGCTAATGCGAACATTCCCGCACAAATAACGAACATACAGTCTAGCATTGTCAAAGGTACGCTACTTAACTGAATGAATATGTACGCCTTAGCGTACGCATACACTGCGTCTGCGAACATTCCTACTCAAGTAACAAACATAAAGTCTAGCGTTGTCAAAGGTACGCTACTTAACTGAATATGTACGCATTAGCTTACGCATACACTGCGTCTGCAAACATTCCTACTCAAGTAACGAACAGAAAGTCTAGCGTTGTCAAAGGTACGCTACTTAACTGAATATGTACGCATTAGCGTACGCATATACTGCGTCTGCGAACATTCCTACTCAAGTAACAAACATACAGTCTAGCGTTGTCAAAGGTACGCTACTTAATAATGTACACTAATGCGTATGAATTCATAAAATGCGTACACATTAGCGTACATTCTCAAATATGCGTATATTTTGTGTCGCCGGTATTTTAACCAGATTCGTTACGAACTTTCTCAAAATTCGGTGACGAACCGAACTTTTGTGAAAGTTCGTAACAAATCTGGTTCGTTACGGTTCGGTTCGCTCATCCCTAATTCCCTTTCTAGCAACTTCTTTGCAACCCCCTTCTCCTGTGCAATCCTCGCTCCTGTGGATAGTCAAGATTGTTCTCTCAGACCAGGCCCAGCAGCAGCTCCATTCCTTTCCTACACATATACACTCACCGGCCACTTTATTAGGTACACCTGTCCAACTGCTCGTTAACACTTAATTTCTAATCAGCCAATCACATGGCGGCAACTCAGTGCATTTAGGCATGTAGACATGGTCAAGACAATCTCCTGCAGTTCAAACCGAGCATCAGTATGGGGAAGAAAGGTGATTTGAGTGCCTTTGAACGTGGCATGGTTGTTGGTGCCAGAAGGGCTGGTCTGAGTATTTCAGAAACTGCTGATCTACTGGGATTTTCACGCACAACCATCTCTAGGGTTTACAGAGAATGGTCCGAAAAAGAAAAAACAT
Source organism: Rhinella marina (assembly GCA_900303285.1). Lineage (NCBI taxonomy): Eukaryota > Metazoa > Chordata > Amphibia > Anura > Bufonidae > Rhinella > Rhinella marina. The sequence continues at coordinate 275,101 of ONZH01010456.1, forward strand.
CCAGTGAGCAGCAGTTCTGTGGGCGGAAATGCCTTGTTGATGCCAGAGGTCAGAGGAGAATGGGCAGACTGGTTCGAGCTGGTAGAAAGGCAACAGTGACTCAAATTGCCACCCGTTACAACCAAGGTAGGCAGAAGAGCATCTCTGAATGCACAGTACGTCGAACTTTGAGGCAGATGGGCTACAGCAGCAGAAGACCACACCGGGTGCCACTCCTTTCAGCTAAGAACAGGAAACTGAGGCTACAATTTGCACAAGCTCATCGAAATTGGACAGTAGAAGATTGGAAAAACGTTGCCTGGTTTGATGAGTCTCGATTTCTGCTGCGACATTCGGATGGTAGGGTCAGAATTTGGCGTCAACAACATGAAAGCATGGATCCATCCTGCCTTGTATCAACGGTTCAAGCTGGTGGTGGTGGTGTCATGGTGTGGGGAATATTTTCTTGGCACTCTTTGGGCCCCTTGGTACCAATTGAGCATCGTTGCAACGCCACAGCCTACCTGAGTATTGTTGCTGACCATGTCCATCCCTTTATGACCACAATGTACCCAACATCTGATGGCTACTTTCAGCAGGATAATGCGCCATGTCATAAAGCTGGAATGATCTCAGACTGGTTTCTTGAACATGACAATGAGTTCACTGTACTCAAATGGCCTCCACAGTCACCAGATCTCAATCCAATAGAGCATCTTTGGGATGTGGTGGAACGGGAGATTCGCATCATGGATGTGCAGCCGACAAATCTGCGGCAACTGTGTGATGCCATCATGTCAATATGGACCAAAATCTCTGAGGAATGCTTCCAGCACCTTGTTGAATCTATGCCACGAAGAATTGAGGCAGTTCTGAAGGCAAAAGGGGGTCCAACCCGTTACTAGCATGGTGTACCTAATAAAGTGGCCGGTGAGTGTATAATGCCATGTTAATGTCATGTCAGTGTACTATCACTGTATATAATGTCAATGTGTAATGGGGCCTTGACATTAAAATCTTTTATTTAGACTTCCTCCTGGTTGGACCTCATATGAGTTTGGGCCCTGTTGCAACTCCTTCTCCTACTTCCACTATAGCTTTGTCCCTGAGATCATAGATTATATCATGAAGGTAAATGTCTGGGGAAACAGCCCCTTTCTTGCTGTAGCAATTTATAGACTGAGAAGAACAACTCAGGAAGGTGAGGAGTATGGATCTGACGCTGAGAAGAATTTCTATGTAGATGATGGAGTTAAATCCTTACCTACAATTGAAGAAGTAATTGAAATACTTTTTGTAGCAAACCTCAGCCTCTGCAAGATTATCTCCAAGTCAAGAAGTAATGGAAGCATTCCGTTCTGATGATCATGCAATAAATTTGAAGCACCTTAATCTCACTTCTGATACTCCTCCCCTTCATTGTAGCCTAGGTTGGCTGTGGGACATCAAACAGGACCAGCACTCTCTCAGCTGCTGTCAAAAAAGACATCCAGGTTTTCTCAGATGCATTGATCAAAGTCATAGCTAATTCTGCATCAGGCCTTCATGAAAAATGTGGTTGAAACCCCCAAAATTTTTGTCTGAGAATCAATGCTTACTTCCTACTGAGCTGATGAATCTCTAGTCTGACGAGAAAATCAGGCCCATGGACGCTCGCTGAAAATGTAAGCACTGAGCCGGTACATTCCAGACAACCTTTATGGCAGGGAGCCTTCCATCATGAATTACTATACCAGCTATGTTTTACTTTGGAACATTGTATCATCTGGAGCATACTGTGGGTTGGTGGATTTGTTGCCAATTTGTGACTTCCCCAACCTGAAGATGGGTTTCTTATGTGGAACTTGAATACTGTTCTCGAATCCCTACTGTCGTGGATGCCATTCCTCAGGGCTTTATATATTTACAAATAAAGGGGTTCCCAATTAGTAATTACTATAGAGAGAAATAAGTAAATATACCAAATATATAAATAAATAGATTGGGGACTCCTAAGACTATGTGCACCTTTGGGGGCAATTTTATTATTGCATTGTACTTATTTTGAGCTAAAAATCATTTTTTCAATTAGGCTTTATTAAAAAGATGGCGACCTTTTTTCTGTAGAGAGCTGACATGCTCTACTAGCTGCCTGTAGGTTTTTTGTCTTTTCCGTCATCTGGGGAGCAGACGGACTCCTTATCTCTGCTCTCTGACATCATAAACACTCATTATAGCTCAGTTTTTATCTTACTGAGAACGATATGGCTTAAAGGGAAGCTGTCACTATGAAAATGCTAAATAATCTGCAGGCAGCATGTTATAGAGCAGGAGGAGCTGAGCAGATTAATGTATAAGTTTTATAGGAAAAGATTCAGTACAACTTGTATTTTATTCATTTATATTCCTGCACATTCTGATAGGACCGCCTCCTGGACTTCAAAGCCCAGAATGTGCAGGAATTTAAACTAATGAAATACACGTTTTAATAAAGGCAATCATAAACAAAAATTGCAACCAAAGGTGTACATAGCCTTTAATGAATAATAACAACGGGGGTTCTAATAAACAGTAACTATGGGGACTACTAATGGGTAATTGCAGTAAAAGCATCCAATTAATGTAGAGGTTAATAAATAATGACAATAGTGAACCCTATAGATAATTACAATAGAGACTCCTAATGAATAATTGTGAAGGGGACTCCTAATACATATGGATTGAGGGTCTTACTGTACAGACCCCTAGGAAATAAGGACTAATAATATATAATAGTTACAATAATATATAATAGTTACAATAATATATAATAGTTACAATAATATATCATGACAAAAGACAATCCTAATGAATATTTACAGAAAGTCTTCTCTAGAGTTTCTCTAAAGGTATTTTATATGATAAACATACTTTTCTATTTTATTATATTTTTTTATTATTTTAGTTTTTTTTATTTTCATCCATTTTCACTCTTGCTCCAGTCTGTATACACCAAAAATCTGATTAAACAAACACGTTATTTTTAGTCTCCATGCGCCACACACATTCTACATCTATATTCATTGCTGGAAATAGATTAATCTACGGGCTGCTTTGAAAACGCGCACATTTGCAGGCGCAAGCAGAACGCTCCCTTAATCCTTAAGGAAAAAAAGTTGTTTTTTTCTATCTCATCCGCACAAATAAAACATTCATTCAGATTTGACTCTATCAGTAAGCGCTGAGAGAAGAAAGAAGAGGCAGATCTGCCACCGGTGTGACACAGGATTAGCCCCCCACACAACGTTCTCTGGCTGCAGTCGCCGCGCGCTAAGGCGTCCAGCCATAAATTGTATTGCTCAAATCAATGTGAATTAAACAAAACTCTTGAACGGTTCCTCGTGGCAAGAAAGTGCTCAGAACCGCATTAGAAAGGGAAATAAGGCAACGACAAACCTCAGGCACTGAGGGCGGAAAGTGTATTCTGCTCCTGAAATATTCATTACCGAGACGCTCTTTAAGATGTGGCGGTATGTGAAGTACCGTTAAACAAATCGAGGGCACTGAAACAAATGAGGGATTTTGATGCTGTAGGGGAGGAGAAATTCCAGGAATCAAATGGAAAAAACTGACCAGATACAATAAACCGATAATTAATATGGTTAATGGAGTTAATTATCCTTAAAAAGCCACAGTTACAAAGGCCAAAATAGCAGTGCAGTATACTGTATAACCAGGCTAGGGGAACACAGAGTACCAGGGTATCATAAGACTGTGTACGTGGGGTACGTCACTATTTCTCACAGACACATTTTCTCTAAAACCAATCTGGCAGGAGTGTGCATAGGGGAGAAGGGAACCTGTCTATGAGCTGCTGTCATCATCACCTCCACAAGTCCAGGACCAGAGAATCCTGTAGTTGGAAGGTAAGAGGCCACACCCCATAATACCCACTTTTTCATGTAGTAAGATGGATCTATCTATCTATCTATCTATCTATCTATCTATCTATCTATCTATCTATTATCTATCTATTATCTATCAATCTATCTCATATCTATCTATCTATCTATCTATCTATCTATCTATCTATCTATCTATCTATCTATCTCTCTGTTATCTATCTATCTATCTATCTATCTATCTATCTATCTATTATCTATCAATCTATCTCATATCTATCTATCTATCTATCTATCTATCTATCTATCTATCTATCTTTGTCTGTCCATCTATATACTTATCTAGACAAGGGTACGTTCACATCTGCACTACGAAATTGCCGGATACTGCCCTTCACTACCAGATCCCCACTGACCTGTGATCCGACCACCTTCCAGCATAAATACCAGGTTTGCCTGTCGAACTGCCTACCGGCTACAGGCTACCGGATAATCAAACGCTATAATCTGTTGTGAATAAAATATGGGTCTATGAGATAGATAGATAGATAGATAGATAGATAGATAGATAGATAGATAATATAATAAAAAATGGCAGCACTGGATTCAAATAGGAGGTGCAAGCCTGTGATCTGACAAAGATCCAATAACAAAATAAAAAAGAGCAGGCAGCACACTCAAATAAAGTAAAAATAAAAAGGAGATTTTATTCACCCATGCGGGAAGCGCAACGTTTCAGCTCTGTGCTAGAGCCTTTTTCAAGCTTGGGTGAATAAAATCTCCTTTTTATTTTTACTTTATTTGAGTGTGCTGCCTGGTCTTTTTTGATAGATAGATAGATAGATAGATAGATAGATAGATAGATAGATAGATAGATAGATACAGTAGATAGACATAGACATGAGATGCATAGGTGTTCTCTGCTGCAATGTGTCCACCATGATATCTTCAATAAGGTTTAATAAGCTAGTAATCAATCATCCCCTAAGTAATTGACTTTAACCCTTTGAGCCCCGGAGGTTTTCTCGGTTTTGCGTTTTCGTTTTGCGCTCCTTGCCTTGATGCAGCCATAACTTTTTTATTTTTCTGTTCACATAGCTGTATGATGGCTTGTTTATTGCGGGGCAAGTTGTACTTTCCAACGCCACCATTTAATATTGGATATGGTGTACTGGGAAGCGGGGGAAAAATTTCAAATCGGGTGAAATTGCAAAAAAAAAAAAGCAATTCCACCACAGTTTTACGGGTTTTTTATTTAAGGCGTTCGATGTGCGTTAAAACTGACCAGTTACTTTCATTCTACTGGTCAGTACGAATCCGGCGATACCTAATATGTATAGTTTTTCTTGCATTTTGATAGTGATAAAAAAATTATAAAGTTGGACATTTTTTTTCCAGCTCTTGGCCCCTATAACTTTTTGGTATTTTTGTGTACGGAGCTGTATGGGGGCTCATTTTTTGCGGGGCGATCTGAACTTTTTATTGATACCATTCTGGGGTGTGTTTGACTTTTTGATAGCTTTTTATTTATTTTTTTTTTAAAGCGCCAAAAAATGGCGAATCGGCCATTTTGACACTTTTTTTCCGTTTCGCTTTTTTCCGTATGGGAAATTTTTTTTTTTTAAATATGGGCGTTTTTCGCACACGGCGATACCCATGATGTGTATTTTTTTTAATTTTTTTAATACTTTTATTTTTTCACTTTTTTATAGGCAAGGGCTCCATAGGAAAACCTATGCAGCAGCCTCCTGTCATTGATTATGACAGGGGCTGCTGCAGGCACGCTCCGGCTCCTCCGATCGCCACACGTACGCTTTCGGTGTTTGCCGCCTTTGGGTGCCGCGGTCAAGCATTAATGCCAGTCGCGGACGTTAGCCGCGGGTGCCTGCTAGTAAGGTGTGCAGGTCACCTGCGGCCATCACGCCCGCTCCGCGCACCGTACTATTACGGTGCTGGCGCGAAGGGGTTAAAGACACATGATCGGCTCCAAAGTTACCTTTTTTTGCTTTGTAGATCATTATGACCTGCTGCACTACTATTCTAAAGTACTACTGAAAAAGGCAAATAATTCCATATAAGTCATTCTCTGGACCTCCACTGAGCAAGCTAAGCTGACCAGTGGTGGTTACTTCCAGGAGGAGACAGTGGAAAGGAGGGACTCCCCCCATATTTATAGCATATTCTGTGGATATGTCATACATGAAAGTGGGAATACCCCTTGAATGGGGTTTTACAGTTTGCATCAAAATCCTTTAAAGGGGTATTCCAGTAAAGTAACTTAATTTTTGAAAAACTGCATTAAGGCTACAAGCTGTGACCCAAACAGAACCCATACCTATACATATAACCAGAACCCATACCTATACATAGTGTTGCTGTTCACCGATTGGCTGCCTCACATTTCAGTGCAGGCACGCCCCCTCTACTCAGTAATCCGCAGCACACTGATATTTAACTAGAGAACTGATAGCAACACACTGAGCATGCTTGACCTAAAGGCTCAGAACTACAGGTCGCTGCCATGGTAACTAAAGAGGAAACACAGAAGGTAGTAAGGAAGAAACTACTTTATAACTACTAAACGGTAAATATGTGAAACTGACATTATATTAGGTAATAATTGATGATGAATTAGTCTAAAACATAAGTTATATTTATGGTAACCGGAATACCCCTTTAAATAATCATTTATGGAGGTCGCTGTAATTTTCTGAGTTGTTTCTTTTACCTTTATTGCTCCTGTCTTGCACTCTGGGCTGTGGTCACATGACCATGTCCATGCAGCTCAGTGATAGGGGAGGGGTGGGAGGAGCTATAAACTAGCTGGGTGTTGTTAGGGCCAGTGATAGGGGAGTGTCTATGTAACTAGCTGGGTGGGAGGAGCTATAAACAAGCTGGGCCTTGTTTGTGGCAGTGATAGGGGAGTGTCTATATAACTAGCTGGGTGGGAGGAGCTATAAACTAACTGGGTGTTGTTAAGGGCAGTGATATGGGAGTGTCTATGTAACTAGCTGTGTGGGAGGAGCTATAAACAAGCTGGGCATTGTTTGGGGCAGTGATAAGGGAGGGTCTATGTAACTAGCTGATGGGAGGAGCTATAAACTAGCTGGGTGTTAGGGGAGTGTCTATGTACCTAGCTGGGTGGGAGGAGCTATAAACTAGCTGGCATTGCTAGGGGCGGTGCTGGAGCTGTGGCAGAGCAAGGAGAAGTGCATCATGGGTTTGGTTGGACACAGGAACAGGAAGTGATACAGAAAGGATGGAAACAAACCAGAGGGATTGGTTTATATGGTGAAAAGGGTCAAGAGAGTCCACATTGGAAAAAAAATGCATAGGGAAGATGTACATGATGTTAAAAATCACAGTAATCCTGTAAAACTCCTTTAAAGGGGTTCTCCATGAATTAAGAAAATGAAAATACGCAAATACTACTTTATTATAAATATATTCCCAAATACCTTACGTTAGTTATAATGCCTCATTTTGTCTAGGGAGCAATCATTAGAAGAAACAAAATGACCACTGTTTGTACATGCAAAACCTATCCTAACCACACAGGAGGACAAGTTACTTCACAACACTGAGATAAAGAACTGCCTCATCCTCCTCTCTGCTCTGCTTGTCAGGGATTATGATCCTGACTACAGTTTAATATGATATTTAGCTGAATCTTTGTGGGAATATAGTTCATCAGGAGATGAAGTACAGAGAGGACGGACTGTGGTAATGGAGACTGCAGACAAGAGCTGCTGCTCATTAGCCACATCTGCTCATGAACTCCATAACTACAGAGATTCAGCTGAAGTTCTTATCTGTATTCAGGATCATAATCCCTGACAAGTAGGAGAGGAGGATGAGGCAGCTCTTTTACCTCAGTGTTGTAAGGTAACTTGTCCTGCTGTGTGATTAGGACAGGTTTTGTGTGGACTGATAGGACGGCGGCCATTTTGTTTCTCCTAACCATTGCTCCCCAGACAAAACGAGCCATTATAACTAATGAAAGGTATTTGGGAATATATTTATAATAAAGTAATATTTAAGTATTTTCATTTTCTTAATTCCCGGAGAACCCCTTTAAATAGAATTTTTGAAGACCTGTGTGTTATGTTTCTGCACCTCCCACCAGTGTTACCTATTGAAAAAGACATACTCACCTGCTCCGCTACGCTCCCAGCCTCCCTCGAATGGATTTCTGGTTCCCTTCGTTCAACTTGAGTGTGGATGGGGGTCACATGTGCCGCTGCCTCAATGGCGATGTGTTCCCAAAAGCCACCTCTCTGCTGGGTCACATGCCACTTGGTGACATGTCACTGTGGAGGCCAGTCTTTGGCTTCACTGGTGCATGTGACTCCATCCATGCAGAAGGCTGGTAAAGAGAGCCTGAGAGTCTCAAAACCGTATTGAGGCAGTGGGGAGCAGGTTAGGATGATTCTGCAGGCTGGGAGGCACATTAAAAAACAAGACAAAACAACCACCCCTTTTAAAGGGCACTCCGGTTGTTTCAACTTATCCCCTATCAATAGGATGGGGATAACTATTAGATCGGTGGCGGTCCTACCGATGGGACCCCCACCAAGAACAGGGGCCCTGTACTCCCTGCAACCCACCTGAAATGAACGGAGCGGCTGGATGAACATGCGTGTGGCCGCTCAATTAATTTCTATGGAAATTCCGGAGATTGCCAAACGCCATCTCATTAAACTCCCATAGAAATGAATGAATCTGCCGTTCTTGTGATTGGTGGGGGTCTCGGCAGGAGGACCCCCACCAATCTAATGGTTATCCCCATCCTGTGGTATGTTGAAATACCCCTTTAGGGCTCATTCAGACGGCCGTATTATTGCGGGTCCACACTTTTTTTTGGTGATCTATTTCCATTTTCTGGGTTCACATCACGTTGGAGACTGCACACAAGTGCTGCTGCTTATTAGCCACATCTGCTCCATTCCTACAGAGATTCAGCTTAAGATCTTATCATCTGTATTCGAGATCATAACCCCTTGACAAGCAGAGCAGAGAGGAGGATGAGGCAGCTCTTTAGTTCAGTGTTGTGAAGTAACTTGTCCTGCTGTGTGATTAGGACGAGTTTTGCGTGTACTAATAGGACGGCGGCCATTTTGTTTCCCCTAATGATTGCTCCCCAGACAAAACAAGCCATTATAACTAATGAAAGGTATTTGGGAATATATTTATAATGAAGTAATATTTAAGTATTTTCATTTTCTTAATTCCCGGAGAACCCCTTTAATAAACTTTTTATAAGTTTAGACGTAAGTACTTCACAGTCACCCAGTCAATTTTATGTGAATTTGTAGCAACTTTTATGTAAACCCTTAAAAGCTTCCAGTTAACTTTACTTTGGCAAAAAAAAAGCCTGACATGAGGGGCGGCAGAAGACTTGTAGCTCTGGGAAAGGAAGTTTTTCTTTATTTACTTGTTATAATTCCTGAAGTATTTCAGCCGTGTGATTTCATCGTTCCCATCTCACTACACTCCTATTTGTCAGATGTGCAGTGAGGTGGTGAAGCGACAGGAAAACAGTTAAGCTGCGGAATTATGAACAGTATTACAGACAAGTAGGTGGCTTCTATGTAAGCCTGATATTTTACTGCAAAAACAGAAAAAAACATAGAGTCAGCATATAACAGATCGCATTACATGGGGGCCCCCCATCTATCAATGAAACAAAGCATATTTGATACATTTTACTTTTTTGTGATGACAAAATTAACACTGTAACAAGCAAAACAGAACACGTCTGTAGTGAAAGGTTCTTATAAGCAAATTTAAGTGGTTATCGATACCCCTATAATGAACCCTCCCCCCTTTAATACCCGGGCACCTCATATAGGTTATACTTACCCCGGCACCTGCGTCACTCCTGATGCATGCACAGCCGCTGCTGCACCTCCCCGTTGCATGGATCCCTCATACAAGTTATACTTACCCTGATCCCTGCGTGACCATCTCTGCATCTCGAGCCTCCCTAGCATCATGGGTGACGCTAGGTAGGCTCGTCCCCGTGGTGGTCTGCTATTGACTGCTTCCCCCGTCGTCGGATGTTTTGATCCACACGACGGGGAGGTGCAGCCGTGCAGGCATCAGGAGCGACGCAGGTGCCGGGGAGTGTGGTAAGTATAACCTATATGAGGTGCCCGGGTATTGGGGGGGCTCATTATAGAGGTGTGGATAACACCTTTAATAATAGAAAGAAAAAAGTGATTGAGGGGACAGAGCAAGAAAGAAACAGAAAATAGAGTTTTCAAAAATTTGATTCGGCTGCTTCACCGAACTTCAACAAATTACTTATGTAACAAATCGCATTCCATTGTATGGAGCGGACACAATGTCAGGGACCCCCTCCTCCCCCCATCATTTAACCCCTCAGATGCTGAGTTCAATGCTGATCAAGGCATCTGAAAGTCACATTCAGAGGTTAATCAGGGTTAATACAAAGCAAATATATACACTCACCTCATCCATTTGATTGTGGGGTATCCTCACGGCCATCTTGATTGAAAAAACACGCATGCGCTGATGTGTGACGTCACCACGTCATCACGCTAGGCAAGCACTGTGGATGACACTGTTATGGCGTCACTGTGAATGACACAGGTATAAGAGCACTGTGGATGACACAGATATAGGTTTAGTTATCAGTACTATAATCACTCTGCTATAGTACAAATCAGTTCCCTGAGCACTGACTGCTGAGCCTGTTATAGACTTGTGTTTATACACAGCAGCCAATCAGAAGAGGCAGAGCTGCAGGGGAAGGGAGAGAGCCAATGATAAGACAGGGGGAGTGTCACAGGCTACCTCAGACACCCTGTAAGCACTGTAGGTAAACTGTAGTCACAAATTTCGGCACTGCCATAATGGAGCCAAACATGCAGCCAAATGGCAAGCCCCAGAGAATAAGTAGTGGGTGAGCGACACCTATGGATGCTGGCTTACTTATAATGAACTAAACATTCACTTTAAGGATGAATGGTGATGATCAGAGTTATCTCCACTTCTAGTAACTAGTATTGCCAGGACATAAGCATGCGGCTGCTGATGATGTGCATGTAATATATGTAGCTATGCATGTATGCAAAGAAATACGCCTGATTCTGGAAGAGAGAGTATATACTGTATGGGTTTGGCGGCATCTATGGCGCTGAAGATGTGTGTTTATTTCTTCATCTTCAACAAAGCCAGGAGTGAAGTAGTCAGACTCTGCTCCCATTGAAGCCCGTAGATTGCAGCATATTACAATGATATAGCTGCTTCTTCTTCTATCAGCAGGAATTAATTGCTTGTAGTACGGAAGACAATAGGCGCTCTCTACTCCTATTGTTCCATTGTTCCATCTGGTTGAGTTCAGCGCGACAAAAAGTGTCTCTCCCGAAAACTATCATTACAATATCTGCTGTTGTTTGGAGGGGAAATAATGGTGCAGTCGGCGCGGTCTGTGTAGCACGTTTTGATGCAATCAGGAATATATTTAGTGTAAAACAATTACCAATTGTGCTGAAGGAAGGACATTGAAGTTTTCTGTAGACAACCGCTAGCGTGGAGCCGCGGAGATGATTTCATTACAAACGGCGATGTGGAAATCAACAGTATATTGAACGGAAAAACAGCGAAATGATGATATGAAACCGCTACTAATAACACGCTGAAAGTGAAGCAAAAAGCTAGAATCCCGGAGAACGGTCCGCATCTAGAAAATGAAAGTGATCACTGAGTGGATTTTTCAATTTTATTTAGGTTTTATTCTTCGCTGAGGTACATTATTAAATTACACCTTGACATCTTTATTAAATAAATTATTTACTATTCTATTTAGGCCACTTTTGTTGTGTAATAAAGTAGCAGATTTTCCCCTTTCACATAATAAAAGGGGCATGGCAAGGGGCGTCGTTGCAGTTCCACTGCTTCTGTGTTTATTCACGCCAGTGATCAGAAATCTCCTCATGAATCTCCATTCCTACAGAGATTCAGCTGAAGATCTTATCAGCTGTATTCAGGATCATAATATCATAATCCCGGACAAGCAGAGCAGATAGGAGGATGAGGCAGCTCTTTACCCCAGTGTTGTGAAGTAACTTGTCCTGCTGTATGATTAGGACAGGTTTTGTGTGTTCTAATAGGACAGCGGCCATTTTGTTTCTCCTAATGATTGCTCCCTAGACAAACGAGTCATTATAACTAATGAAAGGTATTTGGAAAAATATATATATATACCGTATATATATATATATATATAATATATTTTTTTTTTTTTTTTTTTTTTTTTTTTTTTTTAAAGGCTATGAACACCCTTTGGAGGCAATTTTTTTATTATCGCATTGTACTCATTTTGAGCTAAAAATATTTTTTTAAATTTGTCTTTATTAAAAATATGGTGTCCTTTTTTCTGTACAGAGCTGAGATGCTCTAGTAGCACCCTTTGGATTTTCTCTCTATTCCGTCAGACCAGGAGCTGACAGACTCCTTATCTCTGTTCTCTGACATTATAAACACTCATTATAGCTCAGTTCTTATCTTACTGATAAAAATGTGGCTTTAATAAGTGTTTGTGACCTCTTAGTAGTTTACAGATAAGGGTTATTAAATGATCGGCACAAGGTGAAAGTACCAGTCACACAGCTAAAAAAACAGTCAACCCTTTGTGACAGAACAGCTCAATATTTTTAATAAAGGCCAATTGAAAATATGATTTTTAGCCAAAAATGAGTAGCACGCAATCATAAAAAATTTCCTCCAGAGGTGTACATAGCCTTTAAGTATTTTCATTTTCTTAATTATTGGAGATGCCCTTTAAATATACCACCTGGTATCTAAAGACAAGGCTTGCGGGTTCTTTGTGTTTTTTGGGACAGATGTGATCTGACTCCTTGGATACTAGGTGGAAAATGGAATTTTATTACCTATGTTTCTTCTTGCTTTATATATGTTTTAATGATAGAGTCTGTGTGATTTCATCACCTTGGGCGTCTGCAGGACTTTAGATTAAAAGGAATCTGTCTCCCAGATTTTGGACTATAATCTACCGTAATACATGAGTAGTATTCCAGATTAGTCCATGTCACTATTTTTGCTAAATGCTAGACTTAAATACACAGTCAGAACTGTAGTGCTAAGAAAATGGAGAGGACTCCTGTGTGCATGTGCAACAGTCCGGACAATGTATTTCAATTCAGCTCTAAGCGCTGACAGTGGGGGAATGGAGGAAGAGAAAATAATAGTAATCTGGACTCCATATCTGTTATACAATGCATATATTACTGTAGATAATGGTCCTAGTCAGATTCTGGTGACAGATTCCCTTTAGGGCTCATGCACACAAAGGTATTTTCTTGCCATCTCTGTTCCGTTTTTTTTTTTTCGGACCATATGTGGAACCATTCATTTCAATGGGTCCACAAAAAAAACAGAAGTTATTCCGTGTGCATTCTGTTTCCATATTTCTGTTCCGCAAAAAATAGAACATGTCCTATTATTGTCTGCATTACGGACAAGGATAGGACTGTTCTATTAGGGGCCAGCTGTTCCGGTCCGCAAAATACGGAATCCACATGGATCCATTTTTTGCATGTATGAGCCCCTAAGTTTTGAAAGTTACAGGGAGATTTTGCTATGTTATTACACTTACATGCACCATGTTGCTACTGTATATTCATGATAACATACCTACGCAGTTATGCACTATTGTGTGTGATTTTATTTTTACTTTCTACTCTACATAAAATGAAATAAAAACATATTTTAAAAAGGACTTTGTTATATTTGCCTGTTGCCAAGTGAAAGAACAGTGTACATAATTAATGTCTTGCCTCTAACTTAAGGGCTCGTGCACACGACCATATGTATTTTGTGGTCCGGAAAACACGTATTCGCAAAAAAAATGGATGGCATCCGTGTGACATCCGTATTGCATCCATTTTTTTTTTTGCAGATTCATTGTAACAATACCTGTCCTTGTCCGCAAAATGGACAAGAATAGGACATGTTCTATTTTTTGAGAAGGCACTGGCGCTCCTGTGAACACCGCCAACTTCTCTCAGCTCACCAAGCACAGCGGCGTACATTGTACAGCAGCTGTGCTTGGCATTGTGCTCAGCCCCATTCACTTGAATAGGGGCTGAGCCGCTCCTAGGCCACGTGACACATGAACGGTGAGAGAAGAGCACAGTGCTCACAGGAGGGCCGGTGCCTTCTCAAACAGCTGATCAGCGGGGGTCCCAAGTGTCAGACCCCCACCAGAGGATAGGTCATCAGTATAAAAAGTTTGGAAAACCCCTTTAACCTTGTTGCCCCACGTTAGTAAAGTGTACCTTAAGTTACAGCTGTGTCCACTTATTTCCTTTCACCTTCGTAGGATGTGGAGTCATGCATAGTACTCAGGGCCAAACCATTCTCTAAGGTCTGAGCCCCCTAACAAGCTCCATGTTTAAACACTATGAAAATGGAACCCATTCATTATACTTAAAGGGATTGTCTCACTTCAGCAGATTTATCTTGTAGATAAAGTTAATACAATACACTTTTCCATCATATCATACACTGCCCCTTTCCAGTGGTGACGGCCACCGTTGCAGAGCTGATGCAAGGTGACCAGCCTACAGTATGTGCGCTCCACCAGCGAGGCTGGCATTGTTTCCTATATTGTGCAAGCACGACCACCGATGCTGTTTTGCATGGTGGTCGTAACCCCTGTAAATGAGCAGTGTATAATGTGATGGAAAGATGAATCCAGCCAGCAAAAGAGACAATATGGACAATCACAATACATTAGTAAGCGCCTTATATTAACTTTCTCTACATGATAAATGTCATTTGCTGAAGTGAGACAACCCCTTTAAGTAAAGATGTAAAGGCTCCAGTTAAGCCTTTTACTGTGTAGCCAGGGCCCCTAACAAAAGTACCAACTCCACTGTCCTAATGGTGACCCACATATATGTGATGGAGACCAGTTGGTTAACTTTTGACCATGATGGAGTAATGGGGGGGGGGGCACCTGCAGAAACTGTTATGACCGCTATCCTGGTAGTTATGTCCTTGGTGTAAAAACACTATTAACATATGGTTAGCCAAGCATAAATTTACACCTGTATGCCAGCCACTTACATATAGCAAAATTGCCTCTTCTATGGGTCGTAATCCAATAATAGAGAAGAGAAGTAGCAGAAAGCTGAACCTGCGTCCTCCCCTGGGTTTGTGACTGTCGCCCAAGTGCAGTTATGATCTGTGATTTCTGTCCTTCCAATGGCAGAGAAATAATTTTGTGCGCTCATGTTTCCATAGGCAATCGTTGTACATACTCCAGACTCTCATCCGCTTAGTTTATTTGTGTCGATCTGGATAAGGAGATGTTTCTTCATCATTTTGCTTAATAGCGTCTGTTGTGGTATTGTTTTGACTTCAGGCATCGTCTCTGTTTTTCCTAAGAGGAGAGCAGTGCCACAAATTATATTGAACCCATAAATCAAGTGGCATGAGATATTTCTAGCAGGGACTTTATGTGAATTGCTGATAATAAATGGCAGGAAATATGGACAATACAGATTCCACATCAATCCAAGTCATTTGTCACAGACGTAGAAGTGGATTCACATACTGTGTAGGCCTGGCACTGAGGTGAAAGCATCCAAAGGTTCCTGTCCCCTACGTAAATCAGAAATTCTGCCAGAAAGAAACACCCCAGCTTGGACAGCCCATATACTGGCTGCAAAACAGGTCCATCAGGTCAGACCCGTGACATTATTTTCCAAAGCTATAGCATATAGTATTGATTTATAAAGTATATGATATACTACATAGTTAATATGGTTGAAAAAAGACATAAGTCCAAGTTCAACCAAGGGATAGGTGTCTTTTGAGTGGATTTTACATGGAACATCTCTTCACCGTATCTTTTGTATGGCCCATTTATATATTTGTATAGGTTAATCATGCCCCTCTTAGACTCCTCTTCTCAAGAGTAAATAATTTGAATTATTTTCATCTTTTCTCATCATAACCAAGATCTTCCAGGCCCTTATTAGTTTAGTCGCTCTCCTCTGTACTTTTTTCCAGCTCCAGGGCATCCTTTCTATGGACTGGTGCCCAGAACTGAACTGCATATTTCAGATGGAAGAATGCCACCCAAGATGTTTAGCCCAGTCCGGACATATCAAAACCAATGTAGCAAAACACTTCAATTTAGGCACTATTCACACAGGCATTGGAGCCTTCAGTCAACCATTCTGTCAGATTACATGGCAAGGACATGGTAGCATGCAGCACTATGATTGCCATCAAAACAATGGAATCCTTAATGAAACATTAACAGACCTCATCATAACTTAATGGGGTCTATCGGTTGCCATTGGGATCTGTCATATGATTAATCTATAGTAGAACAGTAATGTATCTTCCTTCATGAATTAAAGCCACAGCGCACATGTGAACAGAAGAATATTGAGGCCAAATACAATAGATAAATGTCAGCCAAACCAGCCAATATGTGGTAGGATCTAGTGACAATTTAATTTGCATGTGTTCTGCTCGTAAATCCATCAAAATCTGCCAATCGTTTGTTTCCTGAGGGATAAGCCACTGCTGACTTGCAGTCGCCTATCCCTCTATCTCCACTGAGAGGCAAATGCATGCTTGGCCATCTGAGTATACATGTTTATGGAGATATAACTGTAAACAGAGAGGTGAAGCTGACATCTAACAGAGGATTTTGGCCAGCTTTAGCCAAATAGAATGAAGGAAGGAAGCAAGGAAGGAAGGTGGGAAGAAAGAAAGAAAGAAAGAAAGAAAGAAAGAAAGAAAGAAAGAAAGAAAGAAAGAAAGAAAGAAAGAAAGAAAGAAAGAAAGAAAGGTGGGAAATAAAGAAAGGTGGGAAATAAAGAAAGAAAGAAAGAAAGAAAGAAAAAGGTGGGAAAGAAATAAAGGTGGGAAAGAAAGAAAGAAAAAGAAAAAGAAGAAAGAAAGAAAGAAAGAAAGAAAGAAAGAAAGAAAGAAAGAAAGAAAGAAAGAAAGAAAGAAAAAGAAAGAAAGGTGGGAAAGAAAGAAAGGTAAGAAAGAAAGGTGGGAAAAGAAGGAAAAAAGTAAGGAACAAATAAGGGCACGAAGAAGGAAAGGAAGGGGAGAAAGAAGGTAAGAAGGAGATAAGGAAGAAGATAATAAAGGAGGGAGAGAGAAAAAGAGAGGAGGGAGGGAATGAAGGAAGGAGATTAGAAGATAGGAGAGGAAGGATGGAATGAAGGAAGGAATGAGGTAAGCAGAGAAGGACAGAAGGAGGGAAGGCAGAGGCAGAGATGGAAGTAGGAGGGGATGTGGAAGATAAGGAAGGACGAAAGATGCAGAGAAGGAAAAAAGTAAAGTGCAAAGGGAATAAAGAATTCAAGAAAAGTGAGTATCAAAAGAGATAAGGAGGAAGATATGGAAGGAAGGGAAGGAAGAAGGGAGGGGGAAAGGAAGGAAGTAGGGAATGAAGGAAGGAAGAAAAGAAGGAAGCATGAAGGATAGCAGAGAAGGAAGGAAGTATAGAAAGAAATAAGCAAATAGGTAAGCAGAGAAGGGAGGAAAGAGGTTAGCTGAGATGGGAAGAAGTTATGGAAGGAAGTAGGAAAGCAGAGATGGAAGGGGAGGGAAGTAAAGACGAAGGGAGGGAAGAAAGTATTCGGGAGATCAGGTTCTTCTGAGTTGTAATATTCAGGAACCAGTACTAGATATTAATTGCAGACAGTTGTTCTATGAGTAGTAGTTATCCTACATGTATTCTGCAGTACTTGTGCCATTGTTTAGCATAACCTCTATTATTGGATTTTCATTGTGATCATTAGATCCTATGTCACACAATTTTATGGGCTTCATCAACCTGTACTAACCCAACAACTTCACTGAATACAAATGATCTTAGGCAGCTTTATGTTCTACATCTCCAGTAATTCAGTCTGTCTTATTAAAGTCACATGTGACCATGCCTAATTGCACAAAAGCAATAGATTTCTGAAACGCGTTGGCATGTTGCCTACAATTCACTCGGCATGTTGCCGCAATAAGTTCTATTCTTCTATATTTCAGTGCCTTGGCATAATCAAGTACAAACTGCAATTAACTGCTAGAGTTAATGAACTCATTAATAGAGTGTCTTAGAATTTATATGAGTGTCTTAAAATAGATCCAAGAAATGTGTTTGTTTACCAGGAGATTATGGCACATTGCTGCGCTGGCTTCATCCCACTTACTGTCAGCGAGACTGTTAATACAATTATATCACAGATCCCTCCAGCAATGAAGTGGACTGAAATATTGCTATAATATGGTTTTTGAAATAATAGACCTTCTGAGAGCACCAAGGCTGCGGGCTTTTGCTGAGATCAGGGGGGCTGAGTTATTGAGTAGGTGGTTAAATGTCCCTCTTAGTGCCTGAAAATACACAGCTTCACAAGACAGTAGCTGATAAATCTATCCAAAGAAAACTACAGGGGACATTATGGAGAGGTGCGGTCTACTTATATATCTACAATTGGTCCACAATTCCATTCTGCTTGATACATTGCTGTAGGAACCCATGAGTCCATCACATAACCAAGACAGACCTAGAGCAGTGTTCCTCAACTCCAGTCCTCAGGGCCCATCTACTGGTCATGATTTGAGAATATCCCACAGAATAAACATCTGTGGTAAGTCCTGATGCATTGACACTAATTATGTCACCTGCTGAATACTAAGGAAATCCTGAAAACATGGCCGACAGGTGGTCCCTGAGGACTGGAGTTGAGGAACCCTGACCTAGAAGACAGAAGAGGACACCCAGTGTCTTGACTGGAGGGCTCCACACACAAGTCTTGTGGAACTAAGCAGTGCATGCACCGAACCCTCAATGGGACACCAAAAGTGCAGGTAACTGACACAATGTCCAGAATTGTATATACAATGAAAGTTAATAGCAGTCAAAGGGGTTGTCCTGCCATATACAGATAACTAACATTAGGATAGGTCATCAATATCTGATCTGCAGGGATCTGACACCCGGCAACCCCTCCAATCAGCTGTTTAAAAGAGCCCCGTTTCCCGTTGATTACACTGCCCGTCTTTCTTCATACAGCTGATCAGCGGCGGCTGCCAGGTGTCGGACACAAAAATGCATATAGTCTGGTGAATGTAGAAAACTGAGAGAATGCTCCAGAAGTTCTGAGGTTTTACCATATCTCAGTCGTAGACCACATACACCTCTGAGGACTGTTCTCACTATTTTCAAGACCATTTTGGTAACTGCTTATCAGCCTCATTGTATGTACATCTGGACACATGCTGATACACACTGGAGGAGATTTCTCCTCTCCTTTGCGGCAGAAAAGTGGCTTTTAAAAGTTGCAAAGTGTGGGTTTGTGAGTTTTTAAATGCAACTTGAAAAAAAAAAAATGCAAGTGCGTCTTTTTACGCCACCCTCGTCTGGGGCCATCACAACGGTTGGAAAGGGGCGTGGCCAACAGTGAAGACAAATTTCTCTTCATTTACACCAGTTTTGTGGTGCAAATGAAGCCAGAAATCTACGGCAGCTCTGAGACTGTCTTGAGAAATCTCCCCCATTATCATCCATTTTACCTATTTAGGGGAAGGTTTATCAATACTGGAACTTTCTGTGCTGGTCTTGATAACCCCTGCACTGCCGGAGAATGCGCCGAATTTATGAACAAGGCACAGGCCTGGTGATAAATTAGGTATATCCTCTGGCAGTCTGTGCGCCCAAACGTGCTCCGAGCTGCCATAGATTTCTGGCTTCCTGCGCACCAGAAAACCAGTGTAAATTAATATAAATTTGTCTCGGGTGTTGGGCATGCCCCTTTTCAGCCCTTGCCACGCCCCCTTTTGGAAAAGTGGCGAGGGTGATGTAAATAGAGGCACTTGTGACATTTTTTTCAAAAAGTCGATTTTAAAAAGTCACAAACATGACTGTGTGTTGTTATTTTGAGGTCACACCAGATTTACACTGTTATACAAGATGTACACTGACTACTTTGCATTGTATCAAAGTGTCAGATCTTCAGTGTTGTTCTATGAAAAGATATAATAAAATATTTACAAAAAATGTGCGGGGTGTACTCACTTTTGTGAGATGCTGTACCATACAGTATATCATGTAAAATGCTGCCACTTTCTACACCCCTATTAGACAGTGGGTTTTCTAGACAAGACATTTCCATATTCACATTGTCATATGAATACCAAAACATTTCCATTGAGTGCTCATGCCTTAATAGGTAGATACTGTATATATGTGTATATATATATATATATATATATATATATATATATATATATATGGGTTGTCCCATGAAAATTATTCTATATTCATTTTTCCAGCACCTGGATCTGAATACTTTTGTAGTTGCATGTAATTCTGCATAGCCAGTGAGTTATTCAATAAAATCTATCTACCACAGCGGTGGACTTGTAACATTTTAACAGTATAGGCAATATCCTCTGAGAGCTAAACACAAGAGTAGCACAAATCTTTTCTTAGCCCTAGACACCAGCTACTATTTACAGTGTTGTAGTAAAAATCAGTACTCTGAGCACTGACTTCCTGGTGAGCATGTGATAGACTTGTGTTTATACACAGCAGCCAATCAGAAGGCAGAGCCACAGTGGGCGGGAGAGAGCAGCAGCCTGAACCAACGATAAGAGAGGGTGTGTCTCAGTCTACCTCAGGCTCCCAACAGGCTCTGTAGCTAAGCTGTAGCCACTCCTCCCCAAAAAAATAAAAGTTAAAAAAAGTTATATACTGTACCTTAATATGCAACTTATTCCACATAAAAAAAACAAGCCATCACACGGCTACTGGAAAATAAAAACGTTCTTGAAATGGTTTGATGAAAAACAATGGCATGGTCCTTAGTGCCCAAAATATACTAGTCCGTCAGAGGTTAGGCTTATGTAGTAGGATATAAATAAGCATAGATAACATGTATAATGTGTAACTATGGGTTGCGCCAAACTCAACAGTCATCCCACCTGCTCTGACCACTTAAGCCCTGCTATATCTGAACATTTTTCGGTTAGCCTGCTGCATAGATAAGGAATAGGATACATTAATGCACTTTTTCTGGCAGGTATGGACTAATCCTTGCTGGATCCCGGCCGGCTACATCAGTAAACGGATGGTGGGGGGAAGGGGGGAACACAGGCAGCATCTAGCGATAAGGGGATAAGTTGATCAGTGGCTGAGAATTTCTTCCGCAGCTTTACGCTGAGAGCTGGGGCAGAACTATTCATACAGCAGAGATTATATTTTCTTGGATTTCTTTGAAGTAAACCTGGCATCTGCCCATTGAGGTGATTTTTGTTCGCATCACGGTCTCCTTCACACACACAGATATCTCTTCTTTTTTTTTTAAATGGTTGTAAAAAAGCACACGAGTTTCAAGTGTCTTAACACAATTTTGTTTGTTTTTGTTTTTTACAAGAAAAAACAAATGTGAATCCAGCCGTACACACAGAACACGTCATTCTTATAGTCTATACATTGTAGTTATAGCATTCTTTAAATCGACACTTAAAGGGAAGGTGTCATCAGATAATGACTTGCTTTTTAAGTCAAATGTTTATGTTAAACATTTTAGAATTTTTTATTTTTTTTTTTACTTTTCAATACCTCTATAGTTCTAAAGTTTTCTAAAATTGGGCAGTTTTCACACTGTAACTCTTGGATTAAAATATGTCAAGATTTGCTGTACTTTGAAAGCAGCCACAAGGGCCATAGACATCGTGGACAAGAGGGGACTCCTTGGCTTCTATAGACATGCTCTGTGACCTGTACAGAGGTCAGGAGGGAATAGATAATCTGTGATATCACCTATTTTAAATGGTGGATTCTGTGTTATCTATAGAGAGATAATACTTGTCATTGTAATCCTACCTGTGATGATAAGGAGATGGCTACGGAAGAGTTACCTGTACAGAGCAGGAATTCTTGACCTATTATTTGGCCTAGTGGCCAGTGTGAAAATTGCAGGATTGTATATATTTTGTATTTGGATGTATTTTTTTTAAATATAGCTAGTGACATAAAAAATAAAATAAACAAATAGATTTGTAGCAGCCAGGGGGACCGTGACAGTTGCTATTTGCAAGTGAACATCTCCACAGTCTAAAAGTAAGCCATTAGCTCCGATTCTTGCCTTTGGTGTTGCATGTTGGTGCTGTTATTATTCTCTATCGAGAGCTTTTACTGCATCAAGTCATGTGAGCATAGCTTTTTTTTTTGTTTGTTTCTCTGGCATGACTGAATATTAAGATCTAACCTCCTAATATTTACTGCTGTAGACATACCTGTCATGAGGCCTGCTTGGCCAGAACGTATCACAGATGAGATCACTTTCAATAGCTTTGTGAGAAGGTTAACATCTACTGTAAGTAGAGCAATTGGTCCATAAACTTCCGATAACTGCTTCGGTAGTTGGACCACAAGTGCCTTATACCTGGCAGCAGGGTTGCCAACCATAATTCTTTTTTTCTGGACAATTTATCCCAAAATCAGGAAGAGAAAACATTTTTAAGGACAAATTGGAAAACTATACTGAATGATAAAGGTTATCAGTTAGAAATGAGCGAAGTTATCACAAATCTGATTCGCCGACATTCACAAACAAATTTGATTTGTTGCGAATTACTTAATCATGAACCATATTCCATTGTATGTAGCGGGTGCAATGACAAGGAACGGTATTGCACCTCCCCCTTCATTGTACCACCCAGATGGTGAGTTCAAAGCTGATTGCAGCATATGACTGTCACATTCAGGCCTCTCACAGGTTAATCAGGGGTTAAAGATAAAAAAATACGTACTCACCTCCTTCATTTGTGGAGAGGCTGCCATGGTCATTTTGATTGAAAATCAAATTCGCCAAATCTCACACGCGCTGAGGTGATGACATCACACGTCAGCACGTGAGAGATTTGGCATGTTTTCAGGGGTGGACTGGGAACTTAAAGTGGCCCTGGAAAAAATAAAATAAAAGTGGCCCCATGTCATAGGTGGATCCAGGTTGACAGAAGGTGGAACAACACAAAAAAACAGGGCCAACAGTACCTTGGTGCAGAACAAAATACTGCCCCAGCAGAACCAAATATTACAGTGTAGCATAAAATTATTATGCCCCTGTTTCAATATTCAACTGCATCACTGTCTTGAGGATGAAAATACAGTTGAATTCAGGAGGGCACCTGTGGCTGCCGGCCAGGGGCATAAGTACCTGACGCTCCTAGCAGTACTTAATACTTATCATCAGATCATTATGTTCCCAGCTGGTGGCTTTGAGGAGGGCCTGGGCGGCCCCTTGGGAATTAGCCCACTGGGAAATTTCCCTGTAGCTTCTATGGGCAGTCCGCCCTTGCACATTTTCTTCAATAAAGATGACTGGGACAGCCTCTCCACAAGCAAATGGATGAGGTGAATTTTTTTTTACCGCCATTTCAGGAAAAATGTATTTGCTACCACAAAGTGCAAGGAAATTTGGCTTCTTGGAGAATCAAATTTTATCAGAAATTCGTGTAGAAGTCAATTCGTTTAACTTCGATTCACTTAACACTATTATCAGTAATACATGTCTATAGCTCAATGTATCGATATGAACTCATTACCAGCGTTTACTGTGAGCTGTAAAATTATGATAATTACCACCAAAATAATCTAGTCAAGTACCACCAGCCTCAAAAAAAATCACAAACACATAAATTTTTTTTTTACAGTCACAGGAAAAAAGTCACCTATTTTTACAGACAGTCCAGAAGTTTCTGGACGGTTGGCAACCCTGCCTGGTAGACGGCAATCTACCCACATCTAGAGCTGTTTGGAAAACCTCTAACAAGTGTGGCAATAAAATATCTTATAAGTTTTTAACATTTCTGCAGACAGCCCATCACTGCCTGGGGCTTTATTATTTGTCATTTCCCTCTACCCAACTCTTCCAAGAGAAAGTTGAGCTTCTAAAAAAGACTTTTTTTATTATTATTTTAAACACTCCCAATCCTAAGTAAATTAAATAAATTAAATTAAATGTTTGAGGTCGGACAAGACCTTTTAATTTTATTTACAGCATATAAAAGCAGAACATTTTTTGACATCCAAAATAACAGAAATATATTGCTACAGTCTTTCCAGGCTTTCTACTAAGTCCTTTAATAGAGGTATTTTCTCCACGCAGTGAATTGGCAGCATATTTCACAGCATTTCGATAAGTCTAGGATGCCTGGAAGACAAAAAGTACAATAGGCCATTTAGACCAAAGAAAATGTGCTAAGAAAAGCAGCAGTAAGAGCAAACAGAGAAGTGATTTAATGTGTCATTGTGACTTGTACTGGAAGATATTTTCATGACTTTCTTCCTCGCACACTGTCTTTTATAAGTCAATTAGCAATAAAATGATCAATATTACTGAAATACAATGCATGGGATTGATGTGAATACGTGTATCTGTGACCAATGCTCCTCTGCTATTTTTTTTTCTTCAGTGTCGGCTTATACGGGAGGTAAGCCTTACCACCCCTAGCTAATAGGACTATAGCAGAGATGAGCGAATTTCCCCAAAAATCAGAATCCTACTAACATATTTTGTTTCAGGCAAATAACAGAGAGAGAGAGAGACCTACTTGAAATACTCCTCTGAGTACTCTGAGACGTGAAGCCAGTTCTCCTTCCAAAAACACAAGAGTAGTGTTGAGTGAACTTCTGTTTTCAAGTTCGGCGTACAAGGTTCGGGTTATCTAAGAATTTTATTATGGATTCCACTATATGGTCCGTGGTTACGGAATCCATAATGGAATTTTTAGATAACCCAAACTTTGTATACCGAACTTGAAAACAGAAGTTGACTCATCCCTAGACAAGAGTACTGACTGTCTCAAGAGACAATTGCTCTGGCTAGCTGAGTGGTCTTGGTGGGTGCTAATCCTCATTAGGGAGACCACCATCATTAGGAATCATTATGCTTAGTGTTCTTTTCTTTTTGGTAGGAAAGCTAATTTGAATATCTTTCCCAGAAACCCAAAAGTATGCAAATTAGCTTTCATTCCAAAAAGAAAAGAACACCAATCCTATCTGATTCTGGCGGATGTAAGATGTTCTAATTTGCATGTATGTTTCCCAGAAATGCAGAGCAGCATTGGTTGGGCTACAATACTCCTTATGCATCTAGGTGGTCTCCCTAATGAGAAAGAACATCCGCAAGGTCATTTAGCTAACCAAGACAAGTTTTTCTTGAGACACTTAGGGGCACATTTATTAAGACCGGTGTGTTAGCTGGCGGTGGATTGCCAAAGTTATAATGAGGCATCGGCCCCTTCATAACTTCAGTGGATCCTCAGCCAGTGCTAAATGTAAGACAGCTTCCGATCCTGCCGGCCCATCCGCTTTCCCTCCCAAGCCACGCCTGCTTTTTTAGCCCTCTTGTGAGTGGGGAGAAGTCTTAGATTGCAGCGCAACTTGCTGTAGCGCCATCTGCGCCTGAAATACATCTAATAATTTCAGCTTAATAAATGACCCCACTAGTGGGGTCTGCCTCTGGGCAATATAACTGGCTTGCACATTTCACTCACAAAAGTATTACATGTGGGTCTCTGGTGTCTTCTCTGGAATTTAAGAGAAAAAAGTCCTAGAATGATATCAATCAATTTTCAGGACAATTGGAGCATATGTTATCTGGATAGAACCAATATATAACAGAATCTAATTTGTTGAAAAATTTGGTTAATCGGAGATGAAACAGATTTCAAGAAGTTCGCTTATGTCTAGACTATAGGTTATGTAACTGTTTTCCCCCTCTTTACTGTAATCCTATGCAAATAGTTTATACTGTAATATTAGCTGTCAGCACTAGATGGTGCCACCATAAAGAAAAGTGGCAAGAAGAGGTGATATAAAGGAGCTGACAGCAGGAAGTGAGTAAGTGTGTGGTTGAAGTTATATCCAGTGGCGTACATAGAGAAGTAAGGGTCCCATAGCAAGGATCAAACCAGGCCACCCACACAGGACAGAAGGGTTTCCATCTAGACCCTTTTCAATGACCCTTCGGACATTTTTCCACTGCTTCATTTGCTAAAAGTTGTTCCTTTAGGGCAGGGATGGCCAACCTTTGGCTCTCCAGCTGTTGCAAAACTACATCTCCCAGCATGCGCAGACTGCCTACAGCTATCAGCCTACAGGAGGGTATGGTGGGAGTTGTAGTTTTACAACAGCTGGAGAGCCGCAGGTTGGCCGTCCCGGCTTTAGAGGGTAGAGTCCTGACCAAGTTTTCACCTCCAGTAGAAGAGGAAATAATCCCAACAAAGACTGGGCTCCATCTTGCCCTGGGCCTCATAGTAGTCGAATGGTCTGCCGCTATGGCAGTTACGCCCCTGTTTAGGGAGTCTGTAGTTCAGCCTGGAGACTGTCGGCCCCCGGGAGCAGTCTTAAATAATGAAAGTCAGAGTCTAGAGCATAATTGGCCTGTGGGCGCAGTATTTCTAAGCTTATCCTATCAGGAGCAAGCCAGTGAACTGGATTGTGGAGTGTCTAGTGGGCTAGTCTGAACTTTTTTGTAACAGAATGTATTGTACACTTAGTTTTTAGGTCTTTTTAACTGCAGCATGCCATATCCTTTGAAGACATTTCTCCTTTGCTTCTCTTCATTGAATTTAACAGGGAAAACATAAGATACAAAATTGCATGTAAAAGCTACCAACTTTCCATGGAAGAAGTTCGAGAATTTGCTTTTGTAAAATGAAATCATGTATACTGACCAAGGGAAAACCATGACGAAAGTACAAGGGAGTTTCGCTGCTGTTTCCAAACTAAAACTCCCATTATGACTTGATATCCAACAGCCGGAAGCTGTCGTTTTGCAACAGAGGTATAGGTTACAAATCGGAACTCTAAAGTATCGGCAAAGTCATTAATACATCTATTGGAAAAAATACAGCATGGCTCAGAACTAGCTTGAAAAGCAGAGGGTGTCAAGTGAAAAAAAAAAATAAAACATTTTAAGTCATTCACTTCTGCTGCATGGGAAAAATTCTTTTCATTCATTAGAGGAAAGAAGGTTTGTACACTAACATAGAAGATGATTCTTTACGGTAAGAGCAGTAAGACTATGGAATTCTCTGGCTGGGGCGGTAGCTGCTGTGCATGCATATCTGTGTGTGCTCCACCAGTCCCGGCCACCAGAGAGGACGATGCTTTTTCCTATATTGTGCAAACACGACCACCACTGATGGATTGCAGGGTGGTCTGTAACCATGGAAACGAGCAGTGTATAATGTGATGGAAAAATGAATCCAGCCAGCAAAGGAAGCAATATGGATAATCACAATACATTAGTAAGTGCCTTGTATTAACTTTCTCTACATGATAAATGCTATTTGCTGAACCCCTTTAATAGTGTTTCACTACCTGGTTTCAATTAGAAAGAAACAAACTTTAGTGATAGGCTTCCTTTTAATACCAGCCGCAATCCAGTAAATAATAAGCAGCTTTCATCCCAACATCAATTTCTTTCCTAAAAGGGCAAGCTTTGTGTTTCTCTTATTGTTCCTGTGAGCACCTCTTGTGTTGGTTGTGCCGAAGCTTTTATCTGACATACCTAATGTATTCTCTGCATTCTCTATCCACTCCATGCCTCTCCATCTCGCTACTCGCTCATGGTGAGTCTCGCTTAAAAATAAAAATTACAGTTTGGGAAAGTATCATCTAAGCTGCCTCGAAACCGAGACTGTATTCCTTGGTTAACGCACAGCCGGCTGTTCTAGTAGAGGCATGAAGCCTCTCATAAGTATCACAATCCCCCCGCAATCCTCTCCTGAAAGAAACTGAATGGCTCAGAATGTCATCGCTAAAATTTGGAAAGGAAAAGTTACTAAAATCTCACTTTCCTAAAAGTATTATTATTGGATAAATATGCTTTTTCCTTCACATCAGTCAGCTGTGTACTCAAGATAGTCATGAATTGCCGAAAATCATAGACCTTCTTGTGGGAACATTCTAAAAAAATGCATAGTTCCATAGCAAAACTCAGAGCTCTGTTAAAGGGGTATTCTGGTTAGAACAAGTTATCTCCTATCCACAGTTTGATTGGTGGGGGTCCAACTACTAGGATCATCAATGATCATGATAATGGGGGGTTCTGTGTCTCTGTATGAATGGATCAAGAGGTTGAGCATATGCCTAACCATTCCATTCATCTCTATGGGACCAGTGGAGACAGCAGAATACTCACTTATCTCTGGAAGTCCTATAGAGTTTGGATAAAGCAGCAGTGTTCATACTTGACCTGTCGCTCCATTCATTTAGGAGCACAAGACACCCATTGGAGGTCCCAGAACAAGTCCCAGGACAACCACCTATCTAGTGAATAGTGGATAAATTGTTCTAACGGGAACACCCCTTTAATACAGGTTTTGCTATGAAGTCCTACAATTTCTCTGTATTGTAGGTCCCAGTCTACTGGAACTACTGTATAGTTTCATAAACTTCATTCTCATTTGCATAGGCTCCATCTCCTTTCAGGTTTGATTAACAGGACAACCTCCAAAAAATAAGTGTGTGGGGTGGAATTTATCAAGACCAATGCTTTCTGCATCAGTCTTGATGTCCCCTGTACTGCCAGATGATGGGCCTAATATATGATGAGGCGAACACCTCGTTATATATAATGGGGCAACCCCTGGCAGTCCATGTGCCTAAACATCTTGAGACTGCCATAGATTTCTATCTTTATCTGAGCCAGACAACTGGTGAAAAAGAAGATAAATTTGTTGCTGCTGCTGACCATGCCCTCTTCCTGCCCTCACCACGCTCCCTTTCAGGAAAGTTTTGAGGGCGGTGTAAAAACGCTACTTGCAACAATATTTTATCACAATTGCATCTAAAAATTCACAAACACAAGGTTTACAACTTTTTTTTACACCAGAAATCAGGTACAGGGAGAAGATAAATCACCCTTGAGGTGTTTGGGAAGCATGAATAGGAGCTGGATATACAACTATCTACACCAGCAAAATACATCCCGAAAATGACATATACAATTTGAATTCTGCAAAAATTGTTGGGGTGTTTTCTGCAACTATTTTTATAAAAAAAAATCTTGAAATATTCTGGAATTCTGACTGGTCAGTGGAGCATGCACAATAGGCTGATATTTTTGTCTTTAGTTCTTTTCAGCTTTACTGTATAGACTGGGAAAGAATGAACAGAGTCATCACATTATTATTATTATTACAGTGGGGGATTTAATGACTACTGTACTGATGGAGGCCAAGATTAGGTGTGTGGAAGAGAAAGAAGAGCAAGATGGGTAGGTTTGCAGGAGATAGGATTCCGGGAGAAGACAATGGTCTGCTCACTTGACTCTGTAGGGCTGAGTGCACAACAGCTCATAGAGCATATAGCTGTGGTGTCCCGGTTGCTGCTTTCCATTCTTCCAGTAAGAAGATGCTCTGGACTACACAGAAGGTTGAGTGAAAGAACAAGGGGATCACTGGTTGTGCTGTGAACAGATGAAGGCCCAAGAATGGAAGAAGAAGACTTTGGAAGTAATTTATTAAGCTGAAATACACCTATATTAGTAATGCGACCACCTCTTCATAACTTCGGTGGAACCACCAACAGCTTAGGGGTTTATTAAGACCGGTATTCTAGAACGCTGGTCTTAATAAATGTGCCCCCTTATTGGTGACAAATCAATGCATTTGGATCAGACTGACCCCTTAGTCAGGTAGGTAGACCAGTCCAAGATTAGGCAGGATAGTAAACTTATAGAGTTATGGCTGCTTTCGCATAAGCACTAATCATTTTTTTTCTACCCCTAAAGGTGCGGAGCAACAACAATAAAGGAGGTGCTTGATCCAGCACATAACGTAAAAAATGATGCCAGATGGACCCCATAGATCATAAAGGTGTCTATCCGGTTTCCTTTAGTGAGTTGAGCATTTAACCTGGACAAAATAGTCCTGCCTGTGGGATTATTTTGTTGGGTATTTTTGGTGGAATTTGAAACACAGAACCCAACACAGATGTGAACACAACATAACACACATACCTATATGAAGCTCCTCTATCTCTCTACGGTTTCTGGGAGAGGGGCTGTACTACATTTGTTACTGGAGCCTTTATTAGTATATGGACATGTCCCAACAGCCACTCATTCCAGCTGCCATAACGCACACGCACACTACTGCATAATCAATACAGCAAAGACATGTGTATTTCCAATATGGCCACCAAGAGAGATTTTAAAAAAGAAAAAAACAAAAATACATAGCTACAATTTTTAGAAAACAAATGATTAACACATTACTTTTCTTCGATAAATCTAATTTATACAACTAAAACGAGACACGAGACGTTTCCCGAAATAACGTCGCATACATCGACTTTTATTGTCTTACTGGATTCCGTATTCAAAAAGTTAAAACTGTCAACGAGCTGAGCGGGATCGAGGACAGGAGCCTGCGGGAGGACATGATCCAGAAGCCCAGGGGTTAAATTCAGAAACAGATACAATTAGACATTTCTCATTCTTGGTATTCTACAGGAAATGAGATCGAGGAATGGAAACAGTTATTCTTAGCAGCGAGCCCAGTACAGATGTCCCTGAAGGGAATAACTAGAGGACATATGTGTGTAATAAGAAAATAACAACAATATAGGATGTAATGGGGGGGTGCTAAATGTATATGTGTCGAGGAGAACGCTACACAGAACATCAGCCGCCTATAATAAACTGGAAGCAGTTGGCAGTGAAATGTGTTTCTTAATGTCTTCTCATTTCTATCCATATGTCTCTTGTGTAATCTCTTAGGTCCGATGGTATATGAATGAAAATGCAAAGTAGGCTTCATTCGTTCACTCCACACTGGTGGTTTTACATCTGTTCTTGTTGTAATTGATAATGGGCGTAGATGGGAGCAGAAAAATTACATACTGTAACTGAAATACTCCTTCTTTCTACAATTATTGCTTATTAATAAGAAAATAGCAAGAAAATTATAGAAAATTGTGAATGAAAGAAATAGGTTTATTCTACAGGTCTGATGACCCACTTTTTTGTGATATCTAGTAAGGCATGGTGGCTCAGGATCCTGCCAAGCTTACAGGGGTTGTCTCACTTCAACAAGTAGCATTTATTATGTAGAGAAAGTTAATACAAGCCACTTACTAATGTATTGTGATTGTCCATATTGCTTTCTTTGCTGGCTGGATTTATTTTTCCATCACACTTTACACTTCTTGTTTCCATGGTTACGACCACCTTGCAATCCTTCAGCAGTGATCGTGCTTGCACAGTATTGAAAAAAGGATCAGCCAATGTACACTCCCATGGTCCTGGCCACCAGAGAGGCCAGCTCATTTTCCTGTAGTGTGCAAGTACGACCACAGCTGATGGATCACAGGGTGGTCGTCACAATGTAAATGAACAGTGTTGTAACAGCGGCTGCTGTGCACCCCTGTACCCCTGCTTACTGCTACCGTTCTGGGCGTCGTGACCAGCGGTGAGCTGCTGCTTGTGGTTTCCATTCACCACTGCAGTCCTGATCTCTGGCTGTGTAGTGCTGTTGCACCATGATCCGCTCCAGAGTTTCCATCCAGCCCTGAATTACTCACTCCCTCTGGGCTGGAGCTGTTTTGATCATGTGACCATGCTAGGTCATGTGGGTTGGTCACGTGTCCTTATTGACCAACTCTGGACCTATTTAACTTGCTCTGCCCTCTCCCAAGATGCCTCAGTGTCAAGGTCCTATTCTTGGTCTAGGTTTTGCGTTCCTGCTTATGTTCCTGTGTGCCGACCTCTGCTAGTTTCCTGACTCCGCTATTCGCCTGATCCCTGCCTGCCAGTGTTGTCTCTCTAGTTGCTGATCCGGATTGCCTGACTACGTACCTGTGCCGCCTGCCCTGATCCTTTGCCTGTCTGACTCTGCTTTTGCCTCATCCCTCGGTCCTGTATTGCCTTTCCTGGATTCGACTCGGCCTGTTGACCACCGCTGTACCACTGGTACCTTCGCAGGTATCTCCTGGTCCCCCTGGACCAGCTGCCTCGTGTCCCGACCCTCCTCAGGAGGTAGCGACCTGGTGTTCCCCTCGGAAAGTCTATCCCCGCCATCAGGGGTAATTGTGAAGAATGAGGGGTTTCACTTAGACAACCCTTAGAGGAGGTAGGGCGCGAGGCACAGTGGGTCCACACCTGCTGGTTCGTGACGTAATATAATGTGAGGGAAATTGAGGAAGTGTATAATGTGAGGGAAATTGTGGACCAACAAGAATCACATTTTTCGGAATGCTGTGGTATTCCTGCTTGGCAAAAATTCCCACCACACAGAGCCAGAGCCCAGAAACATTTAATTTGAGCAAAGGCACCGAAGTGCGCCGCATTTACCAGAACAAAGTGGTACGGCAGCAACTGAAACGCCAGCAACTTGGGGGCAGGTGGGAGTTCAGCTTGCACATAAGTCAATTTCTGGTCGCAAATAGTTTTACTCAGATTGACATGATGGAGTGGAGGACAAAGAAGAGGAGCAGTCTGAGCAGCAGAAGAGGCTGATGATAATGACAAGGACACTGTACTACTCGGAGATGCAGGCTGGCTGCCACAAAGAAGACCAGGAGAAGAATGACAGACTTGTTCTGATTCAGAATGCTGGCCAGTATTGTTGAGCGAAGCAAAGCATTTGAAGCGGAATTCGGTCTGGAGTTTAGGAAAAGTATTAATAGGAAGAATTGTGCTAGTGGAGTGCACTTCTTTTGAGCCCAGAAGCTACTATATTATGTTCTAAGAGCTGTGCTAGCCTAAATAGAGGTAATTAAAATATAACCTTTATTTAAAGGATAATTAAAATCTTTAGAGGGTAGAGAGCTTTTGATAAGTAAAAATTGGCATGGATTCTAGCACAGGCTACTTTTCAGAGATATTGAGGTGGCTGAGGTCACTAAATGTAGTGCAGGCGAGTGCAGGGTCAATTTTTTTGCCTAAAATGCTTTCCGTGATTCCCTGGTCTTGGGAGGTGAGGTGTGCTATATGGCTGTTCGTCGGAGCACTTGCCCTGAAAAGGGTGACCCCCAGCCTCAGGAACCTTGGGCCTAATCTTCTGAACCCTAAAGCCTAACTAGAAGAGCTTCAACGTGTTTCTCCATCTAAATGGTTTATCAGGAAGCGGCATCTCTAGTTCTGAAACAATTGACAGTGGCGGGGAATGTTAGCGTTTGCCTACCTTTTAAAGTCTAATGTCCACCTCTAATCCCGCTACGTCAGGTGCTGAGAGCGCAGGGAGCCGACCGGGAATGCTTCCGGTCACGTGTATAGTCAAGCTCCGATTCAGTCAAAGGGTGACGTACATGGAGGGGGCAGGCCCGTTGTCATGGAGATCTAGGCACGCGTCCCCGGCTCCTATTCCCGATCGCTGCATTATAGAAGTCACTGGGGGACAGCATAATCCATGCCAATTTTTACTTATCAAAATCTGTCTACCCTCTAAAGATTTTAATTATCTTTCAAATAAAGGTTATATTTTAATTACCTCTATTTATGCTAGCTCAGCTCTTAGAACAAAATGAAGTTTAGGAAAACTTCGATTCACAATGATCCGAATTTCCTTGTGCTTCGTGGTAACGAATCAGTATTTCCTAAAATCATGGCTGCACGTGTTACAAAGTGAAAGCAAGAAGCGGAATCACCCATAATGCCATGCAGCAAGCCAATCAGCAGCTAGCCAATCAGCAGCTAGCCAATCAGCAGCTAGCCAACCCCTGTGATGTCACAGCCCTATAAAAAACCTCATCCCGCACGCTCTCCGCCATTGTCCTATAGGCTGAGCATAGGGAGAGACGTGGTAAATGCTCATGTGCTAGGTACAGTGTTGCTGAAAATGATTAATAGAAGAATATTAGAGAGGGAGAGTGCAGGGAGACTGCAGGGGGAGTGCTGGGAGAGTGCAGGGAGACTTATGTTATATCAGTTTTATTTATTTACTCCTACATTTACTTATTCCTACATCAGCTGTAAACTAAGATATGTAATTCAATACCAATTACTCCATTGCCAGCATGCCAACCAATACCATCCAGTCTGCACCCCTTAGAGGGGCCAGGTCTTAATGATGACCATCCTCATCTTTTGCTGGCTTTACTTCTTCCAAATCATCCTTCAAAGTCTCCATGTCCTAGAAACGTCAGCAAGATGCAGAAAGGGGAGTTGTCTTTCTGTTCAAATGAAAAAAAGGTGGTGACCGTAACCCCTTGCTCAGAGTTTGTTCCTCCGTAAACAGTTCATAAACTCGTGCCAGTGAGCTCCGTGAGGTGCGGCATGTCGACCCATCTTGTTGGAAAAAGCAGGACATTTTTTCTTCTACAGCATCACTGTTGAAAAGCTGCAAGCAGTATCAGCCAACATAATCCAACGTGCCCAAAGATGCATAGGCGTGAACAGGGACCACTTTCAATCTTTTGTGACTTGTCGGTAATTTAAAAAAAAAAACAATCCACTTGCTCATTCATCTCGTGATACTATCACTGGAGGCAGGTTACTTTTTCGTGGGGCACCCTGTACAATAAGTGTATATTATGATATAACTTTGCACCAGGAAAATAAATGCTGATTAGAGGTAGGGGGTCAGGTGGTTTTGCATACCTCCCAACTGTCTTGGATCTAGCGGGACAGTCCTGGATTATGACAGCTGACCTGAAGGCCCGGGATGACTGAGGTATGTTCCAATTTCAACTGTGTATGCATCCTAAGGAAGCAGTTACAGCTGAATGCAATGGTGAAGCAGAGAATCATCAGCTCCCTGCTTCACCAATTCCCTAGCATGTGTGCTTTCCCCAGCAGCAGGCACTATATGATTACATCATCACACCTGTAAAGCCAAGCTGGAAAGCACACAGGCTTAAAAGTTAGAGGTGTGGCTTAGTGAGTGTCACTGCTGTTGCCTCTCCTTGGCTTTTTCAAAAGTTGGGAGATATGTATGTGGTCGAAAGTTGCAAGTTTTGCCCATGCTATCATACAGCCCTGTATATCTCATGGTCCTGGGTATTTCCAGGTTTTTGCTGTGCAGGTCTTCAGAATCCTACACTGGACAGAGAAGTATTGTGTGTCATTTCAAGGGCATTCAATACGATCAGGATGAGCTCCTCCACTTCCAGCTGAGAAGATGTGAAATAAATTAAGGGCAGTTCTAGTCCAGACGTGTTCAGATTATCTATTTGAAGTGTAAATGCAAAGACAGAGCTCGGTATGACATGTGAGAGATGGGGTACGATGAGCTATTTTCATATAGAATTATTATGAATATCCAGATATCAAGAGCCCAAGTATTTGCTGGAACATGATTGTAATATTGTGCAATTACACCTGTTCTTCACCTCCAGGAAGAAAAATGGAAGTAATAGAGCAAGAGTTGTGTGCTGTGAATGATAACTGGGAATGAAGATGTTATGTGTCGTAGATAGGCTCTCCTTCACCCAGAGCAAAACTTTAGTTTGTTGCCCTAGTCCTGTATCTAAATACCACAGTCAAGACAGAATGGCTTGTTAGGGCCCCACTGGTACTCAGAGCATATGGCTCATACCCTGCCCCTATAACAACACTATTTCATTCCTATTATAGGCCAGAGACTAGACTTGTTGAGACTACGATCCAAATATTATGCCCTGATGGGGGCAGATCCTAGCCCCTGTTTATACATACAGACATGTTAATATCATGAGAAACATTGGCTTGTTTTGCAAAAGGATTACAAAAATTATGCATTAACGGGGAAGAATGTCTGCCCGTATTTATACAGGCACAAGTGATAATTGTCACAGAAAATAGTGGCTTGTTTAAAAGTTGAAAAAGCCTGGAAAAATTCTCCCTTTTATTTGGGAGCAGAAGCAGCAGTACAGTGTGTGTGTGTCCAGGTTTCCATCACAGAAATTGTCAAAAATAGTGTGAAAGCTGTTGTTGTATCAGTGAGAATGTCTGCTCTAAGATAAATATCAGTTGGGTGACATTGCTGGTGCTGCAGCTATTCCTACTGACAAATCTGGTGGATTCTTCTACGTGTCTCTGATGAGCTGCCACTGCCTGATCTCAAAAAAGCTGCTGAGGTAGTCTGGTGCGTGATGAAATAATTCTCTGTTTTACCCTGCTAGTACCAAAGGTCTAGCATATGTAAGGTGGAATTCCAGTGAGTTGGAATGTCACGGTTCAAGCGGTGCAATAGCAGACTGTTCTGTCACTGCAAGTCAAGGAGGGAGTTCCTCTCAACATAAGAATGGCTGAAATGTGAGGACAATCTCCTGGACATGGGCAGCACCTTCTGCACAATAGGTTTACATATACATATATAAGCAAGTTGAAGATGAAATGATCTCCAAAAGGCAAAAAGTTAAAGATGGATGACACATTATCAAAACATTTTTTTATTTTCATCTTTTACATTTTCAAAATAACAAAAATGGACAAGGGCCCGATACAAAACTTTGGGCACCCTGCATGGATAGTACCTAGTAGCACTTCCTTTAGCAAGTATCAGCAAGGACTTTTTTAGCAAGCCAAGAGTCTTTCAATTCTTTTTTTATGGATTTTCATCAATTCTTGCTGGCAAAAGTCTTCCAGTTCAGTGATGTTTCTGGGCCATCTTGCATGAACTGCTCTTTTGAGATCTATCCACATTTTAATGATTTTCAGATCAGTTAACTGTGATGACCATGATAAAAACCTCGAGCTTGTGACATTTGAGTTAGTCTATTGTGGATTTTGTGGTGTGTTTAGGATCATTATCCATTTTTTCCTGGTTGGTGGGAAATTTGCTGGAATTTCATTGAATCCATTACTCCTTCTACCTATGAAATGTGCCCTGTGTCATTGGCTTCAACACAAACCAAAGCATGATTGATCCACCCCCCATTGTTTACTGGTTGGAGAGGTGTTCTTTTCATTAAATTTTGTGCCTTTTTCCCAAAACACATCTTTGCGTATTGTGGCCAAAGATTTTAACTTCATCTATTTTAACACCTTGCCGACCTAGGACGAGAATGCTCGTCCTAATATGGCGTTACTTAACGCCCTAGGACGAGCATTCTCGTCCTAGGGTTAACGTGCTGCTGCTGCCCCGCTGCCGCAATCTGCAGCAGGGGCCCTGCTGTACCCGCCAGCACCGGTGATTACACCGATGCCGGCGGATTAACCCTGTGTATGCCACAGTCACGCTGACCGTGGCATACAAGGCAATTGCGGCAGCTTTTTAAAGCCATCGGGTCCCCGTGAGGCAGTGGGGGTTGGGCCCGATGGTTGAGATGGAAGCCCCGATGCCTTGCCCAGAGGCATCGGGACTCCCATCTACGGAAGCCCAGGAGACCCAGCCACAGCGCTGGGTCTCCTAGGCAACGGTCAGCGTCTCACAGTGTGAGACGGTGACAGTTGAATGCAGCACAATACAGATGTATTGTGCTGCATTCAATCAGGGATCAGACCCTGAAATGTTAAAGTCCCTTACTGGGACATAAGTGAAATGTTAAAAAAAAGTTAAATAAAAGTGTTTTAACAAAAAAATAATAAAGTTTCAAGTAAAAAAAAAGCCCCTTCCCGATAAAGAAACACATAAAAATAGAAAAAAAAATAAAAAATATACATATTAGGTATCGACATGTCCGTAAAAACCTGCTTTATTAAAATATCACATGATCCAGCCCGCCTGGTCAACACCGTAAAAAATAAAAAATAAAAACTGTCTAAAAAAAGTTATTTTTTGTCACATTTCATCACAAAAAATGTAATACCATGCGATCAAAAAAGCATATGCCCCCAAAAATAGTACCAATCTAACCGTCATTTCATCCCGCAAAAAATGAGCCCCTACCCGAGACAATCGCCCAAAAAATAAAAAAATTACAGCGCTCTGACTATGGAGACACTAAAATGTGATTTTTTTTTTGTGCTTCAAAAATATTGTGTAAAACTTAAATAAATAAAAAAAAGTATACATATTAGATATTTCCGCGTCCGTAACGACCTGCTCTATAAAAATATCACACGATCTAACCTGTCAGATGAATGTTGTAAATAACAAAAAATAAAAACAATGCCAAAACTGCTAGTTTTTGTTACCTTGCCTCACAAAAAGTGTAATATAGAGCTACCAAAAATCGTATGTACCCTAAAATAGCAAAACTATTAACTGCCAACTTATTCCGTAGTTTCCAAAATGGGGTCAGTTTTTTGGAGTTTCCTACTCTAGGGGTGCATCAAATGTGACATGGCAACTTAAACTTTTTCCAGTGAAATCTGCCCTGGCGTTCCTTTCCTTCTGCGCCCTGCCGTGTGCCTGTACAGCAGTTTACGATGACAAATGGGGCATTTCTGTAAACTATAGAATCAGGGTAATAATTACTGAGTTTTGTTTGGCAGTTAACCCTTGCTTTATTCTCAGAATAAAATGATTCATATGGAAAATCTGCCAAAAAAGTGAAATTCTGAAATTTTGGCTACATTTTCCTTTAATTCTTGTGGAACACCTAAAGGGTTAATAACGTTTGTAAAATCAATTTTGAATACCTTGAGGGGTGTAGTTTCTAAAATGGGGTCATTTTTGGGTGGTTTCTATGATGGAAGCCTCACAAAGTCACTTCAAACCTGAACTGGTCCTTAAAAAGTGGGTTTTGGAAATTTTGTGAAAAATTTCAACATTTGCTTCTAAATTTCTAAGCCTTCTAACGTCCCAAAAAAATAAAATGTAATTTTCAAAGTGATCCAAACCTGAAGTAGACACATGGGGAATGTAAAGTCATAACTATTTTTGGAGGCATTACTATGTATTTTAAAAGTAGAGAAATTGACATTTGGAAATTTGCTAATTTTTCAAAATTTTTGGTAAATTTGGTATTTTTTTTATAAATAAGAATGAAATATTTTGACTCAAATTTACCACTGTCATGAAGTACAATATGTGACGAGAAAACAATCTCAGAATGGCCTGGATAAGTAAAATCTATATTTCCTCATTTCTCTGGTTGTCTTCTGGCCTTTGTTTACATGCAGTAATAACAATCTCTGCCCCTCCCCCCTCCCCCCTTCTCTGCAAAGGCAGTGAATATAAGTGCTGTGAGTACATGTCTGCCTGCTGGGATACTCAGCAGCATGTTGTTTGTGTAGGACTACAAGTCCCAGCTGTACAATGACACTGCTGATACACACAGGAAATTCTTCCTACCTGTTCTTGTACAATTCCTCTATAGCTCCTTGCCCAGCATTTGTCTCCTCTCACTGCTGCAGCTACTATTTGTTGTAAAGCCTTGAGCCCTCAGTGTGTTCTGGCTGAAGGGGTTAATATTTTATCTGAAGGAATCCAGGGAGAGAGCAGATAGCAGGAGCCCGGCAAAGAAAGGGGGCGTGGCCAGTGATGTCTCGTGTACAAACTGTTATCTGAACTCTGAGGCTTGTACACGAAACATCACAGACCAGGGAGATAAGGTGACATCATAGGTCATGTGACCCTCAGTCAACTCTGAGGAACCAGCAGCTTTAGAAACACAAAGTATATGGGAAAGTTGTTATACCTGACAAGTTAGAAACATATAAAGAACAAAAAAATAACTCAGACAACCCCTTTAACGTGTTAACCTCATCGGTCCACAGAAATTGTTTCCAAAATGCATCAGGCTTGTTTACAAACTTATGAAGCTGAATTTTGTGGTGAGGGCGCAGGAGATGTTTTCTTCTGTTGATTCTTCCATGAAAACCATATTTGTGCAGGTGTTGCAGAACAGTAGGGCAATGTACCACATCTGCAGAGTCCACTAAATCATCCTGAAGGTCTTTGGCAATCAAGTGGTGTTCTGATTTGCCTTTCTAGCAATCAGCTGTCTCTGAAATTTTTCTTGGTCTTCCAGGCCTTCTTCTAACCTCTGTTCCTGTTAGCTGCTATTTCTTAATTACATTTTGAACTGAGGAAATGTCAACCAGAAAAAACTTAGGCAGCTGCTTAGAAGTACCCATGGCTGATGTTAAAGGTGAAAGGAGTCTGGGTATCTATAAAGATTTTTAAATTTGCACCACCTGGCCTTGATTGTGAACATGGCTTAACCCTAACAGACTATTTAAAGGGGTTGTCCGAGTTATTGTTTTGTTCTTTATATGTTTCTAACTTGTCAGGTATAACAACTTTCCCATATACTTTGTGTTTCTAAAGCTGCTGGTTTCTCAGAGTTGACTGAGGGTCACATGACCTATGATGTCACCTTATCTGCCTGGTCTGTGATGTTTCGTGTACAAGCCTCAGAGTTCAGATAACAGTCTGTACACGAGACGTCACTGGCCACGCCCCCTTTCTTTGCCGGGCTGCTATCTGCTCTCTCCCTGGATTCCTTCAGATAAAACATTAACCCCTTCAGCCAGAACACACTGAGGGCTCAAGGCTTTACAACAAATAGTAGCTGCAGCAGTGAGAGGAGACAAATGCTGGGCAAGGAGCTATAGAGGAATTGTACAAGAACAGGTAGGGAGAATTTCCTGTGTGTATCAGCAGTGTCATTGTACAGCTGGGACTTGTAGTCCTACACAAACAACATGCTGCTGAGTATCCCAGCAGGCAGACATGTACTCACAGCACTTGTAGTCACTGCCCTTGCAGAGAAGGGGGGAGGGGCAGAGATTGTTATTACTGCATGTAAACAAAGGCCGGAAGAGAACCAGGGAAATGAGGAAATATAG
Source organism: Rhinella marina (assembly GCA_900303285.1). NCBI lineage: Eukaryota > Metazoa > Chordata > Amphibia > Anura > Bufonidae > Rhinella > Rhinella marina. The sequence continues at coordinate 315,641 of ONZH01010456.1, forward strand.
ATTTTTTTTTGCCTAAAACTTGCTGAACTTAGTTATATATTGCTACCCATCAGATTTACAGTGCTATTTTTTTTCCATAACTTGGACAACCCCTTTAAGATCTGAGACCTCAGTCAATGTTATCTGAGTGCTCAAACCTCCTTGGATTCCCATACTTTTACAAGGTACTCCTTTCTTTTTTTCAAATTGTACAAAAAATAGACTGATATTTCTTAAAATGTGTTTTATCTTTAACTTTAAGCCTTTAGGAGATCATTTCATCTTCAAATTGCATAACTGTTCGCCAAAACAGAAATTTTTATATCTATGAAGTCCAAACGTTATGACACTTTATTACAAGTGACTATGAGTGAAGTTTTGAAAAACATAGTAACACAGTTTATAAAGCCGAAAAAAGACATCTGTCCATCCAATTCGGCCTGTTATCCTACAAGTCGATGCAGAGGAAGGCAAAAAAGCCCTGTGAGGTAGAAGCCAATTTTCCCCACTTTAGGGGAAAAAATTCCTTCCCGACTCCAATCAGGCATCAGAATAACTCCCCATCGACCCCATCTCTAGTAACTATAACCTGTAATATTATTACCCTCCAGAAATACATCCAGGCCCCTCTTGAACTCTTTTAGTGAACTTACCATCACCACCTCCTCAGGCAGAGAGTTCCATAGTCTCACTGCTCTTACCATAAAGAATCCTCTTCTATGTTTGTGTACAAACCTCCTTTCCTCCAGATGCAGAGGATGTCCCCTTGTCACAGTCACTGTCCTGCGGATAAATAGATGATGGAAGAGATCTCTGTACTGACCCCTGATATATTTATACATAGTTATTAGATCTCCCCTCAGTCGTCTTTTTTCTAAAGTAAATAACCCTAATTTTGATAATCTTTCTGGGTACTGTAGTCCACCCATTCCAGTTATTACTTTAGTTGCCCTCCTCTGAACCCTCTCCAGGTCTGCTATGTCTGTCTTGTTCACAGGAGCTCAGAACTGTACACAGTCCTCCATGTGTGGTCTGACTAGTGATGTGTAAAGTGGCAGGACTATGTTCTCATCACGGGCATCTATGCCTCTTTTGAAGCAACCCATTATCTTATTGGCCTTGGCAGCAGCTGTCTGACACTGGTTTCTACAGCTTAGTTTGCTGTTCACTAAAATTCCTAGGTCCTTTTCCATGTCAGTGTTACCCAATGTTTTACCATTCAGTATGTACTGGTGACTTGCATTATTCCTTCCTATGTGCATAACCTTACATTTGTCAGTGTTAAACCTCATTTGCCACTTCTCTGCCCAAGCCTCCAGTCTATCCAGATACATTTGTAGCAGTGTACTGTCCTCTTCTGTGTTAATTACTTTACACAGTTTAGTGTCATCTCCAAAAATTGATATTTTACTGTACAAGCCTTCTACAAGATCATTAATAAATCCAAAGCATTTGACACTGTACTGCATAAAAAGTTAGTATATAAAATGAGAATGCTTGGACTGGGGGAAAATGTCTGTATGTGGGTACGTAACTGGCTCAGTGATAGAAAACAGAGGGTGGTTATTAACGGTACACACTCAGATTGGGTCACCGTACCACAGGGGCCAGTATTAGGCCCCATTCTCTTCAATGTATTTATTAATGATCTTGTAGAAGGCTTGCACGGTAAAATATCAATTTTTGCAGATAACACTAAACTGTGTAAAGTAATTAACACAGAAGAGGACAGTACACTGCTACAGATGGATCTGGATAGATTGGAGTCTTGGGCAAAGAAGTGGCAGATGAGGTTTAACACTGACAAATGTAAGGTTATGCACATAGGAAGGAATAATGCAAGTCACCAGTACATACTAAATGGTAAAACACTGGGTAACACTGACATGGAAAAGGACCTAGGAATTTTAGTAAACAGCAAACTAAGTTGCAGAAACCAGTGTCAGACAGCTGCTGCCAAGGCCAATAAGATAATGGTTGCATCAAAAGGGGCATAGATGCCCGTGATGAGAACATAGTCCTGCCACTTTACAAATCACTAGTCAGACCACACATGGAGTACTGTGTACAGTTCTGGGCTTCTGTGAACAAGGCAGACATAGCAGAGCAGGAGAGGGTTCAGAGGAGGGCAACTAAAATAATAACTGGAATGGGTGGACTATAGTACCCAGAAAGATTATCAAAATTAGGGTTATTCACTTTAGAAAAAAGACGACTGAGGGGAGATCTAATAACTATGTATAAATATATCAGGGGTCAGTACAGAGATCTCTCCCATGATCTATTTATCCCCAGGACTGTGACTGTGACAGGGGGACATCCTCTGCGTCTGGAGGAAAGAAGGTTTGTACACAAATATAGAAGAGGATTCTTTACTGTAAGAGCAATGAGGCTATGGAACTCTCTACCTGAGGAGGTGGTAATGGTAAGTTCACTAAAAGAGTTCAAGAAGGGCCTGGATGTATTTCTGGAGTGTAATAATATTACAGGTTATAGTTACTAGAGAGGGGTCGTTGATCCAGGGAGTTATTCTGATGTCTGATTGGAGTTGGGAAGGATTTTTTTCCCCTAAAGTGAGGAATATTGGCTTCTACCTCACAGGGGTTTTTTGCCTTCCTCTGGATCAACTTGCAGGATAACAGGCCGAACAGAAGAACATAAAAAAGCAGTCCTATATTGTGAGCATCCATTAAGCCTCTTTCTAATGGTCAGTATTTTGTCAGTATTTTGCATCAGTATTTGATTAGTAATTGTAAGCCAAAAACAGGAGTGGGTCCAAAACAGAGATAAAATATAAGGGAATTATTTGCATCTGACATTTTGGACTCACTCTTGCTTTTGGCTTACAAATTCTGATCAAATACTAATGCAAAACACTGACCAAACACTGACTAAAAGAACGAGTGCAATAACAACGGAGACTAATTTTTTTTCGCTAAAAGAACCTAATAGCTATGATGAATTTGGGTCGAGTTGGTGGAGTGATTTGTGTGGTTCATTCCGATAACCAACAACACTACTCCCAAATGGCAATAACCCAGCTTCCATGTTTGATCCATCCGGCAAGTTTGGCCCATCTGGTTTTAACCCTAATAAATGTTGAAAGCAAAATACAATTAAGTTCACAGTATAGAGGGATCCCGTACCTTATGGAGGGATCCACATGGGCTAAAAATTTGTTGCACTGCACAGTGATGCAGAATTTGTTTAAAATGCGTCATGGCTGTGAGAGAGGGATCAGGGATTGTAATACCAGAGCACACCAATTTATTTGGTAAAAGACTAACAAGACTAATGTTTCAGATAGAAGAATACTTTTTCTGACAAAAAAAAACAACGAATCAATTTATTTGCACTGCCCTCAGGGTGTTATAATGCTCTGGAACACTTAATCACAGTAACTGAAGTGGTTAAATATCAATTTGGGCATGCCACAAACAGTAGAATGAAAGAAGTGTATCACCCCAATTTGTGAATCAGGGCCTAATAGAATTGCTTATCTATTAATCAATGTGTCTATCCATAACAGAACAGATTAAATATTAATGGCGGGGCAAGTGAACTAGATAAACGCACCTATATATTAGACCACCTGTTGAGACTAAGTCTGATGTACAGTAAGTCTTTGTATAATAGCACAGATTAAGTATGAATGGAGCAGCAGATGAACTAGATAAATGTGCCTATATATTAGACTGCCTGTTGACAATTAGTCTGATGTGCAGTAAGTCTATATATAACAGAACAGTTTAAGAATGAATGGTGCAGCAGGTGAACAAGATGCACATGGCAATTACACTGAGCCTGCACTGTCCCTGCATTCTCCTTATGCCCTCTCTACAGTGTCTAAAAACTCTCACAGTGATCTCCCTACATTGTCCCTGCACTATCCCTGCACTGTCCCTATCCAATATTCTACAATTAAAAGCTTTGTAAGACACTTTCCCTTTGTAGCGCTTGCCACATCTCGCCCTATGCTCAGTTCACAGTGAAATGGCAGCAACTCATTCCCAGGATTCTTACTTTCACTTTGTAACAGGTGTTACCTTCCTTCTCTGCTCAACATATCCTGGGATGTGTGGCGGGGTAACAAGCTTCTTTTTAAATATGATTTCATGATCATTTGTCATGAGATGCTATATGTTTCTCTGTGGGACACCCAGTGGTTGTTTTGTGAATTGCAGTCTGTCCAGTGTTTCGCTAGAATGTCACGATATTCTATTGGCTTTATTGCGTGAGAAATTGGAGTCCTTACCCCAGTTAAAGAAAAGGTACTGGTGGACACATCTATTTGTTATAGTCTAGGAGAATCCATTTACCTCAGGCCTGTTTCACACTGGCGTAACTACAGTGTACATCCGTGAGCTGCCGAATCAATGACGCTCCCCATTATAGTGAAAGGGTGGCGGGCAGACTTCCACCAGCTCATCGATGTACACTGTACTGTAGTTACGGATCCGGCAAGCTCTTCCCCTGCCGGAACGAGTAAACGCCAGTGTGAAAGTATCCTTAGAAAAATAGCAATTACTTACCTATATCTCAATACATCAATGACAATAATAACTAAGGATCTTGATTTATGATTGTTCTATGTGGATGATATCGCGTTATGTATACTGCGAATACAATATTTATGTCTAAACCTTCTTTTACAGACATCTTGTTAACAAACCTTTTTCTATTCACAACCATGGAGGTCAAATTACCTTTGCCAGAAGACAATGAAATAAGGTGCTAAAAAATACACACTTCATTTTTGATTTATGAGACCTAAATATGATTTATGAAGTCATTCCTCAGCCTTGTTTGTCCTTGAGCTAGTTGGACCAAGATAAAATGGCTTTAGTATTCAGCAGAAGAGGCTTCGTAATCCTTCTTATGTGCTTGTTTAATTTATATCCCTTTTCTGAATCATTACAGCGACACTGTCCTAAATCATTTATACCGCTAACAGTAAAATCTTACCGCTATAACAAACAGCATGAGCTAGCACGTGACGTGACTGAGTCCCGATTCATCAAGAACATATTGTAATCATTTTTCTGCTGCTTTATGTCTGTAATCCATATGTATAATAGGGAACCAATAATATCACAATCCCAAACCCAGTATTAAACAAATAAGATAGAGAATTTAAAGGATTTAAAGTGAATATCCAACATTCTGTGCAGGCAACTCTTATATATTTATCATTTTTCTTATACAGAGCTCCAGTACAATAGGTATACATTAGAGATGAGTGAAGTTCTTGAAATTTGTATTAGCGGATTTTTGAAAAAAAAAAAGATTTGTACCTGATTCAAAGTTGCTCCAATTGCTCTGAAAATTGGTATATAAAATCATCTAGTCTCCTGGGATTTCTTTATGAAAAGATGTTATCTCTTTTTATTAAATTTTTTACAAATTTTTGCTTGTTCTCCCTCCCCTCCATATTTTAAACTATTGAACACAGTGACAGCAATACCCATTGATATTCACAGACATGGGTTAATGCCTATTTGACGGTGTTAACAAACATGAGTAGAATGTGCGCACAAGGGTTAATTGTGAGAAGAAAGATTGGCTTGATCAGCACAAGCATCCAAAAATTATGCCTTAATGGGGGCAGCATGCCTGCCCATATCTATACACACACGTGTTAACTGACAGAAGAAAGACTGGCTTGTTCTGAACAAGCCTGGAAAAAATTCTCCCTTTTAATTGAGAGCAGCAGCAGTAAAGTGAGGATGCTGAACTGGTAGGGTAATAATGGCATATGGTGGCAATAGTAGCAGCAGTACTAGCAGCACAGGATGGAACAAACAAGGCAGTAGATATGCGTGTGGCTGTTTATACGTGGTAATAGTAGTAGAGACGACTGTGCAGTGATAATAGTAGTGTCAGTATGGGTAATGAAAGTGGTAGTAGGGGGTTAGCAGCAGGGAGTAGCAGTTGCAGCAGCAGTCATACAGTACAGATCATGATGGTAGGCAGGCACACAGCATGATGGGGCACGGCCAGCGATGGAAAATCCATCAACCTCTGCTGGAGGAGTGTGAAAATGCCTTTATGCCTAATTTATTTTGACAAAAGATCCTCTTTGAGTTGATAGAGAGAGCATACTGGGTCAGTTCAGGGCACTTTTTCAGTCTACCTGCTCACCCAGATGTTCGTGTGGTTAAGGAACGTAGTATGTGCCAGAGAAAGGCCAGAGTCCTGGTAGGATTGAACCTGGGCATTGAGACATACATTTCTGTTTGCTGATTTGCCCCCAGCCTGTCACTGCACATTTAAACATTTGTCCATCATGTTGATGATCCTGGACTGGCTTCTGTGGCTTCTGCTGCTTGTGGTAGTGGAAACAGAATGAGGAGCTTACTCTGCAGGGGGTGGAGACTGGCTTCAGATATGGCGGTGGCAGGTGTTTGCTCACTGAAAACTGTGGCAAGCTGCATACACAGTGTTTCCTGGTCATAAAGTGATTTGGCCTCCCTTTCAGCAGGAGGAAAATATTCCCCCATTTGCCTTGATAGCGATGGTCTAAAAAGCATGACTATCCAGTAATCTTCAGACTGCTTCATGTGAATAATACGCATGTCAGTATTTGAGAAAGCAAGTGCAGTGGATGGGATTGAGGTGGCCAAAACGCTACGCTGGATCTCCAGGACACCTTTGAGGTGTCACCACGTGTTGCTGCTCTCCGGAAGGGATGGTAACGCATGGTGCACCCCCATAGGCAATAATTGGAGGAATTCAAGTTCAAAACAATACAGGCAATGCATTGGGCTAGGTTCTCCAGTTTCCTCCCGGGCAGAAGAAGGGGTCATGCTGAGGAAAGGCCTGAAATGGCTGTCCCCCTCTCTCTTTCTCTCTCACTCTCTCAGAAGGCTGGTACCCCGGCCAAAAGTTGGTGGCCGAGGGTCTGTGTCTCAGTAGTCAGGCTGGCTCCTGGTCACAGGGTTGGTGACCCAGGGTCTGTGGCTGAGCATCATCACCTCAGCGTCTTCTTCTGGTCACTCATACAGTCTGGCAGAGCACTGATCCCTAACTGCAGAACAATAGAGGCTCTGACTGTTCTCCTTATATACAGTTTGTAGCTGGACTAGAACCTTCTAGAAACACACAGATTATTAAATAGTACTAATAAAATTGCAACTTTTTGTTCTGTAATTTAAAGACATGTGCAATTAAATGCCCTGAATCCCTTGCCTTCTGCAAACATGCTGTACACTGGTATTGCCAATTTACAATGGTAATAATGCAAATTTTGCAGTGAAAAGTGTTTGAACTTTACTTTCTGATGCAGTAATTCTGGCTCTTCACTAAAATATGTATGCAACAATGAAATTTTTTTTAGCAGTGTAGTCTTTTGAACTAGACACTGTGATGCAGTAATGCCATACTAACACAGTTAAAATTTCCAATACTGATGTGAAATGCATTTGCTGCTGTATTTACCCCTTCTCCTGCAGCAATGTATTTGTTTGGCAATGCTGCTATAACACATGGAGATGCCAAATTACAAACGGTACATAGAAACTAGTTTCTAGAAAAAAAGGGGTAATTCCTCACTGCTTGCAAGAATGTAACTTGTATGGAAGCGTAGAAAGAAACTTTTTTTTCCAAAAACATGCCTGTTTAGTAGGATTCTGTAATGTAGAATTAGTTGCCAGAAGCTCAGAAGCTTGCCAGCAAATACACTTAATAGAGACCAGTTCTCGTTCTTTCACTCTCTTTCCCTGATTAAAACACTTAATATACCCCAAATATAGCTCCTATTTTCTCCCTATAATTTCAATATACTATCCGTATCACAATTTAGAGCCACAGCACAACATCCTTCCAGGTCATTCTGATGTCCTGCTCATTCTGCACAGGTACCTCCCTGCCTGCTATCCCCCGACTGTCTGTCAGCCTATGAGCCAATCAGAGTAAGCTCTCCTCCCAATTCCTCCTAGCATCATGTTACTATCCTTTTCCTCCTTCATGATTTAGCCCTCTAACATGCAGTTGTGCCATTGTTTTACAGATTTAGTTTTTATAGCATTCACTGTGTGTAAAAAATAACACATTATAAATGATAAATCAGGGTAGGTCATCATATATATGATTATAAATTACTATAGGTCATCAATATCAGATTGGTGGGGTCCCACTAATCAGCTATTTGAAAAGATAATTATTTCAAAATTACCTGTGCACCGCCTCCTTGCGGTGGTGGCACAGTGTAATTACAACTGCTTGTTCCATTAATTTGAGGACAGGTCATTAATATTTTAGCATTGCACAACCCGGTAAACTTTCTTCTGCAGGTATGATTTCAGCAATACCAAATGTATATCCATTTTAATAAATTGGAAAAACAAACTTTGAAAAAAAAAGATTTCTTTGCATCTAACACCCATAACTTTTTTTTATATTTCTGTCTACAGTGCTGTTTTTGGTTTTGTTTTTTTTTGGGGGGGGTGTCATAATTTTTAACTTTTTATTACTTTCTGTTAAAACGCTGATTCAGCCCTTTTTTGTCTCTTACGCTGTTCACTGTATGAGATAAATACTATTACTACTATATTTTAATAGTTTGGACATCATTTTTTTGGGATGCAGTGATACCAGTGCTATTTATTTATTTATTTACTGTTTATTTTTATATACAAAATGAGGAAAAGTTGTGATTTGTATGTGACTTGAATATTTAGTTTTTTTGGTTTGTTTGTTTTTTCATTTTTAAAAACGTTTTGCTTTTTTTTAACTTTACTTTAAATTGCTTCTTTCACAGACTGTAATGGTTTATTATTGCGATCTATAAAAAAGAAATGCTGTGGTTTTATTTAGTCCTGCCTGAGACAGGGCTCTATAGGAACAAAAAAATTCAAAATAAAAAAATTATTTTTATTAAAATAAATGGCTTTTTCTTTCATTTTAATGCACTGTGACCCATGCATAAAACTGAGTACCACTGGACAGCTCTTTTAACTACTGGATTAACAGTAGGAAGCGTCTGTAATATTAAAAACCTTCACACTTTTTTTTCTTTTTTATCTAAAATCCTCTGTGGTTATTGTGGTACAGAACAGCTATGAAATATTATTCTGAACCATCAGTATCAACCTTGGCATGTACATAATGTCTTATGGGCCCATGTTATTCTTTGGATATTTGGAAAGTTAATTCTTCTCATAAAGTCTTAATGAAAATCACAGCAGCATGGGATGGGCCCTATTCTGCATAAGGCTCCATTCAGACGTCTGTACAATGTGTCCACATCCGTTCTGCAAAATTGCGGAACGGGTGCAGACCCATTCATTTTCCATGGGGCGTTCGCATCCGCACAGTGTGCCGTTTGCATCCGCACTTCCATTCTGCAGCCCCGCAAAAAAATAGAACATGTCCTATTCTTGTCCGAATACACAGACAAGAAAAGGCATTTCTATTATAGAGCCGGCCATGTGCGGTCCACAAATTGCGGAACGCACATGGCCGGTGTCCGTGTTTTGCGGATCCGCAAATTAATGTACCTAAGACCTTCCCCTCCCACAAAGGCCCCCACCCTTTTCCCCGCTACTTTAGAACTGTGGCAAGAAGCTCAAAAAGTTGCAAATCATGGCGCAAATATGCTGTGCTGCATAACTTGCGGCTTTTTTTACACGACAATAGTGGAATATAAGCTTTAATAAATGTCTACTTTTGGCAAAGTTAACATTATATCCTATCCACGTATGCAGTATCTCTCTTTATGTAACCTCTCATATTTATCGTGGTGGCTCAGTGGTTAGCACTGGTGCCTTTCAGCACTGGGGTCCTGGGTTTGAATCCGACCAGGGACAACATCTGCATCTTGTATGTTCTCCATGTGTTTCCTCCCAAAAATATCTAAAATGGCTTCCTATGAAATTAACCCTAGTGTGTTGGGGTTGATTGCCTATATGGCAAATGAGATATCTATCTAATTATATCTAGCTAGCATCTATCATTACCTTTGTTAGCTGCAAAACAGGTTTAGAATAACAAAAACTCCTCAGAAAAAAAGTATTCATCAAAGTTGAGCTTAAATATACAAACACTATAACTAGATAGCTGAGCTTTACTGGGACCTGAAGGATATTGCCCGAGGAACTTTGCCCTTGAGTCATACTTGGTATTCTGCATCCCTACATTCAAAGTGAAACTTTTTCCATTAATTTCTAGGTGTAGCTCTTATATCATGAACTGGGTTTGCAAATCAGTGTGACTGAGAATTTTCAAATTCAATTACCAGCAGTCCATTAAAGGAGGAACTCACAAATCCTATGACAGAAGACCTGGGTCATAGGATCCTTTGGGACTGCAAGTGAAATTGGAAGATCTGGTGAAATTGATTATTAGGACTGAAAATGAAACAGTATTTCTATGTAGATTGCTTAAAAATAGTAACAAAGAAGAAATGCAATATGAAACCAATCGGCCGTAGCACATAAAGTTCTCAATAAATACGTATACTTTGAGCTTGTGTCTTCTTAATGCAGAGAACTGAATTCCCCCCAGACGAATCTCTGCCTCAGCTTCTAATAAGGAGAAAGTCAAGAAACTTTTACTCAAACTTTTAAACATAAGTAGAGTCAAGAACATCTAATTAATGAAAGTTCGCTTATTCTTCTTTTCCAAGAACTGGAGAAAAGACTAAAACAAAAGACTCTTCCTCTAGACAAATCAGGAGTTTTTAAAAGGCATCAGTCAGCAGTTTTGTACCTATGACACTGGTTGACCTGTTACATGTGCACTTGGCAGCTGAAGACATCTGTGTTGGTCCCATGTTCATATGTGCCCGCATTGCTGAGAAAAATGATGTTTCAATATATGCAAATGAGCCTCTAGGAGCAATGGGGGCGTTATCGTTACACCTAGAGGCTCTGCATTCTCTGCAGCTCCCGTGCCCTCTGCACTTTAGGAGAAGTCAGAGCCAGACGTAATCACTTTTACAGTGCCTGGTCCTGTCAAAGTGTAGAGGACGCAGCAGTTACAGAGAGAGCAGAGCCTCTAGGTGTAATGTTAACACCCCTGTTGCTCCTAGAGGCTCATTTGCATATAATAAAACATCATTTTTCTCAGAAATTTGGACACATATGTACATGGGTCCAGTACAGATGCCTTCAGCTGCCAAGCTGCACATGTAACAGGTCAGCCAGTTTCATAGGTACAAATCTGCTGACAGATGCCCTTTAAGATCATGGTCATACAACTCTTTCTGTGGTCTTGAAGGAAATTGCATGATTGTTAATGTGACGTGCAGCTCAAATTAATGTAGAATGCAATGACAGCATTTTATCAGCAGAAGGAAAGGATGATGTTCTTGACAGTATCAATTTGTATCAGCCGCATGCATATTATCTACAATCTAGAAAAGTAAGTTATATTCACATGATGGACAGGTCACTGCCTCACACAAGATTAGGACAACTCATTTTCTCCTGCTTTTATTATTCCCATCATCTGATCCAAAGGTTGCTTTTGTCCCATATCCTTACTCCACCTAAGTAAAATTTCTCTGTGGCATACAGCACTATTCTCATTAATATGAGCTAAAGTGTTGCAGGTCACAGTCTCCCAAAAAATCAGAACACTCTTCTCCTGCTGATTTTATTATTCTCATATTCTGATCTACAGGTTGTTTTATATCATCTCTTACCCCAGGCAATGGAAATGTCTGTCATAGCATTGCTCTCATTGCCAGGAACAAAAAAGGTCATTATCTCCCACAACATCAGCACACTCTTCTACTGTAACTCACATGGTGGACACGTCACTGTCACCCACAACATAAGAACACTCTTCTTCTGTAATTCACATGGTGAACAGGTCACTGCCTCCCACAACATCAGAACACTCTTCTACTGTATTCCACATGGCGGACAGGTCACTGTCTTCAACAACATCTTCACACTCTTCTACTGTAACGGACATGGTGGACACTTCACCATCTCCTCCAACATCAGCACATTCTTCTACTGTAACTCACATGGTGGACACGTCACTGTCACCCACAACATAAGAACACTCTTCTACTGTAATTCACATGGTGAACAGGTCACTGCCCCCCACAACATCAGAACACTCTTCTACTGTATTCCACATGGCGGACAGGTCACTGTCTTCAACAACATCTTCACACTCTTCTACTGTAACGGACATGGTGGACACTTCACCATCTCCTCCAACATCTGCACACTCTTCTACTGTAACTCACATGGATGGTGAACAAGTCACTGTCTCCCACATTAGCACACTCTTCTACTGTAATTCACATGGTGAACAGGTCACTGCCCCCCACAACATCAGAATACTCTTCTACTGTATTCCACATGGAGGACAGGTCACTATCTTCGACAACATCAGCATACTCTTCTACTGTAACTCACATGGTGGACACTTCATCATCTCCTCCAACATCAGAATATTCTTCTACTGTAGCTAACATGAATGTTGGACACGTCACTGTCTCCCACAACATCTGCACACTCTTCTACTGTAATTCACATGGTGGATAGGTCACTGTCTCCCACATCTGCACACCCTTCTACTGTAATTCACATGGTGAACAGGTCACTGTCTCCCACAACAGCAGCACACTCTTCTACTGTAACTCACATGGTGGATAGGTCACTTTCTTCCACAATATCAACCCAGTCTTTTCTTGTAATTCATATGGTAGACAGGTCACATTCTCCCATAACAGGAGCATGCTCTTCTACTGTAATTCACATGGTGGACAGATCACTGTCTCCAACAACATCAGCACACTCTTGTAGTGTAATATAGTAGGTTGAGAGGCCACTATCTCCAACAACATCAGCACAGTCTTCTATTGTAATTCACATGGCACACAGGTCCCTGATTTCCACAACATCAACACGCTCTTCTACTGTAGTTCATATGGTGGACAGGTCACTTTCCTCCACATCATAAGAACACTCTTCTGCTGTAATTCACATGGTGAACAGGTCACTGTCTGCAACAACATCAGCACACTCTTCTGCTATTATCATTATTGCTACCAACTTATTATTTATAGGTTGCCTTGTCTCACCCCCTTCCCTTGTCTGGTTCCTGAAAATCAAAAAGTCTCATAAATGGTATAAAATAAAATAAAAACAAAACACTGCTAAATTCTTAAATCTCACCAATCCAGCATGCATGCCACATCAGTACCCTGTTTACAAGATGCCAGTTGCCACGTTCTACAATTTTTTTTCTTATTTCTAGAGACTCGGACAGGGATCTATCACATACAGTAGCTTCCTCACTAACATAATCCCATAAATGGAGAAATTACTGCTCCACTCTCCACTGATGTGATTACTCATTAATAAACTCATGTAGGTTTATGCCATTTTCATACTTTTCATGGAAAGCCCCTTATCACCTTCCTGCCATTTAGAAAGTTTTTAAATTCCGATAAACGTATGTTTCATGATCCACAATACAGAAGAAAAAGACTTCAACGTTTACAGGTTTACATCAAGTAAAAAAAAGCATACTAAAAATAAGAGGCTATAGAAAAGCTTGTTTAAATTAAACAGGAAGTGAACATTTTTTGCCTTTTTATACTTCAGATGGATTTGCACATATACTGTGCAAACGTATACAAACATATACCCTCAAAGAAACAATATCCAGATAAATATACATTTGGAATAGAGTATGCTGTATCTACTCTAATACCTGCATATGTACAGTATGTATTGCCACAGGGTAACAACAGGCCATATTTATAGCCACCACTAGCTGGGGCTGGTGTCACCCTCTACAAAAATAGAAGAGGTAGAACATTCTAGCCAGTCTAGTCCAGTTAAGCTAGGGCTAGGAGAGGGAAGCACATTTGTAATGCTGACACCCAAGCTCATCCTGGACCTGGTATCACCCAGGACAGGACCGGAACTGCTACAAAAAGCGGACCAGAGAGGTGAAGAGGAAGTCAAGTAGAGATAACTGTCTAAAAAGGAATTGGCTCTATGGCACAGGAAAAGCTTACGGTACCTGGATGTGCATTTAAGCAGCTTGATCACCTGTGAGAATCTCCATATCACAAGGTGGATATCATGGACTTGTATTGTAAGTACAATAACCTGTTAAAAAGGTGCAGAAGAGTTTGCCTGCCATTAAGGGGACCTCTCTCCGATTGTATTGTCCGAAATATACACGCCACGTCTGGATGCTTTTGTCAGAGTCAGCTAATAAAGTGCAGGTTGAGAATGACTACCTTAAACACATGTTGGCAAATTATTACTTTGAGCTATGCAACTTTGAGAACTGTAACTTCGGTAAAAGTGCATTCTGTGTATCAACTGCTGGTCCATGGAAAGATAAGAACGGCCGGTTCTCTTCATGGTACTAAATATATGTCTCATACAATGACCTGCAGAGTCTAAACATTTCTTAGCATACAGAAATATACATCTGATGTAAGCAGAAGTGTACACAGATCTCATAGAGCCCCATCCAAAACCTTTTTATGGTCTTACGCCCCACCCAGTTCCTTCGTACAAGTTTTTAAATTATTATTAAGTAGAAGAAATGTTTAACTGAAGAAAAAATTGTGATTAAATAAAAAAAAGTCTCCTCACCCACTTCCTCATCCATCCAGTAGAACAGGTGCTTCATTAATATGAGCCTCATCCTGAACACCATATCTATCAATCTATTCTTGCCAGGCAACTGGCATGTATAAACTGATAGTCGTCCGCTCCCCTTCACACACTATGTTATCAAACAAGATGCCTGCAGCCACCACTAGGGGGAGCTCAGTGCATAGGAATCTATACAGTTACCATTTATGGGAACTGTAAAAAAATATCTTTGTACTGTGCTTCCCCTAGTGGTGGCTGATGGAAAATGCAGTGAATCTATGTCTGGAAAAGGAGAAGGAGCTCAGTACCACACCCCACAGCAGCCATGTGGTCTGTTTTAGAGATGAGCGAATCTATTTGCCGCTTCGTATCGAATCTTGGGATTTTTCAGCTGCGAAGCGAATCCGAATATTAGGTGATTCGCTTCACTTTTGTACGCATTCGCTACGTAGTGTGTCCTATAAATTATACGCTATTCTACATATAATTTAGTTACTCTATACGCTGTCGTGTACGAATTCAATTCAGCGATGCAGACTTTTCCCTGGTAGTTACTCTATACGCTGTTGCGTATGAATTCAATTCAGCGATGCAGACTCCTCCCTGGTAGTTCCGCCCCTTTCTCCAGCGCGGAAGTATGACGAGGCAACTCAGGAAATTAAGTTGCGCATTCGTGCGCCTCATCCCTTTTTCCCCTTTTCAGGTTATTTGGGGAGCCCCTTGAAAGAGGGTTTTTTAAGGAACCTTTGCTGCTTTTTTTTTACCCTTTTGGATTACAATTTTACCTATGTGGATTACAAATTGCGACTGAGTTTGGGACTCTGCTCCAGTTCTATGACAAGCGTCAGAAGAAAAGAGACTTAAACGTGTCCGTGAGCATACTAGGTAGGTGATATTTAAAATTTTTATATTATACCTATAATAATGTATTTGCACTTTACCATATGTATGTCTCGAATATTCGCTCTGCCTCTGAGGAGTGCACGCCGCGGCCTCGTACGTGCCTGCGTATTACGTAATCGCTTAGACAATAGTACACTCAGATTCGTAAGCAATTTGTATGCTCATGCGTACGACTTCTAAGAAGTTGCGTACATTTTGTAAATGAACGTTCGTTATTAGTGAGCGAATGTTCGCTAATAGCACATAATAACGTATATTTCGTACACAAATACAATGAATCTATTCGTCGAATATACGAATTTTAGGAAAAGTTCGGCGAATAATTTTTTGAATGATTCGCTCATCTCTAGTCTGCTTCCATGGTTGTATGCCACTGGCACTGGAAGTAAGGATGTGAATATAGCCTTAATAAAAATGTTGCCTACTACAATGTAGTAAGTCATAGGATACCATTACTACACTTAATTTATTAGTAAATATCATGCCATACCCAATCCAACTTAAAAATAAAAAAATATTTTAGAGCCTATTCCAGCTGGTAAAATCATTTTGCCTTCTATGTACATCTGAGGTTCGACTGACTGATTGATAAGGGTGTTATAGAGGTCATAGGAATATATTGGAAAAATGATTTCTTGCTGGTATAAATACACAATATGCTGAACATTATCACAACCCAAATCACATTAATTTCTATAGCTGCATCGTAAGATGCTGATAAGTCTGCCTGCAGAGATTTGACTGTCAAGTGGAAAATTGAATAGTCCTGACTTACAAGTTTATATAGGAGCTTATCTGTTATAGACAGCATACCAGGGTAATCATTCAATGTGAAAGACTTTGAAATCCACAACGGGCACAACCTTATTATTGTAACACAGAACTTATAATAAAAGAAAGTGCCGTTGACAGATGGCTGGAGAAAGGGTCTGCCTGATTTCCAGAAACAGCACTACTCTAGTCTACCAGCATTCACTACTATGGGGAGGAGCTGCAATACCAGACATGGTATACTGACAAAAGTAGTGCAGTTCATTTCATAGACTAAACCGGAATTGGACAAGACCAACTTTAAAAGGCAGGAGGATCTGATGATGCGGTTTAAAGGGAAGGACCAAAGGGGCATGGCTTGGACACTTTATGGAACCAAACCCCTTTGGCTAGATGACTTCTCAACACAGAAAGAGATAGAGCTGCTTTCTTCCATGTTGAGCACAAAATAATTACTTAACAACCGGCCAAGGGGAAGGCATAAGAAGACAAGGAATGTTTGGAAATGTGTGGCAAAACATTATGCAAATGTATATTTGTAACATTCTCTGCTCCAGAAGCCAGGTAAACAGGCAGGAGAGGGAATAGCCTGAGAGCTGTGACAAACCTGTTGTGGCTCATGACATGGATCAGAGAGGCAAGAGAAGGCTTGGCTTTAGGTGGACAGGGGAAGCAGGATTCACAAGCTTTCTCTAAAATTGGATGGTAGAAGCAGGACCCATAAGCTTTCTATATAAGTGGGAGGTAGAAGCAGGACTCATAGGCTTTCTCTCTATATAGGTGGGGGGAGCAGGATTCATTGGCTTTATCTATAAGCAGCTGAGGAACCAGGACTGCTAAGTTTTCTCTATAAGTGGACAGTAGAAGTAAGACTCACAGGCTTTCTCTATAAGTGGACAGGAGATGCAGGACTCACAGGCTCCCTCTCCAAAAGGGTGGAGAAGAAGGATTCACAGACTTTCTCTCTATTTTTTTAAACAGTACTAAATCAGATCAAAGAAACTATTTGTCAGCATCTCCCCCTCTATCCTGTGCTTGCTGCAGATAGGGGAACATACAGTAGGAGACTAGACAGAGCAGAAACGTGTTATTCTGTAATTGGAACCCTCTCAGTTCAGTCCTGATTCTGCACAGTTGAGGTTGAGACATTGAGCATCAAATGTTTGCAACAAACTATTAGAAGTTCCATGCATAGGGTATGAGACCATGGGCTCCTGTGCTGTGAACTTCTACTACCTGACATTAACAGTAATTAATGGACACGGTGATTTATTAGCTAAGCATCTTAGGGCAGCAACATGTTTGGGACTGGAGACAAGAAGGCTGGAGCTTCTCAGAACCACAGATACATTTTCCTGTAATGGTCTGACAGAGGATGTTTTATGAACTAGTGATAATTTTGTCACAGCACAATTTTGTTTATGCCAAGGCAATAAACTTTGTAATATGGATGGTGCGATCTTTTATATTGGGTATTAAATTGTTTGTGCTTTACATCATACACTATTGTGTATATTAGAAATATGCCTTGTAAAATATGTGAAGGCCTCATTATAATGTGATTTTCTATCATAATAGTAATTACAAAGGCTGAGATATGGGTATAGCAGTGATTACCATTGTGCTTTCCAGCATTGAGATATTTCAGGTACAAATCCAACTTGGGTATTGGAATGCTATGGTACCAGGTTAAGACCCAAACAGGTCTAACAGAAGTTTGTATGCTCTCCTAGCAGCTGTTAAGTTTTCTCCAGGTACTCACTTTCCCCCAGACTCCAAATAGATGCTGATAGGTGTTACAGCCGCCACTGCTCTGCTCACCTGCCTCGGTCCCAGTGGCATGGACCCATCCCGTGATCCCCTTTTATTTCAGCAGCCTGGCCGCTGGGATTGCTCTGTCCCACCAAGCAGGTTGTGCCTGCTTGCCAACTAAGCCTCTAGCCATGCACTCCCTCCATCTCTTAAAGGACCAGCACACACACACACTAGTCTTCACCAGTCAATGGTTGGCCATCTTGGGGTACTTAAGGCACCTTTCCATATTGGAAGGTGCCTAACAATAGGTTCTTATTCTGCGAGTTAGGTGTAGTGTATTTTGTTTGTCTGCCTGTGTACCGACTTCTGCCCATTTTCCAGAAAGAGACCTTGTGCTGCCCGCCCTGACTTTGGACTGCTTACTGTATAGCTCATACTCTGCCTGCCCTGACCTCAGCCTCTCCCTGAGTATGGTTTTGCCTGATCCCTCAGTGGTTTGCATTGGGGTCTCAACCCGTGTGGCTCAGCTGTCAAACATAAATAGACTACTCCAGGAGGTAGTCTGGTGGTTCCCCTGCAGGGGAAGATCCCTGTACAGGGGTTAAAGGGTGACTACCAGAATAATGCCCTTAGAAGTTGCCAAAAGTCAAATCTGTTGGTTGACATAGTGGCTCCACACCCACTGAGTACCAATAGGTTGCTTGGTTTCCTAAAAAGGATCCTACTATTACCATAATGCCTACTAAGACTGTGTTCAGATCTGTGCCATTTTTCCCCATTTTTCTGTTTAATTCTAATGTAGGAGCAAAAAAACAAATGGCACCACCAGATCCGTGTTAGTGTTAAGTACAAAGTGCAGTTTCTGGCACCAGATTAGGAGGTATGATGACTGGTTGTGTGGCAATTTAATGACACTTGCAGGCACTTGTGGATATAGGCGTCCACTGTGTGATACAGGCTTGAAGTTAGTATGGTCTAGTGGTTGTTCTAGGTGATGGTTGTCTGACCTGGTTTCCCTTTACCTGCAGCAGGGTCAGTAAAGTTGTGATTTTGCTGATCACTCTTCTGTCTAAGCACACTGAAGCTTCTTGGAAGCAGACTTTCTTTTGGCAACTTCCCTGGAGTAAGTATCTCAAAGAGAACCCAATACGGTGACATGGAGTAATAGCTCTGGCATGTGCTTCCTTTCTCCACTGTCTGGACTCAAAGTCCCCCTTCTGGCAGGTAGTTTGACCAACTCACACCTACCAAGAGGGGAGGAACAGGGTGGTTAGCCTTGTTCCTGCCAACCATTGCCAAACATATGTCTTCTGCTGGAATGAATGGCATAACAATACATAACATTAACAATACTTATAAAAAACATGTGTAGATACCCTCAGGTCTGGGGTACTATTGCATTAGCATTTAAAAATTTGCAATTTAGGTTTTTTTTTTGTACATGGCAAAACTGTGAAAATTGTACTTGCTACAAGTGGTCCAAAATGTCCAACTTGAACCCCCCCACCCCCAGTAGCAAGAGATCCCTATCGATTTGGTCACAACTGAAAGCAAAAATTACAAAGAACATCTTGTTTAACCAATGCATTGCATGGACAGGTACTGTGGTGGTGATAAAAGGCAAATTTAACACTGGGTTCCCCCACATATTATAGCTGATCACTGGAAGTCACAACAGCAGGTCAAGTTATGATCAGTGATCCTAACCGATCCCTTCCAAAAATGGACTAACCCTTTTAAAACTCCTTTACAAATTATATTCTATGTAGCATTCTTAGTCCATAAACTGCTTGCAGTCTACTAAAAATTTACAAAAAAATAATAATCAATAATTCAGAACCACCTCCCATCCATCATACGTTCTCAGAATCCACCTACTCTAAAAGGTTGTACATGTGGTAAGTATCCCTATGTCAGTGCGGTTTCATTGTACTATAAATTAGTATACATTTTTAGTTAAGAAGAAAACTTTTTGTTTCAGACCCAAGCTGGAAGGATGGGAATGTTTTGTGCACATATATAAATGTGACTCTTCTTTTCACCCCCCACCCCCAGTGTTATTTACGGCTCCAACAGGGCAGCATGGAGACTCTCTGGCTATGATGAGCCAGGACTTGGAAATGTTCTTGAGTAAGGAAACATTAACTGTGGGAGTTTTCTTTCCTGACAGTGATTTACAGAGTATAAGTACACAGGGCTGCTAAATATTATTCGTGAAATCAGAGAGATCAGACTTTAGCAAAATGCAAACTATGTGGATAAAGCCCAAGAGATGGAAGCATGAAATCTGGGTCAGTTCTTTCCAGTATCTTAAGAGTGATAAATGCCAGGATATCAGGGATATGGGAGTTAAGAGTCATATAAAATGTCGTGTGAACTGCTGATATTAGGTGTTCTTCCCGTCCTTGTCTCCTTTGAATGTTCCCATAATGAAGATTTAGTGCTGCATTCAGACTGAGGCTTTAAAGAGCATTTTAGATTTTGCATGCAGCAGTGGTGTACATAGAATAGAGGAGAGTAAGACCCTATAGCCAAGCTCTAATTGGCCAATAACAATCACAGCTAAAGTACCTGGAGTTTTCCTCCCTCTGTGCCATTTTCCATGACACTTTGTAGGATGAGCAAAACAGTTCGGTCCAAACTTTGTTATTTTTTTAGACGGCAGAAAAACCCGAATACAGGTTCGTTTCGGAGGAATCCACTAAAACGGCACATAGCACCATTTTAGTGCACATGGCGGCAGAAAAAAAGCACTAGGGAGGAAGAAGAGGGGTTCTCACATGACCCTGAGAAGAAGTGAGGGGGAGGGCTAACACTGATTTGCTCCCAGTCTCACAGACAGCCTGGATGAGCCAATCAGTGCTGCAGCAGGGAGGGAGGTGCCCTAGCAGAACGAGCAAAACACCATTCTGTGCTGGGCTGTGAGAGAGGGTGGTTGGGAAAATGATCTTAGGGAGTCAAGAACAGTGGAAAATCAATCAGGGACAGTCAGAAATCAATCAAGCTTATTTCCAGGGAGAGTGACGGGAAAGGCTAGGATTACAAAGAAGAAGAAGAATTGTGTGTGTAGAATAGGGAGGCAGGGAGGCCATCAGCCAGGGAGGAACGAATAAAGAGCTGTGGCTGCTGTCTCCCCTAGCAGAACTAGACCTCAAAAGCTACTACCAGCAAGCAAATACTTTTTTTTAACGTATTTTCACAGAAATCCTTTTTTTTCTGGGGTTCAATTTAAAATGAGCATATATATATAAGCGTCAAACCTCAGTCGTCCATTTACATATCTACAGTTTCCACATGGTGGCAATTTACATTTTATTTGGAGGGGAGGTTCAATTTAATCAAGCTGCATATATATATATGATTACTGCAGCAATACCCAAGGTGTGGCAGCAATCTACCTGTGTGTATTAAGGTGAAATTAAGCATCAAGCCTCAATTGTCTGCTTAGATATATATATATTCAGTTTCCACACAGTCGCAATTGAATTTTTTTATTTTGGGGGGGGGGGAGGGATCCAGTTTAATTAAACCTCATATACAGTACAGACCAAAAGTTTGGACACACCTTCATTCAAAGAGTTTCCTGTATTTTTATGACTATTGTCCATTGTCCATTCAGGACAATGACCCCAAACACACCTCCAGGCTGTGTAAGGGCTATTTGACCAAGAAGGAGAGTGATGGGGTGCTACGCCAGATGACCTGGCCTCCACAGTCACCAGACCTGAACCCAATCGAGATGGTTTGGGGGTGAGCTGGACCGCAGAGTGAAGGCAAAAGGGCCAACAAGTGCTAAGCATCTTTGGGAACTCCTTCAAGACTGTTGGGATACCATTTCAGGTGACTACCTCTTGAAGCTCATCAAGAGAATGCCAAGAGTGTGCAAAGCAGTAATCAAAGTAAAAGGTGGCTACTTTGAAGAACCTAGAATATAAGGCATATTTTCAGTTGTTTCATACTTTTTTGCTAAGTATATAATTCCACATGTGTTAATTCATAGTTTTGATGCCTTCAGTGTGAATCTACAATTTTCATAGTCATGAAAATACAGAAAACTCTTTGAATGAGAAGGTGTGTCCAAACTTTTGGTCTGTACTGTGTATATTTGATTACTGCAGCAATACCCAAGGTGTGGCAGCAATCTACCAGTGTGCATTAAGGCGAAGCGAATCCAAATATTAGGTGATTCGCTCCGTTAAGATTCGAAAATGTTCTTAGGCTTTCTACGCATTCTCTATGTACTTGTCTGATAAATTGTACGCTAATGCTACGTATAAGTTACTCTATACGCTGTTGCGTACAAATTCAAGTAATTAGCAAACTTTTACTGTTATTCGCCCGGGAAGAAAGCAGTCACCTGACCTAGTGGGCAGGGCTTACTCTGATTTGCTCAGGCTTGGTAAGCCAGTGACGTGTCACTTCTGTTGCGACTGCTGAGACGAGCAGAAGCACTGTGTGTGAAGTTCTGAGACACTGAGACCTGTGTTGTTGAAATTGGGGTGTAATTGTTCAGTGAATCCATATTACACATCAGAGATACTGCAGGGCAAGTGCAGGGCTAGTAATTAATCAGGCAGGGAGAGAGAGACAGGAAGAGAGATAGGGAGAGAGACAGGGAGAGAGACAAACAAAGACCAGCTGGAGGGCCACAGAGTGAAGTGAAAAATGTCTGGAATGGATAAGCAAAAGAGGTCCAGTTCCAGCCAGAGCTCTAAAAAAAAAGGAGAAGGTGGCACAGGCCAGCAGTGCCAAAGGACCTGTAGCCAGAGCTTCTACTTGTAGCTAACCCACCAAGGCGCAAAATTATAGTGGAGGAGAAAGTGGATGACAGTGGAGTGGATGGCACGCTCATCTCAGTCTCAGCCGGATGATCTGCTGTCATCTGCTGATACAGTATCCATATGTAGCCAGGGGTCAGACTCAAAGCGTTCCTCCTGCTCCACCATTCCTCTCCAGCAAAGCCTGTCATTTTCGTACGCAATTTGTACGCTCATGCATACGTGTTCAAAGAAGTTGCGTACCTTTTAAAACTGAACGTTCGTTATTAGTGCGCGAATGTACGCTAAACGCCACATAATAAGGCATATTTTGTACGCAGATTCAACGAATATATTCGTCAAATATACGAATCTTATGAAAAGTTCCACAAATGTTCGGCAAATAAAATTTTTAATGATTCGCTCATCTCTATTATATATATACTGTATATAGTCGCTGCCATACCCTGTGTCTTGTAGTAATCACGTATATACATATATATATATATATATATATATATATACACGTGATTACTACAAGACACAGGGTAGGTCAGCAACCTACCTGTGAGTGATAACGAGAAATTGAGCATCAGGTCTTAATAGTCCGTGTTGGCTTCAGAAAGGCGCAACATTATTGTTGAGGAGAAAGAGGAAGAGATTGTGGATTCAATGACTCACTCCTCCTTTCAGTTGCAGCAGGATGACGTGAAGGTGACTTCAGAGTCCGACACCGTGCCATGGAGCCAGGAGTCACAGCGTTCCTCCTGTTCCTCCTCCTTGCAGCCCCAAAGAAGGCTTTCAGTGGAGTCCTCTCAGTCTTCACTGCCCCTTCCTAGCAGGGCACCTTCGTTTTTTCCTAAGAAGTAGCAAAAAAAAACACAACACCCTATGGAAGACAGTCAAGAGAGTCTCCCCGTTGATGACTTGTGTGAGAGCCCTCACTGTTTGGGTTGCCCTGAGGAGGAGATTGGGGGGGAGGCTGGTGACCTCATGAATATCTATCTTGATGGTGGTAACAGTGGACCCGTAGCCATGGCATTGACAGTGGCAGTTGGGAAAAATGCAAAGCAGAGGAAGGGGCCCAGGAGCCTGTCATGATATCTCACAGTCTGATAAAAGCGGCAAGGAGGATGAGGACGATGATGATTGTGTAATGAACAGGACCTGGGAGACAGACGGGGTGCTGAGGAGTAGTCACTATCAGTGGAGAAGGGCAGTGGCAACAGCAATAAAGATCAGAGGCCATGTACCTTCCAAAGAACAGCCAGGGCCATGTCTGGTGATGACACTGATGTTGTGGGTGGGTTATGCCCAAAATGTGGGGATGCATTTTAGCAAACGTAGTTGGGAATTTGATCAGGATTAATTGTGTCCTCAGTGATGAGAAATACAGGCAGATATTTATCCATCATCTTACATCCACAAAAGATCTGTGGTTAGTTCTCCAAGATCTTTGGAACAACGTCCCTGCCGAGTTCCTTCAAAAACTGTGTGCAGGTATACCTAGAACTGATTCTGTTCAGAAGGCAAAGTGTGGTCACACCAAATATGTAATGCATTTAGAATGGATTTTTCTTTTGTTCATTCACTTTGCATTTTTTATTTGATAAAAATTTACACTACAATTAAAACTTCTATTTTTGAAACCATTTTTAATTTGCAGCATGTTTTCCACATATGCCTAAACATTTGCACAATACTATACTTATTCTACTGACCAACTAGATTTCAGCTTTCATTATAATAGAGCAGTTTAAGAAATGAAGGCTGAGCTCTGATTGGTCATGATGTAAGTTTTAATAAATGAGGTCCACAATAAATGCAATCACAGCTTTCTAGATTTGCAACTGTGTGGTTTCAAAGCAGATGTAAATAAAAATTCAGCCGTGGCTAAAACCATATCTTACATGCAGAGGGGTTTCTACTCCACCTAATGACCATTGTCCTTGATCCTGGGTGTGTGAAGAAGGGCTTATAAAGGCCCTGTTTGGATCTATTAGTGAACTAATTCCTAATTGTTTTCACACAGGAGGACACTGTGAAGACTGCACAAACATTATATCCATTAACCTACATCCGTCCTTGTAAAGACTCAACTAGAATTTCAACCAAACCATTTTTAATCATCCAGGTATAAATAAAGCATAAGCACCTATCCTCACTGCCTCGATTGTTCTACATATCTGAACCATAATGCTGTGCTGTACAGCACTAAGTACAGACTCCATGTGGTCTGGGCAGGTCTAGTGTAAGGAAATCTTGGTTTATCTTCTCTGCTGTGATCATCTCTAGTGCAGATGATGCTTTCAATGGACATCTTCCAGTCAGAATTGAGACAGGAGCCATGCTTCTCCGTGTGAAACAGAGGTTAAGTTAGGGAGGTCAGAC
Organism: Rhinella marina; assembly: GCA_900303285.1. Lineage (NCBI taxonomy): Eukaryota > Metazoa > Chordata > Amphibia > Anura > Bufonidae > Rhinella > Rhinella marina. Next base: position 340,779 of record ONZH01010456.1, read on the forward strand.
AAAGGGCACAGATATTAAGTCAATGCCAGACACTTCTGGTGGCGGCTAACCTTCAGTGAGAACAAAACAATTCACCATGTTGAAATCCAACATTCACAACTCTATTTCCCCCAACATCTACCATCTTAGGGGAGGGGGACACACCATACCTATTAGATGGTTGGCCAATTCCACTAACATCAGCATGTTTGGCCGACATTCATCTAATATGCATGGCCACCCCAACCTACTACCACTATCTGCTAAGCCACATTTCATGGGCAAGGTAGAAATACTGTCTAAAACTTTAATGGTACAACCATATTGCGCGGTCATGTCTCTGTGGTTGAGTACTGCCCTGCCATGCGGGCCGAAGCTGCTTCTTGTTAAACTAAAGACACAGTACTGTTTACTTGATCTGCATTGTTAATGGCTGCATGATACCTTAAAAACCATGTGGCTATTGACAGCTACCACAGCTCCCATCTATCTATCTATCTATCTATCTATCTATCTATCTATCTATCTATCTATCCCATATGGTGAAACTTCTTTGAGATGACCACCCAAAACTGCATTGAGTGATCTTCTACAGGATGGTGTTCTAAAGAAGATGGCCAAAAAGCATAATGTGATGTAACTGAAATTGTGTCACAGGAAATCTCTTCTCAGAAAGGTGGGGCTTCGGAGAGGTTTACTGTATATCCATTGCATTGAATGCAGGCTGTACTTTGCATATATCTGCTGACATTGTCTACATGTTGGTAGCTCGGCATGCTCTGCTCTTTATCTTCTCTAGTTAATCTTAATTCAAATTGAGCTTCTTCCTGCTTAATTCATAACATTTTGTCCTTTCCTCCTCTTGCACATTTGTCTTGATGACCTTCCATTATCAACGTGTATAATCAGACAAGGTTTGTGCTTGAGAGCCAACTTCAGAAGTGACTTCATGCAGAAGGAGAACCCCAAGGACACCTTTCACTTTCCATCTCCATTTCCATAAAGGATCTTACTCATAGTCCAGCTGCCATGCTTATATATAAACTTGTGTCATTAATTGCAACTTTTAATTAGAGGAAACGGGATACATCACTTAATGCAAGTGAGTAAGTCTCTGTTTCAAGAAGAAAGCATCAGCACATACAGGACAAGGCACCTTCACGAGATTTATGTATAGCCAGCCTCCTGTGCCAAGAGCCACCAGCTGCCAAATGAAAAGTCTGAAAAATCATTCACAGCATTCTAATCAAGCCTAACGAGCTAATTGTATGGATTGCTTTTGGCTGATGGACCTCTACGGAGCTTGATGAGTGGGGTTTTATTACTGACAAAAATAAATATAGTCTATTCTTTGTAGTAATCGGATTTCGTAAGAGATGTAGACGCAGATGGGAAGATCAAACATAATTATTTTGCTGCTCCATAAAAACTTTAGATGCACATCAAAATGCAATCCATATTTTTCTAGTTGGTCAATCCGTCAATAAGACTGCTATAGAGTCATATCCATACCATAGAGATGAAGGACCCAGTCCTTGTTAGATTAATTAAACTGGATGACAAGAACTTGTGCATGACCCTTGGAGAAGAACTACATTGTTAGCAAGCAAACATTAACCTATGGGTCACGAAAATGGCCTTAGGTGGCAAAACCCAGTTCTACAATTGAAGGCCCATTTTGATCATTGCTATGTCCCCTCCCTTTTCTGTACACAATGTATTAATAATAATATCATTTCTTAGCTTGGTGTATCATAGCCTGAAATTTAAAGGATCTCCAATGTCAGCTATTTCAGAGTCCTTAGAAGTTGTCACTGTCACCTATCTATAGTTCTCAACCTGTGGCATGTGTACCCCGGGGGGTACAGGCTATGTCTCTATGAGGTGGTTGCTCAGTAGAATATATGACCAAAACTATGGGGACAGGGTTGACAACCACCCATGACTTCCTGGACAGTCCGTAAAAATAGGGGACATTTTTCTAGTGTCTGAGAAAAAAAAATGGACGTGTCTATCATTTTCTTTGGAGCTGGAGGAATTTGCACAGATTACTGTGCTTGTTATTGTTATTTCTTTACAGTTCATGGGGAATACTATTAATGTGTTCATTTCGGTATTCTAGGCTGTTGATGTGTATGGCTTATAGAGATGAGCGAATCTATTCGCTGCTTTGTAGATTCATATCAAATCTTGGAAATTTTCAGCTGTGAAGCGAATTTCTTTGGATTTGCTTCGTATTATTCGGAAATCTTCGCAAAATGTAACACGCTAACGATACGTATGAAACGTACGAAATGTACGCATTCTGCGTGAGGCGGGACAATGATGATACGCCCACGCAAGAGCGGGAGAGTGAAGATACGCCCCCCTCAGAACTGGAAAAAAACAGCCCGGCCCACCGGGATCTAACTATTTTGCACGTATAGGGAGTGAAGACTCCTCCCTCAGTGCTCCACCCTCCTCTGAAGTCTGAACCAGTTTAGACCAGCGCTGACCTCAGAGCAAGAGGCAAGCATCATGGCTAAAAAACAGCTGCGCCCAAATTGGAATGAAATGTATTTTTTTGGGGACGAGTTCCCTGAACCACCGCCCGCTCCATACATCAGGGTGTCACAACTCTACCAGAGAAACCCAGCTTCAGTGCCTGTGTCTTCCTTACCACCTGCTGAGGTTGCAGTTTCTGCGACTCGTGAGGCGGCTGGAAAGTCTGCTGTGGCTCTTGCGGCTGGAAAGTCTGCTGTGGATCGTGCGGCGGAGGCAGCTGGAGCGCCCACTTGCCGCCCAGGAGGAGATCCACCCCTTGCATACACCAGAACCCAATTGTTCCACCATCTGTGACGGCCCATGCGCAGACCCTCTGGGACTATAAAACCGCAGTGGAGGACTGGGTCATCCAGGTACTCGACCACCCTAGGCCGGGAGATCCTTCATTGGAACGCCGAAAGGGAACTGTGCTTTGGTTTTCCGTTAGGAGAGGGTCTGGCTTCCTGCAGGATGACGAGGATGGAAAGGAATATTTTGTGGGCTGCAGGTTGGTGAAACGGCCGTACCTGCCACAACATCGTCATAGCCTGTACGTGAGGGATCAGGTGGAGTACACCCCCATGGCGTCCCTGAAAGGCCAATTTGCGACCGGGGTTACCCTCCTTTCAAAGCCTCTGGTGCCTACAACGGAACCAGAAGTGTGGCCAGATGAACCACCAGGTCCAGGACGCTTGCGCTGCCTGCAGGAGTTCCCAGATGGCATCCTCCGGTTCAGGGAAAAGCCACAGCCTCAGCCGGAGCCTCTGATTCCTGGACTGCCAGCACCACCACCACCATCACAGTCCTTACAGCTGGGTCAGCTGACCACGTTATCGTTCACCTTCCAATCCACGGTCATCCAGCAATACCAGCTGCTGTGGAAGATGAAGCCAGCAGCAGCCTTGGGAAGCTGGGTCTTCTTCCCTGGATGCAACCTTTCCGGAACCGCTGCAGCCAGAAGTCCTTACCCCTGCTGTCCTGGCAGGAGGATCCGGAAAAGCGTCAGCACTCGCCAGCGTCACCACAACCCGGACCCGGTGAAGTCCAACTTCAGGAAGAAGAGGGAACTGGAGTTCCACCACCGCAGCGAGCATGGCCTACAAGAGGCAGGAGCGTCATCTGATGAGCTTCAGCAGCAGCTCGAGCGAGGAGGACTTCAGGTCCTCTCAGCCAGATGGGCATGGCTGTCAGGACTCCCCCCATTCTGCAGAAAATTCCCTGTTGCGCCGAAGTGCGCCTATTTTCCCTTTTCTCCCATTCTCAGGTTATTTGGGAGCCCCCTTTGCAAAAAGGGTTCTCTATGTGCTGCTTTTTTCTAATATGTATGTATTGCCCCCGTTTGACTCTCACCCAGCTGGAGTGGACATGGCTGTCAGAACTCCTCCCATTCTGCAGAAAAGTCCCAGTTGCGCCTAAGCGCACCTATTTTCCTTTTTACCCCCTTCTCAGGTTATTTAGCAGCCCCCTTTGCAAAAAGGGTTCTCTATTTGCTGCTATTCTCTATTATCCATGATTACACATTACCTGTTTGGATTACAATTTTACCTCAAGTGGATTACACTTGAATTTTGGAATATGTGTTCCAGTTAGTGTTTTATCATTGCCAACTAGGAGCCATAAGGAGAGACTCAAACGTATATCTGAGCCTTTTATGCTTGCAAATGTGAAATTGATTGCACTAAAATGTTTGCATACTTATGTCTTTGCTGTATTTTAGCTACACTTTTTTTAATGGTTCAGCACTTTAGCCCATTGCGTGTATTCTTTTTCTGGTGTCCTTTTATTCACTTATTGTACGGTGTTTTTAGTAACTTGTTCACTTATTGATAGCTAGCAGAAGTGAGCACCTTATTTTTCTAGTTCATATGGACTGCCTCTAAAGACTGTATGCCGCAGCCTAGTCTCGTGCGTATGATGCATTCGCGCGTCAATAGTATGCTAAGGATTCATACTCACATTTGTACGCTAATGCTTACGTATTGCGTACTTTTAACTACGCTGACTGTACGTACGTAATTTGGGTAGGAATGTTCACAAAACAACTTTTTTTAATGTAGATTTGACAAATAAGTTAGTTTAAATACGAATCTTGTCTGAAATTCGGCGAATATTCTGCTTATAATCTTTGTTCTAATAATCTAATGGCTTATAATCTTTATGGTTTATATGGCTTTCCAATTTGTAAAATATATTATCTCTCCGATTTTTTGAAGTTGCTCAGGAAAAAGAGTAATCAGGTTAACAACCTGTCTTGGGGGCACATGTATGTAGGGTTCTAGTACCTAGCTTACAAGTATTGAGAAACATTGACCTAGTTTTCACATACTCTGAATGGCACAGAAATCTACTTCTAGAGAACTACATCCCTCCACATTCTATTATACACTCACCGGCCACTTTATTAGGTACACCATGCTAGTAACGGGTTGGACCCCCTTTTGCCTTCAGAACTGCCTCAATTCTTCGTGGCATAGATTCAACAAGGTGCTGGAAGCATTCCTCAGATATTTTGGTCCATATTGACATGATGGCATCACACAGTTGCCGCAGATTTGTCGGCTGCACATCCATGATGCGAATCTCCCGTTCCACCACATCCCAAAGATGCTCTATTGGATTGAGATCTGGTGACTGTGGAGGCCATTTGAGTACAGTGAACTCATTGTCATGTTCAAGAAACCAGTCTGAGATGATTCCAGCTTTATGACATGGCGCATTATCCTGCTGAAAGTAGCCATCAGATGTTGGGTACATTGTGGTCATAAAGGGATGGACATGGTCAGCAACAATACTCAGGTAGGCTGTGGCGTTGCAACGATGCTCAATTGGTACCAAGGGGCCCAAAGAGTGCCAAGAAAATATTCCCCACACCATGACACCACCACCACCAGCTTGAACCGTTGATACAAGGCAGGATGGATCCATGCTTTCATGTTGTTGACGCCAAATTCTGACCCTACCATCCGAATGTTGCAGCAGAAATCGAGACTCATCAGACCAGGCAACGTTTTTCCAATCTTCTACTGTCCAGTTTCGATGAGCTTGTGCAAATTGTAGCCTCAGTTTCCTGTTCTTAGCTGAAAGGAGTGGCACCCGGTGTGGTCTTCTGCTGCTGTAGCCCATCTGCCTCAAAGTTCGATGTACTGTGCGTTCAGAGATGCTCTTCTGCCTACCTTGGTTGTAACGGGTGGCAATTTGAGTCACTGTTGCCTTTCTATCAGCTCGAACCAGTCTGCCCATTCTCCTCTGACCTCTGGCATCAACAAGGCATTTCCGCCCAAAGAACTGCCGCTCACTGAATGTTTTTTCTTTTTCGGACCATTCTCTGTAAACCCTAGAGATGGTTGTGCGTGAAAATCCCAGTAGATCACCAGTTTCTGAAATACTCAGACCAGCCCTTCTGGCACCAACAACCATGCCACGTTCAAAGGCACTCAAATCACCTTTCTTCCCCATACTGATGCTCGGTTTGAACTGCAGGAGATTGTCTTGACCATGTCTACATGCCTAAATGCACTGAGTTGCCGCCATGTGATTGGCTGATTAGAAATTAAGTGTTAATGAGCAGTTGGACAGGTGTACCTAATAAAGTGGCCGGTGAGTGTATATGTCTGGATTTGACAGTAGTCCTACAAAAAGAAGGCAAAGGAAAGTGTAGAGAAGGCAAAGGAAGATAAAGGAAAATGAAAGAGTATTAGGAAAACACATAGAAGGGGTAATAAAAAGAAATAAAGCAAAAACAAAGATAAAAGAAAGGGAAAAAGATGAAAGATAAAGAGAGATAAAATATAAGAAAGTGAAAGGAAAAATAAAAAGATGAAGAAAAGGTAACAATGAAACATAAGGAAAGATAAGGAAAAGGAGAAAAGAAGGCAAAGGAAAATGAAAGAGAAAACAGTAGAAAAGAAAAAGATGAGGGGAAAGAGGAGAAAAAAAAGGGAAGAAATATGGGAAAAGAAAGTGAAGAGAAAGTAGAAAAGAGGATAGACAAGGAAGATAAAAAAAAGTGACAGGAAGAATAAAAGGACAAATGAAAAAGTAAAAATGAAAGATAAGGAAAGAAAAAGTCAAGGAAGGAAGGAAAGAAGGTAAAAGAAAAGAAAAAAGGAAAGGAATGTAAATGAAAAAAGGAGGAAAAGGACAAATAATAAGGTAATTAAAAGGAAAGTAAAAATAAAGTGAAGGGAAAGATGAAAGGAGGATAAAGAAGGACAGTGGAAAGAAAAGAGAATAAATAGAAAAGAAAACAGAAAGGCAAATGAAATGGAAAACTGTAGAAAGAAAAGGAAAGAAAAAATAAGGGAAAAGAAAAGAGAATGGATATTACAGAGGTTATGAAAAGGAATGAGTAGGTAGAAAGGAGGAAAGCTATTGCTCAAATTTACAGTTTGAAGGCAATGTAACACATATTTTTGTCTCCAGTTAAAACCACATGCAGAATTTTTCATCACTTTTTTTCCTGAATATATTAAGTTTTAAATTATTTTCTGTACATGATTATGGGGCAGACATCATACCTGAGCTGCTCTTCTGCTCTGTTAACAGCAGTTAGCTTTACTGCCTCACATAGAGATGACTCTATGACATGGAGATGACTCATTGACATCTGTGAATATTGTGGGCATGCTCTGTCACCTGTGCAAAGGTCATTGTGTAGGGAGCTCTGTCCAATATTTATTGGCAATAGTGGATCATGTGTTATCTACATATGTAGTACCCCAGACCTGGGGATACTATTATAGAATCTTTATTGCTACATTGTATATGTTATGTAATGTAATGTGATGCTTTGCCATTTATTCCAGCAGGGGAGGTAATGGTTGACAATGGGTGGCTATAACAGAGTTAACCATCCTGTTCCTTCCTTCTTAGTAGAAGTGAGCTGGTCCGACTTCCTGCCAGGAGGAGGAAGTGTAGAGAGTCAGTGCTAGGGGGAAAGGGGATGTCAGAGGTCCTGTTCTGATTTTGTAGGAGTTGGGAAGTAGCTTGTAGAGCACCCACTCCCATGAACCATACCTTTTTCCCTGGGAGGGAAGTTCAGGAACCAAATACCATTCTCCTGCCAGAATGACAACTAAAGACAGCCTCAAGTAAAGCCTTGAGATTCCAGACAGCATGATCAATGAGATACAGCTCTAAGGACACTGCTGCCAGGTGAGGGACAGCAGCCAAGCCACCATCACCAATCATTAGGCCAGCATCATCTAAGTGCAGAACTGCAGCCATCCAACCAGCCACCATACTTCCTCAGCTGGTGCCAGAGAAGAATTACACTAAAAGCCTGCTGCCACTGAATGTACTGTATTTCAAGTTCTAAGTTGCACTCAGTAAAAGAGACTTTGTTACATTTCTTCAGTACTCCATTTTCACCCAGGGGGTGAAGGCCTGAGGTAGGACACCATGACACTACCACAACATCATCATCAGGGCCACTACCAGTCCTGCATACTCTACATCAGCATCTCACTGCATATAAAGTCCTGCCTGTAATGATTATGAGAGGACTGCTGAGAAGTGATTTCTACAGAACAGGGAGTGTCAATCTATTGTAAGGCCCAGGGGTCAGTGTGATTACAGCATAGTTACTGTGATATAGTCTGTCAGAGCTTTAAAATAAAATCCTCACATACATCAGCAACAGTAACATTAAAATCCTTGGTTTTGTGTAAAAGCATCGGGAAACATAATGCATTACAAGGGAAAAAAAGGAAAAGAACAAAAGCAAAAACATTCAGAGCTAAATTGTGTGACATCACACACTGGAAAACAATAAATGGAGCCATTAGGCCCATTGCTTTTTGCATGATGAGGTATCAGTATTCCATTTCTTCACGGCAGCCAAATGTCAGACACAAACCGCTCCACGTCATTGATTTCTGTCCCGCAGTCGCCCTCTGTGTCACCTTGTCTAAATAAATTCATTACATTTGATAGATGAACATGAATAATAAAGTTTCCTTGCCAAAAGGAAAAGAAATGAGAGTAAGAAATAATGGCAGCCAGATCTGCTTCTCCCTGTGTAATATCTCCTGTCATCTCGAGCATGGCCAGATGCTGCTGTATTTATGTTTCACTACCGTTCTTGAGTTCTGCTTGTGAGCGAGGAATTACAGGCAGGAGAGGATTGGGCCTGTCTTCGCACCTCAGCCCATCTCCAACAACTGTGACACCTCATCTGATGTTCGCTACCTCAAGCGGCACAGCTTTCCCGATACCACAAACGTGTCCTGGTTTTTCAAATAGTTCCTTAGCTCTCAGGGTCTGAAACTGAAACTTCTTCCATCTTAAAATAGTTCATTGTTTCTTGGTAAATTACAGATGAAGCAGAGCTGAATTTTACCCCTTCGCGCACCTTGATGGGACTGTACATCACAGACGCTCAAGATGTGTTTGGTGCGGGCTCAGCAGCTGAGCCCACTACATACATGGCGGGTGCCAGCTGTGTTACACAGCTGACAACCAGCTGCTGTGGCCAGGATCATATTTCTTGCGACCTTGTAATCTCACACATGCGGCGTTAATGTGAGTTTAAGCGCATACGTGATATCAAGATGAATCTGGATGCTCACAGTGTGAGATTATCATTGTCATACAAGAAGTGCAGCCATGTTAATCAGCCAGCACATTGGATAATCTTTGGTAGGGAGACAGGATCTCACGGATGTAAAAAGTGGAAGGGAGCTTCCGGGCTATGCAATAGGATGTAACACAATGTCAGTAAAATCACCATTCACTGCAATACATAATTATTGCAGTGTATGGTACAAGTATTTAAGTGATTATATGTTCAAGTCCCATGAAGGGGCAAAAATTGTACAAAAGTTTTTACGTTTTATTAAACAAAAACATAAAAAAATACCTAGTAATATATATAATATATACATATAAAAAATTCTAATTACTCCCTTAACCTATTTATCATATTAGAAATAATAACAATGATAAAGGTATGAGGTCATTTATTAAGACTGCCATTTTAGATGCCGGTCTTAGTAAGCCTGAGCTGGCGCTTGATTTACCTGAGTAAGTCATTCATCATTTTCTATGCCTGCATTAGGCATAGAAAAATGGTTTACATCTACACCAGTATGGAAGCTGGCATAGATTTAGAAGCAGAGGTGGATCCTCCAAAATTATGTAGAGGCCAGCGCCTTGTGTAGTATACAGCAGTTATCACTGCAGACAAGAGCATGACATTATGGCCTCAGCGGCAGGCCCATAGCCTGGAGCAGAGGGAGGTGAACCAGTGTTTATGTTTTCTTCTGTTATTTTATAACCTTCTGTGCCCTTTTTAGCACTTTTCCATACATACTGGCCAATGTGCTGAAACTTATTTTTAGGCATTTTATGCAGAAATTGTGACTATTTGGGAATTTTATGCCATTCATGGCACTGTTTAAAAAAGTGAACAGGGCTTAGTCAAAGGTCCTAGGCCTCCTTTTCCCAACAAATTTACCATAATTTACCAAAAAAAAACTGTCCTACTTTTAGCTGAGAAGTGAATACAATCATATCAAGTCTATAAATGCTCTTTGAGCTAAATAGATCATTGCTACACATTTCTGCTCAGTGAAGGCTGGTAAGCTCACAGAGCACTGTCTAACAGTATACAAGTGTATCTATATGGGCTGTACAGGAAGTTGTCCCAAAACAACACCCATTCTCTGACATCATTTCCTGCTCTGTAGCTATTGGTTGAGACTGTACCTCACAGACTTCCTGCTGTTCAGCATGGAATTTTAACATAACACCGGTAATATTGAGAGCTCTCTGCGCCCTTCCAGATAATTATCCTGCTTTCAGGTTGAAATGCTGGAGGAAGCAACATAAATGGATCAGAGAACTCCCAGTATTATGAGTACAGAGTCTAATCAGGGACCAGGAAGAACAGGAAGTCTGTGATGTGCAGCTTCAACCAATAGCTGCTGAATGATGTCACTCAGTGACATCACTTGGCAACCTCTCGTGTACATCCCAGTAACATTCAGCCATATTGTTATTTCCTGACCTACACAGTACACAGTGTTACATGATGATTGTGTAAACATCTATTTAACTATTTGTGAAAAAAGTTTTACTTTAAATGAGAAGCAAGATATTGTGACCTATTCTCAATGTAAGTCTGACTCCCCAGATCACTGCCAATCAGCTGTTTGAAGAGACTGTGACTCTGTGGTAAACCAGGGACATCATGTTCATCGGTCACCTGGCCTATGTACTGTATAGCTCATTCACGTGAATGGGTCTGAGTTGCAATACCAAGCACAGCCACTACACAATGAAAAGTGCTGTGCTTGGTATGACATAAGGAGGCCTCAGTGTTCAGTGGAGCACCTCCGCCTCTTCAAACAGATGATCAATGCCAATGCTGGATGTCAGAATCCTACAGATCAGATATTGATGAATTATCCTGAGGATAGGTTCTTAATATTCTACAAATGGAAAACCCATTTAAAAAGTGCAACTGTCATATTTTTTTAGTTGCTAGTTTATTAGAACTAGGCATTCTGTCAATGATTGTCAAACGATTTGTAATTACCTTATAATAACAGCTTTCATTAATGGTTCCTGTCACTTTCCACTATACTATGGCTCATCTAAGAAGACAGGAAGACAGAGGGGCGGTCCTTCATACTGCATGCCTGAATTAGGCTTCAGAGTGAGGAGGCGTGTCTCTCAGTAATCCAATCTGATTGGCTGGCAGAAAGCTGCTGGCCGTACCAAGTGTGTATGTGAAGAGAGGGAAGACAGTTTTGGCCTCAGAGAACTGGCAGAGGAGCCATCTTGAGAAGATCCTCATATTGTAGGGTTCAAAACAGCCACAACTAAGGGAAAAACTGAAGGAAAACAGTGGTATGTGAAGAAACTAAAGATTGCTTTATGCATAATGCTGCAGCAGCAATAACATATGCTAAAATTGATTTATTATGAAAATAAGTGCTGCCATTTCTTAGTCCACTCCATTTTGGGTGATGCTTCATTGTAGCTGTTATCATACATACCAATTGCCACAATCTCGGCATCTATTGGAAAGTAAATCAGGGGAAAAAAGGAAAAGTTTTGCAATGTCAAATCTTAAAACGCTGTGGTAAATTTACTATTCATAGGTGATAAATGTTTCAGCATACCCAAACAATACTGTGGATAAAGGGATGAACAGCTTACTATAAACTGTGTTTAATAGCTGCAGAGATTTAAATAAGCGATCATTTCATCAGCGCTAAAAACCACCGTCAGAATTACGCTCTCTCCTGTTATAGGATTTAGTATACTTATTTGGATTGTTTAATTACCATTGATTTCCTATTTTTAGTTATTGCCTTTGACGTTCTAATGTACTCAGAAATCTGTTTATATTCATGGATATTTCATAAATGCTTCACACTGACATCATTTACACATGGGTTCTTTCTGAATGAATTGCACACACCAATAGACCCAGCTGCAAGACATTAAAAGGAACAGGCCATTCAAAAGCGATGTCTATATATAGATACATTATATGTAGAAGTATATACATAATGTAAATTCCATGAGCTCAGTACTCATGTAGTGCCCCAGAGGAGCACTGCAAATGGGTAGTTTTATGCTACTAAGTTAAATGTTGTGATTTGACGTTAAAGCAGCTCTGTCAGCAGGATCAACCCTATTAAACCAGACATACTGCCTGGTAGAGCTCATCATGCTGATTAATCCAATACCTTTCTTTTGTCTATATGCTAAACAGCTACAGAGAAATCTGCAAATGAAAAACTGCTTAGTCATTTCCACAGACTTGCATTGAAACTCCATTCAGTCTATGACATATAGAAATTGTAACACACTAGCGTTGTAATCATCCAACAGGCTGCTCCAGCAGAGGAATAGCCTGCCGGAGTTCATTGTATCTGGCATAGCCAGATATTGCCTTTCCCCTTCAAAGCCCATCAACTGTATTGGAACCCAGAGGGGATACAGCCTGTTTCTGGCATTAGTTTCTGGTACAAGCACCAGTTTTTGTCAGGCTGAATCCCGGCACTAATCGGAAACAGGCCAGATCCCTGCCGGCTCCCATTATAGTCAATGGTACCTGGTGGTTACTCCGCACCTTTACGGTTATGCCAGATACAATGAACTCCAGCTGGAGCGTTCTGATAGGTGGTTTTAACTCTAGTGTAAAAACTAGCTTTAGGGCTCATGCACAAGAACGTGTGCTGCCTGTTCTGTGCATTGTTGACAGCAAATTGCAGTCCCCAATGCACAGGTACCATGTAGCTTCTGCAGACGGATCCAGACCCATTCAACTTGAATGGGTCTGTGATTCGTCGGCACGGCAAAAAAAATAGAACAAGTTTCGCATCATACCTTCTGGATTGCGGACCCATTCAAGTGAATGGATACACATCCGTAATGCGGTGAAAAAAAAATGGCCAGCGCCTGTATATTGCAGACCCACTCTATGAAGGCCGCAATACGAGTACCAGCCAACGACTGTCATGTGCATCAGCCCTTAGGCTGTGGTTCTCCACTCCATCCCTCAAACTAGAAGGTTCTAGTTCAGCTAGAAACTGTGTATCAAGAGAGCAGTCAGAGCCGCTAGTTGACTGCAAATAGGGACCAGTGTTTATTAGGAGAGATTCTGTCAGTCTTCAGATAGAGACCAGAAGAAGATGCTGAGATAGGGATGCTGAGCCACAGACCATGTGCTGTGACCAATGAACCAGCCGGACTACTGAGCCACAGAGCCTGGGTCACCAGTCCTGTGACCAATGAACCAGCTAGACTACTGAGCCACAAATCCTTGGCTACCAGCATTTGGCTAGGGTACCAGCCTTCTCTGAGATAGGGAAACTAGCCTAGACTAGCACGTGGTAACACCTCAACGGCCTCTGAGGAATCCGGTGTTGTGTTGGGGCCAACCCAAATCCAAAGATTGCACCTATCCTCTGGATAGGACATAATTTATATCTTTGTATAAACCCTGTAGCACATACTTGATTATTATTGAGGTGAATGTATAAACAGCAAGCAGTCAGCTCCTAAACTGTTTATATAATTGCCCTCTATGTTCTTTCAGGGGATATGGAAACTGAATAGAACAAAATATCAAAAGGTCATCAACATCTGATGCACGGGAATCTGACTCCTGGCCGGCTCTCTATTGAGTTCTGTGGCATTTTTCCAGGCCAGTGATGTCATATTAATTGGTCACATGGCCTACGTCCAGCTCAGCCCTACAGTCATGGCCAAAAGTTTTGCGAATGATACAAATATTAATTTTTGCAAAGTCTACTGCTTAAGTTTTTATAATGGCAATTTGCATATACTCCAGAATGTTATAAAGAGTGATCAGCTTAACAGCAATTACTTGCAAAGTCAATATTTGCCTAGAAAATGAACTTTATCCCCCAAAACACATTTCAACATCATTGCAGCCCTGCCTTAAAAGGACCAGCTAACATCGTTTCAGTGATTGCTCCATTAACACAGGTGTGGGTGTTGATGAGGACAGGGCTGGAGATCAATCTGTCATGACTAAGTAAGAATGACACCACTGGACACTTTAAAAGGAGGCTGGTGCTTGGCATCATTGTTTCTCTTCTGTTAACCATGGTTATCTCTAAAGAAACACGTGCAGTCATCATTGCACTGCACAAAAATGGCCTAACAGGGAAGAGTATCGCAGCTAGAAAGATTGCACCTCAGTCAACAATCTATCGCATCATCAAGAACTTCAAGGAGAGAGGTTCCATTGTTGCCAAAAAGGCTCCAGGGCGCCCAAGAAAGACCAGCAAGCGCCAGGACTGTCTCTTAAAAGTGTTTCAGCTGCGGGATCGGGCTACCAGCAGTGCAGAGCTTGCTCAGGAATGGCAGCAGGCAGGTGTGAGTGCATCTGCACGCACTGTGAGGCGGAGACTCTTGGAGCAAGGCCTGGTCTCAAGGAGGGCAGCAAAGAAGCCACTTCTCTCCAGAAAAAACATCAGGGACAGACTGATATTCTGCAAAAGGTACAGGGAGTGGACTGCTGAGGACTGGGGTAAAGTCATTTTCTCTGATGAATCCCCTTTTCGATTGTTTGGGACATCTGGAAAACAGCTTATTCGGAGAAGACAAGGTGAGCGCTACCACCAGTCTTGTCTCATGCCAACTGTAAAGCATCCTGAAACCATTCATGTGTGGGGTTGCTTCTCAGCCAAGGGAATCGGCTCTCTCACAGTCTTGCCTAAAAACACAGCCATGAAAAAAGAATGGTACCAGAATGTCCTCCGAGAGCAACTTCTCCCAACCGTCAAAGAGCAGTTTGGCGATCAACAATGCCTTTTCCAGCATGATGGAGCACCTTGCCATAAAGCAAAGGTGATAACTAAATGGCTCAGGGAACAAAACATAGGGATTTTGGGTCCATGGCCTGGAAACTCCCCAGATCTTAATCCCATTGAGAACTTGTGGTCAATCATCAAGAGACGGGTGGACAAACAAAAACCTACAAATTCTGACAAAAGGCAAGCATTGATTGTGCAAGAATGGACTGCTATCAGTCAGGATTTGGTCCAGAAGTTGATTGAGAGCATGCCAGGGAGAATTGCAGAGGTCCTGAAGAAGAAGGGTCAACACTGCAAATATTGACTTGCTGCATTAACTCATTCTAACTGTCAATATAAGCTTTTGTTACTCATAATATGATTGCAATTATATTTCTGTATGTGATAAAAACATCTGACAAACACACATAAAAACCAGAGGGCAGCAGATCATGTGAAAATATAATATTTGTGTCATTCTCAAAACTTTTGGCTATGACTGTACTCTCATTCAAGTGAAAGTGCCTAGGCTGCAATACACAGCACAGCCACTATATAACATATGGCGCTGTGCTTGATATGCTGTGAGGCGGGCACAGCACTCATCCAAGGAGTTGGACTCCCCACAAATCAGATATTAATGACCTATCTTCTATTACACATTAATTTTGTTCTGGCATTTTTTAAAGTTATATGCTCATGCATTTTTTTATGACACTTGCATTTTTGCTGTGGTTTTTGTGGCATTTTTTGTGGCTTTTTTTCTAAATGGCTGAACATCATCTTTTTTCCAATTTTTTTTCCTATAGTAAAAGAGCTGTAAAAATGTCTGAAAAAATGCCAAAGATACAGCATGCTGCGTTTTTTAAAACAACTTTCTCCAGTAGCAAAAAATCACGGGTTTCCTAAGTTTCATATTTTCCATAGATCTTCAGCTAACATCTGGAGCTGTTGTTTTTTTGCTGCAAAAAAAAACATGACTAAACCTGCAAAATTGCAGAAAAGGCCATTAAAAGACTTCATGTGAAAGCACTCACACTACATAATAGATGAGCGAAGTTTAGAAAACTTCAATTTGACTGTTTTGCCAAATTTCACAAAGAAATTCACTTTGTGAAAAATTAATTTGTCACGTAGCACATTTCTTTCTGAGTAGCTTATGCAATGACGGTTAACAACAATCGCGCCGCACCCAATGATTGAACTCATCACTAATCGTGGCATCTGAGATTAAAAAAAAAATTACGGCTTTCAGAGGTTAATTGGTGAAAAATAAATACATAATACTCAACTTATCCATTTGAGCACGAAGAGGACACAGCGGCCATTTTTATTGCAGATCTTGCGTGGCACGTCACGTCATATATCACCATGCATGAGAGATTTCATGCGGGAAATTCAATCAAGGTGGCTGCGGCGGACTCTTCGTACTCAAACAATGAGGTATGTATATTTTTTTAAGCCATTTCAGGGAATTGATTGGTTACCATGAGGCACGAGGAAATTTGGCTTCACAGTGAATCGAATGTTCCCTGAAATTTAGATCATAGTCCACTTCGGATACTCCGATTCGCTCAATGTAATATATATAATGTTAAAAGATGGACATTTGTTATAAACCTATACTGTATCAAACCTTCACTATGCGCAGATTTAAAGAAGACTTATCACCGATCCTGACATGTCTGTTTTAATAGCTTCATGTATTCCCCATGTAATAACAATTCTGGAGCATCTATTCTTAAGACTCTATGATGTGCTGTTCCTTTATTATTTCTACTAGAAGTTATGAATGAATTGCTAGCAGTCTGCAGTAAGGGTACAGAGGGGTGGTAACCAGTTGGGGGTGTGTACCTACCTGCACAGTCTGACAATGGCATATTGATTGGCACTGATTGGATAGAGTGAGTCTGTGCAGGTACACATCACCAACTGGTTACCTCCCCTCTGTACCCTTACTGCAGACTGCTAGCAATTCACTCATAACTTCTAGTAGAAATAATAAAGGAATGGCAAAACATAGAGCCATAAGAATAGATGATCCAGAATTGTTATTACATGGGAAATGCATGAAGCTATTAAAACTGGCATGTCAGGAGCGGTGAGAGGTCCTCTTTAAAGCCAAAGCCCAGGCTATGAAAAGTGTTGTGCTTCCCACCGCAGGTTACGGTACCACAACAATGGCATTCCTTTGCGGAATGCATCTCTGTAAATCTATTTTATGGAATAATCTGGAGTTATAGACACAGTCCATTTTTCCACTACTATTATTATTCAAAGCCAGCCAGTTTCAGGGCAGTTTGGAAATGAATCTCTGACTAGCACGCGATTGCTCACCAGTTATCAAGCTCTCTCGAATGTACTGGCTTCAGGAAGACTTGTATTATTAAATGTCACCATTGAGCCGTGCAGACTGTATCTGATTGAGCAGTGGGTTCTGTGCGGTTTCTATACTTGTTATGATTTATTGTTGATTTTCTATAATTCCTCGCACTGAGCCCAGGAGGTATTATCATATGGCCATTTGTAGTATGATGATGGGGAAATAGGATCGGTATGAGGAATCTTCCATCGTTCTTCACCGGATACAATATAGCGGACTGCCACGAGGCATTGCCGGTGTGATTTAAAGTGCTGACAGCAACTCCTTGCACCTTCTGGAGAAATCAAACTTCTCTCTTAATATAATTATTTCAACCTTGCCGCGCTCGTCGACAATTGTGCATTCAGTCCGTGCTTTGGCAGGTTCCCCAGCTGATGGTGGGTCAGACCTAAGACATCTACCTGGCTCTACATTTTAATTCTGAGATCTTCAAAAGAGCTTTTTGAAGATGGAAAGTTTAAATGGTCTGAAAACATTTTAGTTCAAGCTTGTCATCACATTGCAAAGTTGAAGTGATTTCATGCCGTTCCCGCGCTTGTTGCTTTCCATACTAATGGAGTGTTTCAAAAATAATATATCGGAGATTAATTTAGCAGTGCAATTCCAGATGATGAACTTAACACGCCAGCAACCTTGAAAATCTGTTGTGTGCTTGGAATTGTGGGACAAATCGTTTAGCATACAAAGTCATGAAGAACTATCTAAATGATTTCCTAGCCAATGCCTCTTGTTCCATTTACTTAAAGGGGTTGTCCGAGATTTTCATACTGATGGCCTATCCTCAGGTTAGGTTATCAATATCAGGCTGGCAAGGAGCTGACTCCTGGACCCCCGCCGATCAACTGTTTGAAGAGGCCGCAGCCTTCCAATGAGCACTGCGACCTCTTCCTAGGCCATGTGACATCATGTTCATCAGTCACATGGGGGACTTTAAAATGCGTTTGTCTGATCACTTCTGCCATATACTGCAATAAATTACCATTGCTGATTATGGGAAAATCATAGTGAACAATGCCATAGGCAGGGCTTGAGAAGAACCTAACCATGTCAGGTCTTGGAGAAAAGCCCCAAGCTAGGGCAACTGAATAGCTCCCACAATCTTGTTGTGAGGGAAGCCGTTCAGTCATCAGGAGCACCTCACTCTGAGTGAATAACCAATCAGGTGCCTTGGTTGCAATTGCCATTGGCATCTGAGGGGTTAAATATCTGTGACTGGGTTTTCTCCGATCACTAACTTTTCCACGAGGTGTCTGCTGTGTAAAACAGCAGGAACCCATCACCTATGGCGCCCGCTAAGCTCCTGAACAGGCGCTATCTTTAAAGACTCGACATCCTCTGTACATGTTGTGGTAAAGGTGTACGGTATGGTGCTGGAAGGGGTGTATATTTCACCCAGAATCCTCAGATGAGTGAGATAAATGAAATCCAGAAAGCTGCAGTGGTTTCAGCTAAGTGTAGTTTACTGAGACAGGTTTGGTTAGATTCTGGGCTGGATTTTTTGGATTGGTGGGTAGGTGGACGTGGAGTCCAGCAGTCCATACCCTTCCAGCACGGCTATTTCCTCTAGCCTGAGGTGATCTCAGGTGTGACTGCTGGGATCATTACTGGGGATAAAATCAGGTCTCAGACTATCAGTCAGTGTCAGAAAGCCGGGGAAGCTAGCTGATTCTCCCTGTGTGTACTGCACTGTATTAGGTATTATGGGTATTAGGTAGAGCCCACATGGGTAGGAGTTTATTCTGATGTTTTGTTGTGTTACGGAGCAAATAAAGCCCCGTTTTGGACTTTTAACCCCCGGAGTCTGCGAGTCTTTCATTGCTGACCCCACCACAAGTACACAATCCCTTACAATGTACAGCAGATGGCAGGAAGGAGTTAATGATCAGAATGAAACTCTGTGACCAACTTTCCCGCCGTCTCACAGGCTGTCTGACCTGCAAACTTTTTCACACTTTGCAATCTTTCTGCTGGAACTGACCTTACTAAATTCACCATTGATTTGTTGACTGGTGAGTCCAAATGTCAATACTCCTTGTTACTTGCCGATCTTTCATCAGCTTTTAACCTAGCTAACCTCCATTTTTCGGTTTCTTTAGCGTTTTTATGTTTGTTGTGTTGTTGTTAGTCTAGAAACACATTTTCAGAGATAAAAAAAAACTTTTTTTTTTAATACATGCTCCCCTTCATTGTACTAATATTCCTATCTGTTGCAGTGGTTTGGCAGAGCTTCGTACCTCATATACATTTCATTCGAGTCACTTCATTTCCCGTTCAATCTCTTACTGAGTCATTTTTTATGTCTTGCAATGCTCTAATTAATTTCCATTTTTCTCCAGCCCATAATGATACAATATAGGCTTTAATTGAATCTGCTTAGGACACATTAATGATGTCATGCTCACCGTTTCAAGATGCGGGCAAATTGCGAACGCCAAAGGACAATAGGAGTACAACAGACTCGGAAACAAGATCTCATTTAGATCCCTTGTATGACTCGCCACTCATAAAAAAAGACGCGTCCTGGTATCAAGGGTAGTTTCTCTATCAGCAGAAATACAGATTTGACAGTTTGAGGTAAGCCTCGTGTTTCTTGAAGACCTTTCGGGATTTTCTTATAGAAATGAGTTACTTAAGTTGCTATAGAAACGGGAATGTTAGCCTGTTTAACAAGCAATTCATGGCACAATATCTATTTTGGGTGACCCACACACAAAAAAAGAGGTCATAGACATATTCGGCGTGATGCAGGATTGGCTGGCCAGGAACACAATTTATTTTCAATATGGCTTAAATCGTAAAGCTCCAGACATTTGCTGTCTGCTCGTCTTACAGTATCACTCCGTGTCTGAATGCAAAGTTCCTGGAGTTATGGGACTTTTTTGAAACTACTTTTAAAGGGAAAGTGCCACTTGTAATTTTTTTCAGCTAGTTAAAACCAGATACTCACAACTATTGTTTTTTCTAATCTGTTTTTTATTTATTTTTTTTATTGTAGGTTTTTTTAAATTCTTACAAAGAAAAAAAGAGAAATTTCAGTCAGCACATCCAAGAGCGCAGGTGCTGGTTGCTATGGCTAAATACATGTCAAAGGAAAATACATACAATGCAGCCGCACACCGCTAACCAGATAAAGCACAAAATGCCATAGTGATATAGAGTACTCTGAAGCTCATGCTATGCTTGTTTAATAAATTAGAGATTCTTGGCAAATATATTTTGTATAAAATTATCTGAGCCCATTCACCGAATCGTCAAGGTGATCTCTGCAGAATGGGAACCAACTATATCACTATGGCATTTTGTGCTTTATCTGGTTACATAATCTGTAGTGAATGCAATCTTATCAGTGTCTGTATTTGAAAGGTTATCTCTTATCTTCTAATTGTAGCTAGGTCATGTGACCAACTCCCTGACCTCCAACTGACCCAGGACAGGAAGCCAGTTACTTCTCTATTCATTCCTATGAAACTGAGACCCCCATAGGGAGCCTCTCTCTCTCTCTCTCTCTATATATATATATATATATATATATATATATATATATATATCTACACTGTATTTATAGCTCTCTATACTGTCCTATATCACACTATATATCTCTGCACTGTATTTAGAGCTTTCTATATTGTCCTATATCACACTATATATCTCTGCACTGTATTTATAGCTTTCTATATTGTCCTATATCACTCTATTCTCTATATATCTCTGCACTGTATTTATAGCTCTATACAGTCTGACTTTTAATACTGTCACTATATTTTCCTGTATGGGATAATGGAGATGGCACACACATAGCTCACATCACTAAACCCCTCACTGGTGTTTAATCATGTGTGAGTTAGGTGTGCCATGACTGCCATCTCTATTATCCTATACAGGATGGGGCCTTAAGTATATGGATGGGGCTTTAGGTACATGCATGGGGCCTTAAGTATATAGTCCCGCTCCCAATGAAACACCCCCCCCCTGGTCATCACGTTGTTTGGGGGCACTTACTTACAGCAGTGCAGCCTCTAACTTTCCCCTACCACCCTCTGAGTCCTTCTGCGCATGTGTGACGTCAGCCCAGGGCCGGCTCCAGGTTCAGGTGGGCCCTTGGGCGATAAAGTCTCAGAGGGCCCCCTTACTATCTGTGTATAGATAATATAGTAGATGTCCCCTGCAGTCCTTTGTAACTGTAGAGGTAACACAGTGATGGCTATCTGAGTATAGAAAATGTAGTAGGCTACTTTCACACTAGCGTTTTAAAATTCCGGTATTGAGTTCCGTTATAGGGGCTCAATACCGGAATAAAACGCTTCAGTTTTGTCCCCATTCATTGTCAATGGGGACAAAACTGAACTGAAGACAACGGAATGCTCCTGAAAGCATTCCGTTCCGTCTTCAGACCGGAGAACAAACCGCAGCATGCTGCGGTTTGCTCTCCGGTCCAGGCATCCGCACCAAGACGGATCCGGAATGACCCCCAATGCAAGTCAATGGGGGTGGATCCGTCTGGTGTGACCATAATGGTAACCGGATCCGCCCTCCATTGACTTTCAATGGAGTCCATTACGGATCCGGCTACACATAGACACATACAGACACAGACACACACATAAACATAAACATACACACACATATAGACATACAAACACACATACATACTTACATGCTCCCCGGCAGGTCTTCGGAGCGTCAGGGACAGGAGGGCTCACACAGGTCACGATTCCCCACAGCGCCCTCTGCTGGGCGCCTGGTGGAATCGTCATGATTCCACCAGGCGCCCAGCAGAGGGCGCTGTGTGGAATCGTGACCTGTGTGAGCCGTCCTGTCCCTCTGACGCTCCGAAGACCTGCCGGGGAGCATGTAAGTATGTATGTGTGTTTGTATGTCTATATGTGTGTGTATGTTTATGTTTATGTGTATGTATGTACTGTGTGACATGTGTGGGGCCGGAGCGCGGTTCCGGCTCCACACATGTCACTGCGGCAGGCCTGATCCGGCAGTACCCTTCACCTGCCGGATCAGGCCTGCCGCCAGTGTGAAAGTAGCCGTAGTGTTACCTGCAGTCCTGTGTAAAATCACAGATAACACTAGTACTGATAATGTGGTACTACCACAGATCAGCGTCTTGTGCCCCCATCAGACCTCAGATCAGCGTCTTGTGCCCCCATCAGACCTCAGATCAGCGTCTTGTGCCCCCATCAGACCTCAGATCAGTGTCTTGTGCCCCATCAGACCTCAGATGAACACAATGTGCCCCCATCAGACCTCAGCTTAGCGTCTTGTGCCCCATCAGACCTCAGATCAACATCTTGTGTCCCCTTTCAGACCTCAGATCAGCGTCTTGTGCCCCCATCAGACCCCAGATCAGCGTCTTGTGCCCCATCAGACCTCAGGTCAACATCTTGTGTCCCCCTTCAGACCTCAGATCAGCATCTTGTGCCCCCATCAGACCTCAGATCAGCGTCTTGTGCCCCATCAGACCTCAGATCAGCGTCTTGTGCCCCCATCAGACCTCAGATCAGCGTCTTGTGCCCCCTCAGACCTCAGGTCAGCGTCTTGTGCCCCCATCAGACCTCAGGTCAGCGTCTTGTGCCCCCATCAGACCTCAGGTCAGCGTTTTGTGCCCCCATCAGACCTCAGATCAGCGTCTTGTGCCCCCATCAGACCTCAGATCAACGTCTTGTGCCCCTCAGATCAGGGTCTTGTGCCGCCCTCAGACCAGGGTCTTGTGCCCCCCTCAGACCAGCGTCTTGTACCCCCCTCAGATCAGGGTCTTGTGCCCCCCTCAGACCTCAGATCAGGGTCTTGTGCCCCCCTCAGACCAGCGTCTTGTGCCCCCCTCAGACCTCAGATCAACATCTTGTGCCCCCATCAGACCTCAGATCAGCATCTTGTGCCCCCATCAGACCTCAGATCAACACAATGTGCCCCCATCAGACCTCAGATCAGCGTCTTGTGCCCCATCAGACCTCAGATCAACACAATGTGCCCCCATCAGACCTCAGGTCAGCGTCTTGTGCCCCCATCAGACCTCAGATCAACACAATGTGCCCCCATCAGACCTCAGGTCAGCGTCTTGTGCCCCCATCAGACCTCAGATCAGCGTCTTGTGCCCCATAAGACCTCAGATCAACGTCTTGTGCCCCCATCAGACCTCAGATCAGTGTCTTGTGCCCCATCAGACCACAGATCAACACAATGTGCCCCCATCAGACCTCAGATCAGCGTCTTGTGCCCCCATCAGACCTCAGATCAACACAATGTGCCCCCATCAGACCTCAGATCAGCGTCTTGTGCCCCATCAGACCTCAGATCAACACAATGTGCCCCATAAGACCTCAGGTCAGCGTCTTGTGCCCCCATCAGACCTCAGGTCAGCGTCTTGTGCCCCCATCAGACCTCAGGTCAGCGTCTTGTGCCCCCATCAGACCTCAGATCAGCATCTTGTGCCCCATCAGACCTCAGATCAACGTCTTGTGCCCCCCTCAGATCAGGGTCTTGTGCCTCCCTCAGACCAGCATCTTGTGCCCCCCTCAGACCTCAGATCAACATTTTGTGCCCCCATCAGACCTCAGATCAGCGTCTTGTGCCCCCCCCTCAGACCTCAGATCAGCCCACCCAGCCACTTTAAAAAAAGATACTTACCTGTTCTGCGCTGCCGCTGCCATCAGGTTCCCCGCTCCACTGTCTTCCCTGCCGGCACACACTATGACCTGACGCTGCGTCAGATCATAGTGCGCGCCAGCAGGGAAGACAGTGGAGCGCGGAACCTGATGGCAGCAGCAGCGCAGGACAGGTAAGTATGTTTTTTTTAAAGTAGCTGGGTGGGCTGATCTGAGGTCTGAGGGGGGCACAAGACGCTGTACAGGAGCAGGCAGGGCACCCCCTTAACTGGCCGGGAGTGAAGCGCCCTGTGCAACCGCACGGGTCGCACACCCCAAAGGCCGGCCCTGGGTGGATGTCTTCCTTGTCCTCACGTTAAAAGGGGGGGGGGGGGTGGTGGAAAATAAACAATTCAGATTTATCATTCGTAGTATTTGTTTTGGCACAAATGTAGAATAAACATCTAGATCAGTATGATGTACGTTATAGTATGGCATTGTACTGGCTATATAAAAAGCACAAGCAAAAACAAGCAGACCTGACTCTCATGTCAAACAAAAGATCAATCTCTTCATTTAATGGAAAAGTTTTGAGTGCAGTTCTAATTACTGAACCAAGTTTGCAGAACTTTCAGTGCAATCACCGGTTTTAAGTCCTAAGGTTTTTTGGGCTTTTTTATGCAATTTGTAAACCGTAATTAAAGATAGAAGGAATAAGAGTCACTCAGCCAAAACTGCATTGTTTTACATATTTGAGGTAATTAATTCAATAGACGGGAACGCTTTGTTGAGAACAAATATTCTATTGTATAAAATTAATTTGCTTATACAGGAAATGCAAATCGGGTAGAAAAGTTTTTGAACTTGAGGTTGTTTGCAAGGAAGAACCGTCGTAAACAAGTCTATGGGTGCAGAGATGATAATTTAATGTCAACATATACCCCTACAGTGATTCCTTGCTCAACAATTCTATTCCCATTTCCCAATGGACTACCCGTCGTTGACCATCATAAGGTGAGGGTTTATTCACTTTACAAAGGATTCAGGACTATTTTCCACATGTCTGTATTTCAATATTTTCTATTGATATTGGTGTTTCCATAACAAATGAATGTGGTGAAGTCAGGAATCACTGTACCCTAGGAGTAACCAAATATTCCTTTACCCACAAAATTTAAAGTCTCCATTGGTTTGAATAGATTAGAATAGAACTTTTGAATTTATATTTTTACATCTAGATTCATACTGTCACTTTTGTAACCCCTTGGATACTGGAGGTTTTTTTTTTCATTTGTCGCTATTTACAGGGATAAATGCTAAACAGCTAAACATCATATTTAAAGATCCTCTGGGAGCCTAAGGGTTAAAGTAACTTTAAAAGGATAATACTATTTTGAATGTATGCTGTTTGGGTTGTGCAGTTGCAGAGGGGCAGAGGCACTTCTAGAAACTCATTCTTAGGCACCAAATGAGCTACACACAAGCTTGTCTTAAAGTTGTCAATCTAAGCTTTAAAACAAGACCAGGATCATTGTGCTAGCTGCCAAACAGCCTGAAATACATCTGTCATAAATGGGTCCCAGTGAGAGCTGCAAAAACCTGTAGCTAAAACTCCCAACCCAAATTCTATAGTTTTATGGCAGCCAGCACTGTGATCTGGGTCTTGTTTAAAAAATTAGATCCTCCCCCTTCAGCCAGCTGTGATCTCAGCCAACATGGGGGGATGAGAGGGGGGGACTTGCTGACAGACTGCAGGAAGAAGAGGGAAGATGTATATCCTCTCCCATTGTTTTACTGTACATAACCTAAGGGAAGGACATCATGGACTTCTGTGCATGTTATTAATCCCCTCTCCATTAATCAAAAACCATACTCTGACTCATACAGAAAAGTGAGAAGATAGTGCTTGCTCATCCAATAACCCTTTTGTGCCTAATTACTGTATGTTACTTATTAATGCCACAACCCAGACATTTACCAGTTCACATATTAGGCATCTGCATCATTTTTGGCTACATTTTATTTTAAAAATGATACTTTAAAAAAAAAAACAAGAATGCCACAAAGCTTAAAGTATGAAGGAATCATTGGTGTCAAAAACACTGCATATTAAGCCACGTCCCTGAAACCACACTTCTTTTAACCCATGTAAACTTGGGATGTATTTTTTGTACACTACAGCCATAACAACTTGTACTATAAAATGTATATATTATTTATGAATCACAGAAAACACTGTAAAAAAATAAAAATAAAAAACAATACCACAATTGCTGTTTTCTATTCATCTCACCTATCAAAAAATGGGACTTATCAAAACTACAAATCATCCCGCAAAAAACAAGCCCTCACATAGTTAGACCATCAGAAAAATAAGACTACCCATGGACCTAAAGGGGTTTTCTAGATTTTTTTTATATTGATAGCTTATCCACAGTATAGGCAATCTATAAGATCGTGTGGATCCAACGCCCTGCAGTCCTGCCAATCAACTGTTTGGTAGTAGCCCTGGTTTTGAAGTACACCGCTCAGTCCATTGTCTAATGAACAGAGCTGGTTACTACAAAGCAGATCCCATTAACTTCAGTGGGAGCAGGCCAACCACTATATAATGAAGGAGCTGTGTAGTTCCCACGCCTATCTCCGACGCTGGAGCTACTCCCGAACAGCTGATAAGTGGGGATGCAGGATCTGATCTGATGTTCATGAATTCTGCTAGCCATTACTATAAATATCCTGGAATTTTTAGGGGGAAATGGTCATTGTTCTCACTATATTGTGTGATATCATCTAACAATCTATGGACAACATTAAAACTGAATAATGTTGTATTACCCCTGGTGTCCTATGGAACCTGATTAATGGAGAAGGGGATTGATAACATGCACTACTAAACCTTTAATTCACTTTTGTCTATTAAATGGTTTTTGTTTCCTGTGGAACAATTTGAAGAACTAAAGGAAGAAAAGGGTAATTTCAAAGAAAGGGATTGGTAACATGCACTACTAAAACTTTCATTTACTTTTGTCTAGTAAATGTTTTTTTTTTTCCCGGTGGAACAATTTGAAGAACTAGTGGAAGAAGAAGGGGAGATTGATAACTTGCACTACTGAAACTTTCATTCACTTTTGTGTATTAAATGTTTTTTGTTATTTTTACTCTGGAACAATTTGAAGAACTAGAGGAAGAATAGGTTAATGTCAAAAAGGGGGATTGATAGCATGCACTACTAAAACTTTCATTCACTTTTGTCTATTAAATGTTTGTTTTTTTTTACTATGGAACAATTTGAAGAACTAGAGGAAGAATGGGTTAATGTCAAAAAGGGGGATTGATAACATGCACTACTGAAACTTTCATTCTTTTTTGTGTATTAAATGTTTTTTGTTATTTTTACTCTGGAACAATTTGAAGAACTAGAGGAAGAATAGGTTAATGTCAAAGAGGGTGACTGATAGCATGCACTACTAAAACTTTCATTCACTTTTGTCTATTAAATGTTTTTTTTTTACTATGGAACAATTTAAAGAACTAGAATGGGTTAATGTCAAAAAGGGGATTGATAACATGCACTACTAAAACTTTCATTCACTTTTGTCTATTAAATGTTTTTTTTTACTATGGAACAATTTGAAGAACTAGAGGAAGAATGGGTTAATGTCAAAAGGGGGATTGATAACATGCACTACTAAAACTTTCATTCACTTTTGTCTATTAAATGTGTTTTTTTCTATTTGGAACAATTTAAAGAACTAGAGGAATAAAAGGGTAATGTCAATGTTCATCAAAAGCCTGATAAAATGTAAGCCTGTGGGTATCAATTCATTTCATTATGTTGTTAAAGTTTTGTTTCCATGGTAACCACTATAATGGCAAAATTCCCTCTGCACACTTCCAAGAGCTCATTACGTCGGGATGTCAAGTCATAAATAACACCTCGGAGGAGTATTACTCCTATTTATATGATACTACTCCCTAAATAAATAACTAAATTTAGCTTGAAAGGCCATGTTGAAAGTCTGGACTGACTTCATCTAGACAAGCGATATTTAATCAAGGTGAAATTTGGAAATGATTGTTGCTGTGTGTGTGTAAACATTAGGTTAATTCACATTGAAAACCGCAGGGAATGCCGACATTGGCGTTTAGCATGCAAGCTCATTTATAGCGCAAAATGTCATATTAACAAGTATGGTCGCCATGGCTGAATCACACAAAGGTTAAGCAGAGAAGGTTAATTCCATATCATTGTCATGGGAAGATCTGCTCCTCTGACACTGAGATTCTTCCAGCAGATATAATTGGCTATTATGAATATTTCTCTCATGTGATATTAATGAGCATTTCATCTATAGTAATAAAAAATCACCAGCAACTATAAGTCCTCGAGTCATCCTTTTTTGAGTTACTTATACCTCTCTTAGAAATTATATATGACAAGGAACTGCCGGTATGGTCATTGGTGCACTCACATGGGTTACTACCCAGCATTGGCCAGTTTCAGATGAGCGAATTGTCTACAGGAAACACACTCTACATCCTGGACCTCACACCATTTATAATGATTTATGATGCTGTGTGTCCCTGCCCCATATCAACGCTCATGAACTGTACTTACATAATGTCATCAGTACAAATCATTACAGTGAAGGTCGGGCAGGGACACGCAGCATTATAAACCACCATAATGCTATGAGATTCGGTTACAAGAGCAGAGTCCTGGATAAGAATCATGGAGTGTGTTTCTCGCAGTGAACTCGATTGTCTGAAACTGGCCTTTTCTGCATTCCTAAAAATCAAATTTATCTATTAAGGGTTCTCAGCTCTCAACAGAACGTGACATTACAGGGGACAACATACTTTACTTTAAAGAAAACGGCATTAAAAAAAAAAACACCAGGTGGTGAAACACACTGATTTACTAATGTGTTTTTTCTGGCATGCTTGACAATGGGGCGGGGCTTCACAGGAAAGGGTTGAGGCCTAAGGTGTTCGAATTTGCTCCAAAATTGCGGCACAACTCTGGTGTAAAAACCTGAAAGTAAGCCAACCAGTAGTTGGTATAGAGACAGAAAAAAGTATCTATCATCCAGCCTGAGTCCCTGTGATAAATCTGGTCCAGGTCTAGACAGCCTGTCTATGTTTACACCATCTTAAGGATTAGTAAATCTGGGCATCGATATGAAAAAAAAAATGCTACATGCTATAATAGAGCCAAAAAAAACATATTTGACAGCAGTCTAAAGCAACCAAATGGAAGTAAAAAATATATTACCACATAACCAGGAAGACTTCAGGAACCTGGTTAACAACCCCCTGTGGAAGCAATCAGTCATTGGTAATCAGATATGGGTGTAATGGAAAATATGTCTGAATAGATTTATTAGAAGAAGGTAACTTAAAGGGAATGTATTAAACTTCAAAAAATGTCAAAATAAAATCAAGTTTTTATTATAAACACTCGAGCAAGCACAATGGGGAAATTTATTAAACGCTGATGCTAGTTTTCTGAACACGAAAAAGCGTACAACAGGGAATCACAGAATTGATCCAGCATGAAGTAAAATACAATTTATTGAATAAATATTACAATATTTCACCTGTAAGACAATTGGACCAATGCATCTTACTGGACCAGGAGTAACATCGCCATGCAGTGGAAACGCGTTAGTCTGGGAGTTTTACAGGAGAATTTTTTTTAATATTTGTTCAATAAATCGGATTCTACTTCACATTGGATCAATTCTATTATTCCCGATTTACAAGTATCTGGACAGAAAATTCCTTGCGTGGCACCTTTAAGAAACATTGGTGAGCTGGCTTTTTCCTCTTATTCTTGCAAAAGAGTACAACAGTTGCAAATATTTGCGCAAACATTTGACTATAGCATGAGGGGGCGATGACTGTGATGTTTCTGTGAATATTTACAATAATTTATTCACCGGTATTAATTTAAAAAAAAAAATGCACTGGAGTAAAAATCCTCTTAATAAATTTGCTGCTATAACTTATGGCAGTTTCTGGTAATATTGAGAGTAAACATGTCAAGTTACCGGAGCCCCCAACCCTCCCACTAAGCCCTGCCAAAACTGCCATTAGTAGCATAAAAATGCAAGTCACACTTTTGCAATTTGTTATTTTTTATTGCCAAAAAATGCCCATAATCTCCACTCTTTTATATTGCTCTTTTCATTTTCCAAAGGAACACTGAAAAATAAGAGGTGGAATCGGTTATTGGCAGCCAAGCCAATGTTCCATTGCTAAATGTCTCCCTTTGTGTTTTCTGTAACGCACTTCTCAACTTTGTTTTATAGACTGAGTCACAATCAGCAGAGTATAACTGATAACCAAATTATCATTAGGGGCAGGATAGCAAATTATACACTTAATTCATACATAAGACTCTGTATGCAGTTTAGCAGTCACTCCCTGGTCTTTGGAGAGGAGGCTGTACTCAATCACATCCTAGGGACTGTAATAATCTATAACATGTTTTTGTCAGTTGACCCCTATTCTTTGGAGCTGCTATAAAGCATACACACCCTGCTGTACTGTCTATACAGGCAACAAAGGAAGGGAGCATGCACTCCAATATGGCTGCCTGCAGGGAAGTCTTTAAAATAGAAAGTAAATCGCTACACAAGAATAAACTTCTGGACAGATGGCAGCATCTCTGACCCAAACTCACTGTATCATAGTGGTTTATGATGCAGTGGATTCCTATCTGATTGTGGGTCTGTTGTACCGTACTCAGTACTCACATCTCAAAAAATCCATGTGCTAGATAAACATTCAGTGGATGCATCCTGGCCAGTGATGCTCTACTCAACACACAGAAATAAAGACTAAAAATAAAAGCCAACTGACCGAGCTTGGTGACTTCACTATAAAGCTCCGGTATCCACTCAATGGGGACGCTCCAATTCTTTGTGTTTTTGAAAAAATATTGTTCTCCTTCCTCAGGGATGAAGGTTACTACTCTGGGCAACATTTGCGTTGCCTGAGGGGTACTCTCTCATTACGGTGAGCGCCTCGTATGTGTGTGGAGTATTGTAGGCCAGGCATCATTTCTTTGGGTTTCTGGGAAAGATATTCAAATAAGCTTTCCTAAGCCTATCTGATGCTGGTAGATGTAAGATGTTTTAATTTTCATATATTTTCCCAGAAAGCTAGAGAAGCATTGACAGGCTTACAATACTCTTCATGCCTTCCATAAGAAAAAATTGTACCCCAACCAAGGCCTCTCAGGAAGCTCTGTTCAAGGATAGTTACCCAAAAAGAGCTGGGTTCCTTGAAGAGACATTTAGTTTTCCTTTCCCTTTGGAAAGACTGATGTGAGAAAAACCAACAAAACTCATCTCTTCCTCACAGTGGCGTAGCGTGGGTTCCCAGCACCCGGGCAAGCCAAGTATTGCGCCCCCCGCCAGTAGGGGCAATTATAATAATACAGAGGGGCCATTCTGTATTATTATAATGGCCCTCTGTATTATTATAATTATAATGCCCCTCTGTATTATTATGGCCCCCTCTGTATAATTAGAATGGCCCCTCTGTATTATAATTGCCCCTACTGTAGTATTATTATTATGGACCCTCTGTATTATTATAATGACCCCTCTGTATTATAAAGGCCCATACTGTAGTATTATTATTATGGACTATCTGTATAATTATTAAATATAATGTCCCCTATATTTAATAATTATACAGAGGGTCTATAATAATAATACTACAGTACGGGCCTTTATAATACAGAGGGGTCATTATAATAATACAGAGGGTCCATAATAATATAATAATAATAATACTACAGTAGGGGCAATTATAATACTGAGGGGCCCTTCTAATTATACAGAATGACCCCTCTGTATCATAATGGCCTCCTCTGTAGAATTATTATTATGCACCCTAAAGCCCCCCCCCCATAGTGCCCCCAGTGTGGCCTTCATTTAAAAAAATAAATAAATACTTACCTCTCTTCCTCATTCTATCACCACTTGTGGCATCCCGGCACAGGCGTCACAAACACATCACCGTGCCCTCCTGCGCCGCATCAGGTCATCTCGCGAGACCCGACGCAGGAGGTCACGGTGAGGTAATCGCGATCTCCTGCGCAGCTCTACTGCCTCATAGGCTTCAGGCCTAGTGGTCTGAAGCCTATGAGGCACAACAGAGGGGATGGGAGCCATAGGCTTCCATCGCCCTCATTTTACTGGCTGCTGCCTGGTGCCCCCATCAATTTGGCGCCCAGGGCATCGCCCCCCCCCTGGCCCCCCCATGCTACGCCACTGCTTCCTAATGTTGGCCCCATTATGCCAAATAAAAACAAACACACATATATGGTGTAAATGGGTTTGTCACAGCTTTATTAATACAAAATTATGGAAGACTTCAACTGGATGCTTGTCATCACCTCAGCGGTAAACATGTCTTTGTCATCCATCAGGGTGATCTCACGATAAAAGCGGTACAACATCCTCACATCAGTGATATCTAGGAAAAATAGAATAAGTAATACAGAAACAAAACAAAACGCAAAAAGGATTATCATCAGTTGAGAGAGTGACAGGAAAAATCACCAGGCTGCAGATCCAAAGAGGAAGTGAGATCTGCAAGCCTGCACATAAATACCCTCTAATTGCCTGCCCTCACATTTGACTTTTCTCCAATTACAGATCGTCAAGGGGGTGTCCAGGAAGATGAGGAACATGAGGAAGCGATGACGTTGACACTCAGCCTTAATGGGTCCACCTCAGTGATAACTTCCGGGCTGAAATACCCGGTTTGAGGAGACTAGCTTGCATGTCTCTTTTCTAAAGAAGCATTATGTGAGGACACAAGCATAGCAATAGAATTACTATGAAAAAGCACTGATTTAGTAGTTTGAGTCTACCACCACAAACTTAAATAGTGGATAAAAAATAGGAGAAAAAGATCTATGAAGCACAAGGCGATATGGATAAATATACACCAATATACATCAATTATATTAAATCAATTATATCAATATCAATTATATCAATCTGGAACTTGTTTTGTGAAAATAAACAGAGAGCTGCATGTGCAAATCACACACACACCCAAAAGGATCTTTAAAAACTGGATGTTTCATACCTGCATATCCAGTATAGCCTTCCTGTAACTGTAACTCCTAAAAATAGGATTTTTTGCTGAGAGGTCTTAGGAGGTTTTCTGGGCGGGTACTATTTCTATTATGGAGACCACTTAGTATATGTGGTGACTATTGAAGTCTTTTGCTCCCACCATGTACAGAAGTTTGTAGCCTCAATGTAGTTGTGTTAACTTCCCTGACAGGTGCTCTGCACTTTTCCTTACATGGCCGCTATATATTCTGCTGAATCCAATAGCTCTTTTCCTCAAGGGCAGGCACATATATTGTCACTTTTCTTCTTTTAATCCACTCGACAGGGTGAGAAGTTTCCATGTTCAGCTCTGCTCCTGTTTTCACATGCACAGCTCACACTTGACCTAACTACTTCCAAAGACTGTTGCTAGTGACTTCTTTCCCTGTCCAGTCACAGCTTATGGGACCTACAGTGCATTAAGTACAGTCCATTACCCCTTTGCAGTGGCGCATTGCATAGCAGTGGCATCATATCAGTCCCTATTTTTTAAGGGCCACTCATTCAGCTACTTTCAGGACTCTCATAGCAATGAATAGAAGCACTCCAAGCATGTGTGGTATGATCTCCTTCAATGGCCCTGTTCACTACATAGAGTTGGGACCCAAACCTATCATCATTAGTCCTCGCTGAGAAACTCACAGTATGAACTACTCCTGTCTGATTTGTGTCCGAGACTATATTGTGTGTTTTGCAGATGGTAATCTGAATGTCTATCTGACAGAGGGCTCATGCATGTGACCATTGCCCGGCCATGCTCGTATTGCAGCTTGCAAATATCGGGTCCACAATATGCAGGCACTGGCCGTGTGCACCCCACATCACGGATGTGGACCCATTCACTTGAAAGTGGCTATCATGGCTAACAAGCTGATAGCTCCCTGCTGAGGGCTCTTCCTATGAAAAGGGCTTTGGTTCCGTAGTGACTGGGCAAGGCGGGAATTGTATGCAAGTGACATACAAGTGACTTGCTTTGAAGGCAGGACCCCTGCGGTGTTTACTCCATCTGCTAGTTGCCAGCAGATGGCTGTGATTAAATCATGCCCAACATGGATCATGATTCCTATGATTAAATCATGGCTAACCTGGATCATGATTCCTTATTCCTCACAACTTCCCAAAGAATCTATGCCATGTCATTCACAGGTTTTACAAAATTGCGATTTACCATGTAACTAGACCAGAATAAATAAAATTAAAAAAAGGAGGCTTTGGATTATTTTGCCACACACCTTGAAGGGAATGTGTTATTTTTCCTTCAAAATTCAGTCCCTTCGCTTCTAAGGCACTTTTTACATGGGCAGATATTCTGCCCAGTAATCTGTACCTATTGATGATAACAGCATGTCGATTGGTGCTTGTTATCCACATCTACATGTCGGAAATAATCAGTTATACAATTGTTTGTCCTCCTTCAGTTTTACTGTTGGCAGTACATCCCCACTTTATAGTGACAAACAATTATTCTTGTGATCACCACGGCATGTTTACATGGAGCAACCATTATGAACAAGTGATGTTCATCAGTCTATACAAAAGGCTCCTGGAGGAGTAAAGAGAGCATGATGTGTCCTGTGATGTGTTGTCCTATCTGTTTGCCGCTTCCCACTGCAGAAAAGCGGGGCACTACAAAGGAGTTAAAAATGTACCTTTGTGTGGTATGTGAATCTACTGTATTAATTGCATTCCAGGTGTTAATAGGCCATATTCACACCCACCACTAGATGAGGCTGGTGTTACCCTGTTTATATAGAGCAGAGGAACATTCTAAAGACCAGTGTCAAGGAGTGGGCACATGCTAGGTGTAACAGCTGAAAGAATAGCCAGCTATGGAAAAGATACCGATCAGATCAAGGTCAGAAAAGAACTTTGCACATTCAGAAAGCAGGGCAGAGGTAAAAGAGGAGGTGTAGCAAGATATTCTTTGGAGAATTGCTGTCTGAAATTGCTGTCCACGTGTTGTGGACAGCAAGTCTTATGGTGCCTGGACACATTTGAGGAGAAGATTGATTGCCTGCTGAATGGACAAATCGATTCTGTAGAATCTTTTCATTCATCTCTATTTGGCAGTATACATTGTAAGTACAGCAACCTGTAAAAAAGTTGCAGAGCATGGTCTGACGTTGAGGTCCACCCTGTGGTTGCATTGCAGAAAGAGAAGTGTTACACTTTATGTCTCAGCTGGAGACGTGCATTGTGAGGAGAATTCCTATAACGAGACATATTGGCTATTTTCATACGTAACTTTGCAGCCATGTGAACTGTAAGATCTGTGGAAAGAGCATCTATGTAAATCTGCCAGTCTATGCCTGCTGAGAACAGTAACTGATGTACCCGAACTCAATTCAAGTGAATGGGGCTGAGCGCGATACCAAGCACAGCCACTGTACAATGTACGGCGCTGTGCTTGGTGAGCGGGGAGAAGGCCGCGGCGCTCACAGGAGCGCCCACTGATCAGCCCCACTGATCAGATACTGATGACCTATCCAGAGGATAGGTCATCAGTAGTTCGATCTTGGATAACCTCTTTAAATATAATTTTCTGATTATTACGTGTCATCTGCACATATATTCTATTTACCACAGACATTTAGAGGAATGAAATTCACTGCAACCAAATGTTACTCTGTACAAAAGCCTTGTAGGCCATCTGACTATGACTATTAATAGCAATGGGCAAAATGCACTGTAACCCAGCTCCTCAGCACAGTGGCCTTTGTGCACCATTGTAGTGAGAAGTCTATTTATACCTGCAGTCTTCTGTTTCCTATTTTCTAACTACCTGGTTTTATCCCTCTTTCGTGCCTGTGTGAACAGTTTCTTTTAATAGGCACTGCAGGTTATGTTACAAATACTGCCATTTGTCTTTGGATCCTTGGATGAGAGCTGTAGGAAAGGCATTCATTGCTGACATCTGCTGTAAGAAAGCTTCCGACCTTTTATTATTTCATGGCTGATTCAGTGCATGAATCACACACTGTGGAGCCATTAGTCAGTGATGTCATCTTAACTTCCCCTCCAAGACAGAGACATAAAATGTACTGATATAAGAGCGGCAACATCCTCTTGGTCTGAGGCAGGAATAGCAGTAGCAGGTGTCTGAGGTCTGCATGAGATAATGTTACTGTCACTGTTCATAATAATACACTACACCGTAGGGATGAAGTCTTCTGAGGAGTATCGAGAGTGTCTTCTGATATCATCCCTAGTTGTCTCAGTAGTTCTTGGAGATATGTCTAACACAATTTTATAGTAATCCACATAGAAAGCCAAGCAACTTTGTAAATATATTACAAAGTTATAAATATGCTGCTTATATCATACTCCAGTGCTGCATTCACAATTCAGCAGGCTTCAGAGCTGAACTCTTCCATTATCAAGAACTTGTGGGCCCTTCGTAACTGGATGAAGGAAAATAGTCCACCTTTCTGAGCTGTGTGTGGGAGGCTTTGGTTGCTGCTGCACAACAGATTTAGGCCCCTTTCAGACAAGTGAGGGTCATGTTTCAGACTCGCAGAGTGAGTATGTAACAGCTCCTGTCTTGACCTCCCAGCACTGCAGGGGTCACATAGTATTAGATGTATTGTATAATATGTCAGTGTTATCCAATACATTCCAGAATTGTATTAAATCAATATAATGTTATGTAACTCCGGCAGTGCGGG
This sequence comes from Rhinella marina, assembly GCA_900303285.1. NCBI lineage: Eukaryota > Metazoa > Chordata > Amphibia > Anura > Bufonidae > Rhinella > Rhinella marina. Next base: position 377,346 of record ONZH01010456.1, read on the forward strand.
GAGGTCAGGACGGGTGCTATCCCTGAATAAATCTTGTTTGTTTGTTTTTTAAATTACCTTGTTTCCATTTTTATCATCTGCATATCATTATTATGTCTATTGATCCTGTGATTTCCAGAATTCCAAGACTTTTCCTTCTTGTTGTTGCAATTTCAATGTTAAGAAACGTATAACATAACATTTAAGGGGAATCTGTCATCAATGTTATGCTGACATCACTGAAACACGCTTATTTTAGCTATGTGTAAGTGGCTGCCGAGAACCAGCATTATAATCATCACAGCCGGGACCTCAAAAAGAGTCACAGCTGTTTGACGAGAGTCATGGTTATTCATGAGCTTCAGCTCTCCTCACCCACCTCCTGACGACTGACAGCTCTCTCCTAAGGAGAAAATTAAGAAGAAGATGGTCAATCTGCAGAAAGCTAAGAGAAGAGATCGTGAGGATGAGAGACAGCAGTGGTGGCGTGGATGTTGGTGGTAGTGGTACTTATTGTGGCAGTCCTCACTCTGGCGCTCCCTGGGCCACGCAGTGAAGGGAGAGGCGCACCCTTTCTTCCCCTAGGGGCACACAATGGTTTTGGGTCTCCTGTCTGGTGGTACATAGGTAGAGTGCCATTGGTGTCGGTGGGGGTTGAGGGGCAAGACCATGGTCCCTTGGAATACAAGCGAATGCAATACTGTGGCAGTGCAGCAACTGTACTTTACTGAAGCAGCTTGGCAGTTTGTGGTGCTCAATTTAGCTACATATATACATGATTACGGCATCAACAACCAAAGTGTCGCAGCAATCTACCTATGTGTATTCACAAGAAATTGAGCATCAAGCCGCAATCGTCCGTTTCCATTTATTCAGTTTCCACATGGTTGAAATTTTAATTTTTTGGGGGGAGTTCAATTTAATTAAGCAATATATATATATATATATATATATATATATATATATATAATTACTAATTCCGATAAAGAAACCCCAATACACAAAATATTATTAAAAGAATTATATATTTTATTTAATTAATACTAAAATCAATCATGATTTTATGATTTTAAATATATCAAAATTGTGGTGGGAAGGTCATACAATTAGCAATCGACCAAACAGAGTGATCACTGGGGGTACATGCAATCAAACACCTATAGTAATATATAATATGAAGGTATAACAAAACATATATAAAGTGTGAGTGCAAAAAATACTCTATTTAATATAACAAATCATAAAAGCTACCCTCATCCTGTTAGTACAATGACAATAGCATAAATAGACAAAGCATGTTACCCGACCGTGCCACTCTGTAGCCCGACGCGCGTTTCACCTAAAGCTTCATCAGTCAAACTATTCATACCCACCTAAATAACTCTCATTGCAAACACCTGATCGTGCCCTCCTCCTGGCGTCATATGGCACGCTATGAATCGGAATTAAAAAAAAGAAACTGTGATGTGATGTCAAGAGGAGGACTATAATCTATGATATATGTAATATCAAATATAATTGCTCCCCTTACTATAAGAAGATTTAGGTCACTTGTTACTATACTACACTACATACTAGGCCATTCCTTAGTAACAGAGGAACACTTACACTATATTCGCTAATATCGGTGTTGACCGGAAATGACATACCGGAAGTGGCTGGCGTTACACACTGGATCGCATATCAGGAGATACCAGAATACCGGAAATGACATGCGTTCCATACTGGAACGTATATCCAGAGGTACAAAGAGCAGTGCCAAATCTATCTAATTATAAAGTGTTAAGTGTATAATACAATACATGCAGATCACTATTAACATGGGCGTAGCTATAGGGGGTGCAGAGGTAGCAGTCGCTACCGGGCCCAGGAGCCTGAGGAGCATTAGACGACACTGGTATTATAGAAAGTGCATACTGGTCAAGTTACACCTCTGGCTGGAGGGAAGGGGTTAGGTCAAGAATTTGGCGGGGGGCGGGAGGTGCTATTTCAATTTGTGCCTCAGACAGCACAAACGTGAAAATAACAAAACTTTTATTTAATAACAATAAAAGAACTAGGTCATTACATATGTAGGCATAGGCTCAAGACTGCTTGGTGCAAGCTATCAATGCTGGAATAGTGGAGACTGTATAGATGTTCGCCTCCACTAAATAATCCTATATGGTAAGTTGTATGGATATGTCCCAGCTAATGATAGCAGCTAGTCTTGCGGTATCGAGTCACAGTGATTGTATCTGTCAACTCTGTACCACACTAATAAAACTATATCTCCCCCTTTTTGTAATCATAGGAGAACAAAAATGCCTAACTGGTAAAGTGGCCAGCAAGACTAAATGGAGTGCTATCTATTGTTAGTACATATAGGGCATATATTCTCTGCCTCAGTTTCTCATAAGTGCTTCAGGTCAAGCACCTTGCCTCTCCATATGTGACTGGTAAGATAGCCAGTAAACCTAATGGAGTACGCTATTACATTAATCCATAAAAGGCCATTGTTATTAGCCCCAATGCACAGGTGCTGCAATCAGGCACCTCACTCCTCAATAATATGCACTACTACCCCGCTCATAACTGTCCCCGTTCAACGCGTTTCCATACAGCACTTATGCTGCATTTCATCAGGAACTGGACATTTCATAATTAGGAGAGCACAAATGGAAATGCACGCCACATTTTAGCGTGACAGCGTGGTAGTGAATCGGCGCTGTGATGGCCGCAAGTGGCCGCTCACACGCCGGAGCTATAAGACCTAGGCTCCGCCCCCTGCAGGCGCGGTCACGGCTGACAGCCAATGGAGACGGAGGTGTGTCAATGTACTAGCCACCCCGTCCCCTGACGTCAGTTTTCCATCTGTCATTGCGATACTGGGGATTCACACTTCTTGGAGGAATCTCAGGCGGTTTTTCTTCATATTACATGAAGTATATCCAGATAGATCAACATATAGATATATATAAATAGTGGATCCATCAGGAAGGTGTCCATTTATAACCTATCCAAGTGGAAAAGTATGGAAGAAAATGTAAATGGAACAACTTGGATCCATATGTCCAGTGTAGATGTTTAGAGGATACATTCGACAATTGGCCGTAATAACAGGGTACTAATCATGCATGAGTGGCATCTCATAATAAATTAGAATGCATTCAACTATCAAATAAAGCAGGCAAACGAGTTGAATAAAAATGACGTGGGGCTTTATTTCACATCTGAAATAAATGCCAAGCAGATCACATTTCTAGATCTCTCTATCTGTAGGGATGGTGATGGAAAAATTATGACCACCTTACACAGAAAGCCCACTGCAACTAATAATATTCTTAGATGGGATAGTGGTCATCCCACTGCCCTGAAAAAAGGCATCCCGAAAGGACAATATCTGCGGGCTCGCAGAAATTGTTCAGAGTTGGGTGATTTCAAGGTGGTTGCCAAAGATCTGAGAGATCGCTTCCAGAATCGCGGTTATCCGCAAGGGGTCATCAGAGCTGCATATCAGCATGCTATTAGCAGCAATCATGAGCAACTGCTAAGTCCGAGGGAGAGATTGTCTAGTGACAATGTTTATAGGATTATTGGCAATTTTGATAGATCTCATAAAGAGATCAGGGACATTATTTCTGGATCTTGGAACATCCTTAAAACGGATGCGGATATAGGACCCCTTCTTACTGATTATCCGTCAATTACGTATCGACGTAACCGCAATTTAAGGGACCACCTTGTACATAGCTTGTATGAAGCACCAAAGCCGGAAAAATCATGGCTGAGTAGTAGCTTGATGGGTACCTTTCCATGTGGCACCTGTTCCTTTTGTAAATACATCGCAAAGGGAAAATACTTTAAAAGTACATCCACAGGAGTCACATATGGGATAAGATCCTTTATCAATTGTAAAACTATGGGGGTGGTTTACCTAGCAACATGTTTGTGCGGGATTCAATATATTGGCAAGACGATACGTGAATTTCGGAGGCGTATAGGAGAACATTTATCAGATATTAGAAATGTAGTGGATACACCTATAGCGAGACATGTATGTGAGCACCATGATGGTAAAGAAGATGCTATCACTTTCCAAGCTATGGAACATGTCAAACGTTCCATACGGGGAGGGGACATTGACCTCTCCCTGTTGAGGAAGGAAGCGCGATGGATATATAGAATGAAAACAGTCAGACCCCAGGGACTGAATGAAACCATTTCGTTTGCCTGCTTTATTTGATAGTTGAATGCATTCTGATTTATTATGAGATGCCACTCATGCATGATTAGTACCCTGTTATTACGGCCAATTGTCGAATGTATCCTCTAAACATCTACACTGGACATATGGATCCAAGTTGTTCCATTTACATTTTCTTCCATACTTTTCCACTTGGATAGGTTATAAATGGACACCTTCCTGATGGATCCACTATTTATATATATCTATATGTTGATCTATCTGGATATACTTCATGTAATATGAAGAAAAACCGCCTGAGATTCCCCCAAGAAGTGTGAATCCCCAGTATCGCAATGACAGATGGAAAACTGACGTCAGGGGACGGGGCGGCTAGTACATTGACACACCTCCGTCTCCATTGGCTGTCAGCCGTGACCGCGCCTGCAGGGGGCGGAGCCTAGGTCTTATAGCTCCGGCGTGTGAGCGGCCACTTGCGGCCATCACAGCGCCGATTCACTACCACGCTGTCACGCTAAAATGTGGCGTGCATTTCCATTTGTGCTCTCCTAATTATGAAATGTCCAGTTCCTGATGAAATGCAGCATAAGTGCTGTATGGAAACGCGTTGAACGGGGACAGTTATGAGCGGGGGTAGTAGTGCATATTATTGAGGAGTGAGGTGCCTGATTGCAGCACCTGTGCATTGGGGCTAATAACAATGGCCTTTTATGGATTAATGTAATAGCGTACTCCATTAGGTTTACTGGCTATCTTACCAGTCACATATGGAGAGGCAAGGTGCTTGACCTGAAGCACTTATGAGAAACTGAGGCAGAGAATATATGCCCTATATGTACTAACAATAGATAGCACTCCATTTAGTCTTGCTGGCCACTTTACCAGTTAGGCATTTTTGTTCTCCTATGATTACAAAAAGGGGGAGATATAGTTTTATTAGTGTGGTACAGAGTTGACAGATACAATTACTGTGACTCGATACCGCAAGACTAGCTGCTATCATTAGCTGGGACATATCCATACAACTTACCATATAGGATTATTTAGTGGAGGCGAACATCTATACAGTCTCCACTATTCCAGCATTGATAGCTTGCACCGAGCAGTCTTGAGCCTATGCCTACATATGTAATGACCTAGTTCTTTTATTGTTATTTGTTATAGGAGATATTAATTATTGGTATTTTGGGACGTACCAATAATTAATATACATAAATAGGCAAAACCCGCTTCCGCTAGTTCCGCCTATTTATGCCTAAGTGCTACTCTATTGCCTTTCACACGACCTAGAAGGGACTCAAAATACACGTTAACACTACAATAAACACTGTACACTGTATTATAAATAATAACAATATTTATTATCTATAAACAATACAGTACAAAGCTACACTACACAATCCCGTTAACTCCAACCACGTTACTACCTAAACAATACACACACACACTTATAGCAGCCCTCCCCAACCTAATCTATATTACTGTCCCTAGGGAAGCAAAAGGGTTAATATATATGGAGGAGTAAGCAACAGGGGATAACGATGGGTTATTGGCAGAGAAGGGGTTAATGGTATAGGGTTGCAGGGGTTAAATCAAGGGGACCAGGGGTTTGCAAGGCTATGGTAGGGTGATTGCAGGACAGGGAAATTAGGGTATTGCAGGGGTCTAGAGCAGGGGTCGTTGGTGATATAGGGCAGGGGTAATGCAGGGCACCAGGGGTTAATGGCAGATAGGGCAGGGGTAATGCAGGGCACCAGGGGTTAATGGCAGGATATCACAGGGGAGAAAGAAGGGGTTAAAACATTGGTGGTTCAGGGTATGCAGGGCAAGGGTTTGGAGCAGGGGTTGTTGGTGGCAGGGCAGCAGTAGGGCAGGGTTGCAGGGGTTACTCAGCCAATCCAGGGGGGGGTCGCTCCAAGGGGTCTTCTGGGGGTCTTCTGGCTTGAGTCTTCAGGCGGGGGTCTTCTTGATGGGGAGGCACGGCTCAACTGAAGAGCGCAGCGCGATCGGGTTATTTAAACCCGGTCGCGCTCGCTCCCGTGCTCCCGCGCTGCCGGCGAGCGAGCGCGCCGGCAGCTGTGTGCACGAGCGTCGGCGCGGTGCTATGACGTCACCGCGCCGACGCGCGCTGTTTCCCGGGCGGAGGATCTCTTTGATCCTCCGCCTGGGGAGCGCACTGTATCTCCGGCGTTTGTAATTACAAGCGCCGGAGGTACGCGCCATGCAGAGACAGGGAAACCTATTGTTTCCCTGTCCTGTTAATTGCCCCCAGCAGCGCTGAGGGTAATTAACAGAAGGGACAGAAGATCATATCGATCTTCTGTCCCTTTGAAGTACCTGGGACTGGACTAATTAGTCCAGTCCCATGTCTCCAGCTATCCCAGCAGATGGCCATTGTCCATCTGCTGGGGGCTATGGGGGGGGCACCCTGGCTATGACATGTATTATAGATACATGTACATAACTGGGGATCATGTACATGCATCTAAATACTACTGGGGGACCTATATAAGGGGTTATATAAGGAAAAGGGGACATATATAGATGAAAGGGGGCATGAACAGGGGAACAGGGGGCATTATAGGGGGCATGTAAGGATGAAGGGGGCATTTATGGAAAGGGGGCTCATTATATAAACGGGCAATTATATAAATATATATAGACATGGGTGCATGTTAATGGGGCACATGCACACATATCTATATATATATACACATACATACAGTTAGAGCACCTGGTGGATAACCACATCCACCAGGGCTTCAGGCCTTCGTGGCCATGGGGCCACAGACCCTCAATTTGGGGCCACCCATATATGCATATACATATGGGTATATGCATATATTGTAGGCGGCGCCCACACTTCCTTCTACATTATTAAATAAAAGTTTTATTTTCATTTAGCGTTCTTATCAGTTGTTACATAGTTGTCTATATAATAGGGACGCCTACCATACACAATTGTTTATTAGTAGTCAGACAGCACAAAGGCTATGTGTTTCCCTGCCCCTGGCCACAAAGCACTGAGGGAAGGGGGGCCCAAGCTGAACCCTTGCACCAGGGCCCATGAGCCTTTAGCTACACCCCTGACTATTAAGGTATATTATTATATTGAAGTGACCTGCGTTCCATCATGGAACGCATATCCCCAAATGTGTACTGACTCCAAAAGATAATTGATGCGTTCCAATCTGGAACACATCACATCATGATAAGAACAATCACATTTTTTTTCTGTGATTGTATTTGAACATTTACACCTGGAGGTGTGACAACTCCAGGTCTGAATGTACCATTACTTACATCTTATGGTAACATTCTGGTGCACCTGTGCAGCCTGAGTCACATGAGTCATTGGTAGGTGGGGCTCATAGTCTCATCCCTCCTCCAATTCCATGTGTGATCTCACACTGGAGGTAACTAGGAGTTGGTTGCTGTGTGTCGGCCTATATGCTCCTTCCGCAATTGCCCATATGGCTAGGCAGGTTAGTGTTAGGTCCTGTGCCACTCTGAGATACCTTGAGGCAGTGCTCGGGCTCCGGTATGTTCTTGATATAAGAATATATTGGCGAAAGTCTCATTTTAACATCAGTGTGAGGGTTCAGCCATATATTGTCATATAACATATTGTTATTCCCCTCAAAAAGGTACAATGCTCATGCACCTGATTGGCCCCCCGCAACCTCTGGGCCCCATAGCTATGACAGCTATGGCTATAGTTACATCGACGTTGCCCATACATGATACCAACCCTACCCAGATCCAGTAATGTGAATTATAGCTGTAACCCAATTTGCCTTGAAACATTTCTCTAAAAATGTACAGCATTAAAGTCTGCTGCCGAATGCATTACTTTAGATCTTCACATGGATTATATTTTAATTTTATATCTTAAAGTACAGACATTATTAGCAAAAAGAAAATCAGTCCGCGATTGCTCGTCTGAAATTTCGGAATAAAATGTTCTTTGTCCAACAATTATTTAGCATCTGTCTAGACCTGGGTCTCTGAATAAGAGTAATTACTTTTATATCTTTATTTTCTCCAATTTTGCAGCGCTTCTTACCGCTGTCAGACATTACCGACTCTCTCAGCAGTAATTACTATAACTTTATATACTCCATAGTCTTTTGTCTGCTTTTATTTATTCAACCTTGTGGCCTTCAGCAGTGCACTTTCTTTTTAGTCCCATTGATCATAGAAACTATTTCTCTTTCTTAAGTGCAAGTGAAACCTTTACGTTTTCCTTATGCCTCTAATCTGTATTAGGGTAATTATTAAAGGTGAAAAACGCTATGACTGGGAATAATAGACACATAATAGAATTTGGGTTTATAGGATTAACAAAAGGAATGATTAAAGAGAATTTACCACTCGTTTTGTTTTTTTTTTAAAGAAAATCAGGCAGTAAAAATGTAAGTCCCTTGAGGGGTAATTTTTAATGGCTGTACAAAAGTCTCAAATGTCTATGCAAACCATACTTTACAAATAGAGATGAGCAAATCGATTCTAAATTAATCAAATCCAATATGAATTTCCCAAAAAATTTAGATTCCAAAGAATCTGAAAGTTATGTCATTCAAATGAGAGAGGTTACTCAAAATAGTGTCTGCCATTTTACAGATCGGAAGAGAGCACAACAGAGCAGGAAAGATGAAAAAAAAAGGATCACATGACCACAGGCAGTGCCGTGGCCGTGGGCTTGCCCATAGTGCAAAGAAAAAAAGGGGGGGGGGTGTTAATCTACTTTCACACTAGCGTTAATATTTTCCATTATTGAGATCCGTCATAGGGTCTCAATACTGGAAAAAAACGCTTCTGTTTTGTCCCCATTCATGCTGCGGTTTGCTTTCCATCCTGGGATGCTGAGCAAGACGGATCCGTCACGGCACACAATACAAGTCAATGGGGACGGATCTGTTTTCTCTGACACAATAGAAAACGGATCTGTCCCCCACTGACTTTCAATGGAGCTCATGACGGATCCGTCTTGGCTATGTTAAAGATAATACACCCGGATTTGTTCATAATGGATGCAGATGGTTGTTTTATCAGTAACGGAAGCGTTTTTGCTGAACCCTGCTGGATCCAGCAAATACGCTAGTGTGAAAGTAGCTTTAGTCAGCACATTCCAATGCGCAGTTGCACGTCGCCATGGCTGAGAGCACAAAAGCAAATCCAAACACAATGCAACAACACTCTGCAAACACAAGTAATTAAGTAAATACAATTGTGCCATACTCACTATAGAAAATGCACTAATGCTACATTATAAATGCAAGATTCTTGGCAAATACATTTTGGACAAAATCATTTGTGCCTGCCTGCCAAGGGCAAAGCGATCTCTTTAGGACAGGAACCCATAAGAGGTATCATACAGACAGTGTCGCTCAGCATGCACGTGGAACCTGAATTCCCTCAATTTAATTGAGGCCAATATGGTACCAAAAGCGGTAGCATTTAGTATAGGTTCCTGTCAACAAAAAAAATATTTCTAATCTTTTAAAGCAGATAGTGATACCTCATAAAATAGTTATTACTTTACAAGTAAATGTAATTTCCTTTTTTTAGGACATTAGAAGGCTTAGAATTGTAGAAGAAATTCTTAAGATGTGTAAGAAAATTTCCAAAACCCACTTTTTAAAGACCAGTTCAGTTTGAAGTCACTGGGATAATTTTAAGTTGCCATGTCGCATTTGAAGACCCCTTGATGCACCCCCACAATAAAAACGCCAATAAAGTGACCCCCATTTTGTAAACTGTGTGATAAGGTGACAGTTTTGTTGGTACTATTTTGGGGTACAAATGATTTTTGATCACTTGTTATTATTCTTTTTCTCAGGCGAGGAAACAAAAAATGGTTGTTCGGGCACCGTTTTTTTTTGTTTTTTTTACAGTGTTCACCTGACAGGTTAGATCATAGAGAGCAGGTTGTGACAGACCTGACAATACCAAATATGTCCTTTTTTTTTGTTTTGTTAAAAAGATAATAAAGATACATTGCAAAGTTGTGTCTGGGGGGCCCCCATTGCACCGCTAAGCTCCACCCCATTATATCATTGTATCACTAAGCCCCACCCCATTGCACCACTAAGCTCCACCCCATCACAAAGATAAGCTCTGCCCTCTCACACCACTAAGCTCCATCCCCACTGACCTGCTAAACCCCATTCTTAGCCTGGGCACCTCTGCTACTCCTCCACTTCTGGGAAGGGCCCATTCATTAGTTTTTTTTTCAGCCCGTGATCTCTGGGGCTCATGGGCTTTGCTTGGTTTGTGCGGTCCCATATCAATAAAAGATGGATCTGCAATTTTAAATCCAAGTTATTAATTTATAATGTATCTCAGATATTGCCCCACTATGTTTTTTCAAATTAATTCCTTCTGAAATATGACATTGTAGCCTTGTGCATTAGTCATACACATACATATGTATAACCCGTACCAATAGCAAACATGCAAAACATTATAAGCCTCAACAAAATCCTGCAAGTAATTGGAAATTCTGAAAGGAATATCAGACTTACTATAAAACACTAGGTAAAATAATAACGTGCGCATAGGGGTGACCTAGATTTACAGGACTTTCAAAGCTCCCACTTTTTTTTGTTTCAAGCAGACACAATAAGAACTTAAATTCCCCCAAGGTACACTGTGTACACAGCAGTGAGAAAAATGCTATGGAAATTGTATCATCCTGTTATTTTACATTCCCAGGCTGTATGATAGATAATTGCATGTGCTGTTTTTACTGTCGGTAAAGTAGAACTGCCATCAGGGTAAATATGGAGTGGAAAGCTGCCCGCCTCATGACAAAAATAGAGAATGGCCCTTTTTTTGCCTCATGGGGAGCTATAAGTACCCAGCCCCCCCCTTCCTTCAGGAGAGTTAAAAAGGAAAAGTCAAAAAAGAAATCTTAAGATGATGCAGTTTTCACACTAAAAATATGTCAATAGTTCCTGTTCTTTGAGAGCCGTGACATGGGCCTTAGACACAATGGTCACAATGTTCAGGAGGGGACTTCATTGACTTCTATGGGAGATTTTTCTAAGTTCTGTGACCTGTACAGAGGGCAGGTGGGGGTAGATAAGCTGTGATCAGGAGCATAACTAAAGGCTCATTAGCCCTAGTGCAAGAGTTCAGCTTGGGCCCTCCTTTCCTCATTGCTTTGTGGCTAGGAACAGGGAAGCACATTGCCTTCATGCTGGCTGAGGCAAAAATTGAAACAGCAACCCCCCCCCCCCCATGCTAGCCACGTAACTGGGCCCCAGTGCAAAATCTATGACACATCACTACCAGCATGCTCTTTCTCTAATACTGATGTCTTCTTATACAGCACAAGGGTCTTTGGACCCCCTCAGGCTCCTGGTCCCGGTAGCGACTTCTACTTCTACCTCATTTAAATGCAGCTATCACCTCTGATGTATGTAAATTCTGCCCTCATCTCTTCTAATGATCAGGCAATTATCAGGAATGTTCAGTTTGTTCCCAATAATTGCCTGACATATCAGTCCATGTAATTGCTATATCAATCTCTTGTCTCCATAGAAAAGCATTATACCAGGGCAGCTGTATACACAGCATGCCAGAACGACAAGATCACCCCGATGGACAAGTGTTTGCTTGTTCCTCAGGTGATCACTGGTACCTTTAAAACAGGTCAATTATCGGCAAAGAGCGTCTCTACAAATGTTCATCTCCAATAATAGGCCTTATTATCATGCACGTGACCGTAGTTCTGTGTATCTGTGAAAATTATGGTAAATTATTATCTCCCATAACTACAATCCCACCCACATTCTGCTGCTCACATTGTAAATATGAGGAGCTTGTGATCGGTACAGAATAAGAATTTTCAATTAAAAGGGTTGTGTCACAAAACATGTTCTACAGTTTTCATACCAGCACCTGGGTTTGAATACTTTTGTAATTGTATGTCGCTAAAAATTTCGTACAGCCAGTGAGCTATTCAATAAAATGTATCTGTATAGCGCCACCTGCTGTTTGTTCTTTTCCTTATTTCTGTCCGTCTCACTGAGCTGGTCGAACGTGCTCGGTTTAAATCTCCAACTGCCACCTGCCATATCTTCTGTTAGAAGCTGTGGCAGTTACAAGTAATATCTTTTAGAGAGATTAATCAAAGACCAGTGTTTACAGTGTCCTTAAGAATTCCCTACACTGCCAGAGGATGAACCTAATTTATGATGAGGTGCAGTCCTCTTCACAAAATCAGATGCATCCTCTGGCAGTCCATGGGCCAGAATAAAATCTACTGCTGTTGTAGATATTAGTCTTCTTCCAGACCCAATCGCCTGCTGCATCACCACGTGTCATCCTACACACGGGAATCTATCTATGGTGTTATTCTCCTTTTGTTTGTTTTTTTTATTTTATTCATTTTTTGTAATAGATTACCAGTCTCTTTTAACGTATATCTAATAAAGTTTATTTTTTATGGTATTTTTTCTGTGAATTTTTGTTAGCTGGTCAATACCATTTTTGATTGGTGGATCTGGCCCTTTACTTGATAGAACAGTGACTTCTTTGTTTGAGCCAGAAAACAATTCGAAATAAAGACAAATGTTTTAGGCCTACTGGTCCTATCACCTTCCCTCCCTCGTCACTCTTCTTTTTGGAAAAGTGGCGACAGCAACACTTCCACATGCACCAATATTTTGATGGAATGGCGTTTAAAAATTTACAAATAGTATTGAGCGACGAAGTGGACTTGGTAGCAAATTGATTTAACCTGTAAAAGACAAAAAAAAAAATCATCCATTTGATCTCCAAGCCATCTTGCTTAAGGATCTCGCACAAAATCCTGTGCACGATGACATATGACGTCACGAGTAAAAGTATCAGGTAAGTAGGATTTTTTAAAAAAATTTTACACTATTATTTATATCAGATGCCGCGATCATGTATGAACACGTCATCTAAGGGGTACAATGATGGGGAGGGACGCAATCATCACTCCCTGTCATTGCACCCACTACTTACAAAGAAATGTGCTTCGAGACGAAGTAATTCATCAGAAAGCAATTTGTTTTGTAAAATTTGGTGAAGCAGTCTAATCGAATTTTTGAATAATTCTATTCATCTCTAGTCACAAACACAGTGCTTGCGATTTTTTTTCAGAAAACTGGTCCAGGGAGATGATACATCTCTCCTTATGTCCCCATGTACAGTTGCAAACTTTAACATGAATTTTTTTTATGGTGGTTTTGGAGCAGTGGCTTCTTCCTTGCTGAGTGGCCTTTCAGGTCATGTCGATACAGGCTAGGTTTTACTGCTGATGTGGACACTTTTGTACCTGTTTTTTCCAGCCTCTTCACAAGGTCTATTGCTATTGATCTTAGATTGATCTGTAATTTTAACACCAAAGTACATTCGTCTGTAGGAGACGGTGCACATCTCCTTCCTGAAGTCTGATGGCTGCGTGGGTCCATGATTGCAATGCAAAAAAAAAACAAACATAAAAATGCTTTTTATGCTTTTTTTGTATTGCATGATGATGGTTTTATGAGCTTGAAATAAAAGTTTGGAGTTTTTAACCACAAGTGCCAGAAGCTTTGTCCAAGATTCACAGCATAAGGCCCCATTCACACGTGTGAATGGGGCCGTATCTATTCTGCAATATTGCGGAATAGATGCGGCCCCATTCACCTCTATGGGAGCGGGGAGCCGCCGCACGGAGCTCAGAGCTTAGCCCCATGCAGGCTTACCATCCTCCCCCACAGTTGTCAGAATCATGCATCCCATCATCCCCACATGCCCCAACAGCAATAAGAAACAGGTTCACCATAACCCCTCCCCCGCAAACACATGCAGGCTAACCACCAACCCCACCCCCCAAGATAGTCAAACGCCTGCTCCCCATCTTCCCACATTTCTAAACAGCAGGCATACCATTCTCTCCCACCCCCCAAAGTTGTCACAAATTTGCTCCACATTGTCCCAACCGTCCTGCCCTCACCCCCATATTAGTCACCATGCTCCTTTATCTTATTCCCAAGCTCACCAGCTTCCTTTAATCTGGCTGCTCCACCCAAGGTACAGTAACAGATAGCAGCAGCGCTGCTCAACCAGCCATGAGGTAGCAGCAGAATGCCTAGGGACAGGCCTAGGAGACGTGCCCTGCATGGCACGTCTCACATCTCTTCATTTATTAAAAACACAGTTTAGTGTATCGCTGCACTACACAGCCAGCCCGTGAGGTAGCAGAGTCTATTCTGCTGGCTGGCATGGTGGGAAACAACAAGGGCAGCAGGCCTGGCAGGTCTGACATTAATTGGTTTATTAAAGATGCAGCCACCACAAATTGCAGCGGGGTGCCAGTAAAAAGCAGCCTGCGTGCCACCTTTGGCACACGTGTGGGGTGTTGCCGACCCCTGCTCTAAAGCACTGTGTACATCCAAAGGTTGCTGTAAAAGAGTGAGTGAATACACGTCTATTTACACTTTACATATTACTGCTTGTACAGATAAACACAGGACTTTCAGGCATTTGGAAATTGTTCCCAAGGATGTATCGGACTTGAGAAGGTCAAGGTCCACAATTCTTTTTCTGGTGTCTTGCCTAATTCCTTTTGTTTTTCCCATGATGTCAAGCAAAGAAACAAATAGGCCTTGAAGGCAGATCTAAAGTACTGCCACAGGTACACCTCCCAATAACACAAATGATGTCACTTAGCCTTAGAAATAGCGTAGAACTCAGTAACCAGCCCCAATGTGGCAGAATAAATGTCTCTTCTTACTGGAGAACAAATTAGGAGATGTAGTACATCCAACAGCAGCAAAACACAGTTCCAACTGTGCACAATATAGTTCTTCACACATAGCGATGTATGGATTTAGGCATGAGTGGGAGTTATGGCCCTCATCCTTCTCTATCTGTCTCCAAGTCTCTTCCAGTAGATTCTATGGCGGGTAATACTGTAGTACTTTTTCGATGGTGGCTGTAATACAGGGTTTCAAAGATACGATTGACCAAGTTGTGTCCATGTGAGAAGGGTGTCTTAACAGTGTCCTTCACTGCAGTAAAGTCTTAACAGCTTTAGATACAGGTTACCTTACTGACGCCAATGCTCAGCCATGCAGACTCTAGGTTCTCTAGTTCTCTCCTCTGTCTTACTCCTTCTCTGTAGATTTTTGGGCTCTTTCTTTCAAACTCCAGTCTAGACTGCTTAAAAATTAGAGACAGAGCCAGTCCACACTGAATCCTACTAGGGCTAAGCCAGGATTGTTAACCCCGGCTGTGCCATCCATACCTGGTTATACTGGGTGCAATACCATAGCATGACATAACATAACATTACATAACATAGTGAAATAAACATTTTGCAGATAGTTTCCAGCTGTATGTGTTCTCTGAAACGCAGCAGGTTCGGGCAGGTTTTCTGGAACAGGGTGACAATGAGCTGTTTGCATACAAGCACAAGTGCAGGAAATCTGCTATTCATCACTGCGGTTTGTATTCTTTTTTTTTTATCATAGACATTTGTATGTGGCAGCAACACATTCATAAGACAGTCAATAGACAAAATGTGGAGTGGCACTATTATATTTGCCATTAGACTTCTGCATATAATTTAAAATGGGCTGGAGAAGTCAGGGACAAACAGTAATATATTCACAATTGGTAATTTTGTTCTCTTTTATTGCAATTGTATAATAAGAGAACGGCTTTATTAGCGCTAGGATGCCCTGAAGCTGCTGGTGTCTTATTTTCTGCAGAGCAACGGCTCAATTGTAAGCAGAGGAGGCTGGAGAACAAAATCAATTTCTATTGTTTATGACGTGGGAATCCTGGGTACTCTGCATTCAGGGAATTTTTATTAAAGGCATTGTAAGGCTATATTCACACGTACATGAAAAATGGCTGTGATAGTTCTTTTTATAATGACCATCAGACAGTCTTTTTTTGAACCAATAGAAGTCTATAGGGCTATTCATATGGCCGTATATTTAACAGCCAGTGAAAAGCTGGCATCAAAAAATAGGACGTCTCCTATTTTTGGCCATTTTCACAGCCAGATAGACCCCATTGAAATCAATTGGGCCCTTTTTACCATCCATTTTTGTTACTGTTGTGTGAATGTAGCCTAAATGTATATATGTAGGTATCCTCTTAAAGGGGTTACCCTGGAACTTATATTGATGACCTACTGTATCCTCTGGATAGGTTATCAATATCAGATCGTCAGGGTTCCGACACCTGGGACCCCCACCAATCAGCTGTCAGAAGAGGCCTGAGCCCCGTGAGCACCACGGCCTCTTCCTACAACGTCACTGTACAACGGTCACATGGCCTAGTTGCAGCTCAGCCACATAGAAGTGGGGGATGAGCTGCAGTACTAAGCACAGCTACTATACTATGTACAGCGCTGTGGTCACCAGAGCTACTGGGAGCGCGACAGCTCCCTGGAATAGCTGATCAGCAGGGGTGCCGGAACTCAGCCCCCTGCTAATGCTATAACGATGACCTATCCTGAGGATAGGTCATCATTATCTTTATTTGAATAACCCCTTTAAGGGCCGGGCAAATTTTCTTTTTTTTTCCTTCCTGCCTTCTAAGAGTCATAACTTTTTAAGTTTTCCGTACACATAGCCACATGAGGGCTTAGGTTTTTTTGCGGGACAACTTGTATTGTATCATGGCACCATGTAATTTACTATATTTTGTATTGAAAAATGGGGAAAAAGTCTTGGTGTGTTAAAATTTTTTAAAAAATGAAACTCCAATTTGTTTTTTGGGTTTTTATGTTGTTCACTGTGCGCTTTCACTGTGTGTAAAATAACATGACAGCCATTTCCTGCAGGTCACTACAATTACAGCAATACCACATTTATATAGCTTTATTATGTGTTACTACTTTAAAATTACTACTAATTTACTACTAAAAATTTCGTTTGCATCCACATATTCTCACACCCATAATTGTTTTTTTTACATATTTCTGTATAGAGAGCAGTGTAAGGGCATTTTTTTTTTTGCAGAGCAAGCTGACAGGCTACCCTATAATGGTTGTGGAGGCGTGTGTGTGTGTGTGTGTGTGTGTTTGGGGGCAGGGGTGTCAAAAAGACTCTCGCATAGGGCACCATGTACCATGTAACCTAAGGCATGCCCTGTGACTACCCCTTTAAACCCCCCCCCTCATCTCCTAAACTAATTCTATAAAATATCAGAAGTGTAATGTAAAGCTCTTAAACCTTTATGCAAAAACAGTAGCAGGGCCACCATCTACCACTGAAATGCAGAAGTCATCTTATGTCTCAGAGGGGTCTTTGGGTCACCTGTGGCACCAAGGCCCAAGGTACATGTGCTACTTCTGTACAATTAGAATCATCTCCAGTCTTGGACGTGTCTGGTTCACTTGTAGTCATGTACCTGTAAATTTAGGTCTTATGCCTTTACTTCCATGTTCTTTTCATAGATAATCGTACCTCAGAAGCTCAAGATTGTGTCTGTTTTCTTCTACTGTTTACAATGCGGATGGCAGCAGGAATACAGATGATTGTGGCAGGTATCGGCTGCCAGCAAATATTGCAGAGAGAAGAGAGCTTGGTGTTTTTATAGGCAATCTGCCTTCTGCAGAGTCAGAGCTAACATAAGCTTTGTTTGTATCCAAATACTCCAATCTTTTTTCTGTGTGAGAAAGCTGGATGTGTTCCAGTGGATACAATGATTATACAGATAGCGAATAATATATGTGCGCAATAAAGGGAAAATCCACACGCCATTAATTCATGACATGATCACAAATCATTGTTTTTCATACTGGAATAAATTGTGTTTTAGCGGTTGATTGATCACTCGGGCTTATGGAGAATTGGGCCAAGGATAAAAGTTATATCTACTCAGGAACGTTCCTCTTCTGTTCCTACCTACAAGCAAACTCCTATACCTTCTGCTTACTAGCAGGGGTGGATTGGCCATAGACTCTACAGGGAAATTTCCCGGTGGGCCAATGCCGAGGAGTGCCACCCAAGCCCTCGTCATGGCCACCAGCCGGGTACATGATGATCTGATTCTCTCCTACGGACCTGGCCAGCAGCCGCAGGAGTTCTCCTGAATTCAACTGTATCTGTGTCCTAAGGACAGCAATACAGTTGAATACTGTTCAACAGGTGGCAGTATTTTGAGGTATTTAGTTCAGTTGGGACAGTATATTGCTCTGGACTATGGTATTGCTGGCCCTGCCTAATTATGTTGCCCCCACCTACTGTCCATTTGGACCTACCTACAACATGTAGCCACCTACGTTTTTTTTCCAGGGCCACTTTTCGTTCCCAATCTGTCCCTGCTTACTAGGATTGGTAAACTTAGTTACAAATATACACATAACAGTCCACATTTACCATGGCAGCTAGAAATAAAAACTCCTCCATACCATTAATGGAGGTCACTGTCTAGGAGCTACACAAAGGTATGTGGACACCTGACCAACACAGAAAAATATGTTGGGTGATCCAAAAAGATAATAGCACAAAACACACAAGTAAATCAACTAAAGAATTGTTGAAAAGGAAGCAGATTTGAGTCCAGACCTTAACTCAAGACGCCATGGCAAGGGCTGTGTACTCAAGATATCCCAAAAATAGTGATGAAGTAAAACACATTTGCAGGGAGGAATGGTCCATGATTACTCCTCTGCATTGTGCAAATCCTATTTTCAGCTACAGGAAACGTTTGGTGAAGGTGATTGCTGCTAAGGGGATCCGGTCACCGCCATGGCCAGTGATTGGCTGCAGCCATGTCAAACCAGTTGTTTTTTTTGTGAGGGAGCCCAGTTTACCATTGCAGGCTTGGAGAAAAGCAGAGAGCCAACACCAGAAAGCAGATAAGTATGCTTCCCTTTACAGGTCTGGCCAAGTTGGGGGGAGGATTTCATCTGTGCACATGGCCCATTTCACACAATGTGTGAAGTAACATTAAAAGAATGTATATTGCGTTGTATTGTTTCCTATAAGAAGTGGTCTTGATTGATGGTCTTTCAGAGCTACTTTGGAAACTGAAAGGTGGAATCTGATTGGAAGCTATGGGCAACTAAGCCAGTTTGATAAATCTCCTCCATTGTGTGGTACCACTGGATTGGTTAATCTCACCACCACATTGACAATGAGGTCAGCTTTTTTCCCCACCTGTATGTTTTTAAGTACTCCGAATCTTTACAATCTCTTCTGGTACGGCTCTCAGTTGTATTGCAGTTTTAATAGATTTCCTAAGTATAATAGATTTTTCATGTTTCCTCTGTTGGGCAGATACAATGGTTCCCCGGATATCCATAAGGCAGCATATTACCATTAACAGTAAACCGACCATAATAATCTGCACAATGTAATACAAAGTTAATAACAGCACTAATTCTACTTGGATGTCTGAATGTACCAAAATTGATTAGAATTTTACAATATAATTACATTTTCCATTAGAAGACAGTATTTGACTTCTGTTTTTATATAATCAAAGTAACATTTTAATAAATATATAACCAAACCTGATACATGAAGCAAAGGAAAAGCCCTACCTTCTGACTGCCCCAGTTATTTGTCAGTCCATTATAACCTGACCTACATATTAACACTAACTACCCATAATAAGCGCAAATAAAAACCTGTTGTAAACCTAATCCTAGCACTTGTGAGGGGCACTCCAGATGGCATAACTGTCATGCTGTTATAAGAGAAAATACAGCCGGACCGCTGCTATAGGAGGAGGTCCAGACTACACAGCCAGACTGCTGTTATAGGGGGAGTTCCAGACTACTTATCCAGAATGCTGTCATAGAGGGGGTCCAGACCATACAGCCGGACCACTGCTATAGGAGAAGGTCCCGACTATACATCCAGACTGCTGTTATTGGGGAAGGTCCACATTACACAGCTAGACTGCTGTTATAAGAGGAGGTACAGACTACACAGGCAGGCTACTGTTATAGGGAGAGGTCCAGACTACACAGGCAGACTACTGGTATAGGGGCGCTCTAGACTACACAGCCAGACGGCTGCTATAGGTGGAGGTCCAAACTACACAGGCAGACCACTGTGATAGGAGGAGGTCCACACTACACAATTAGCGAATATGTGCGCTCCCATGATCCTGGCCACCAGGTCCAGGAAAAGCAATAGTAGACCATGCAACAACAACAACCAGTAAACAATGAAAAAGAGGAGGTAAAGAAAACAAGAGAAGGATCCAATTTCAGTAATTATAAGCATTTGGTAAGCTGTTTATTTCACAGTGATGTACTAGTAGAAATGCGATACCATGATGGGAATATCCATATAATCCCTATCCCTGGATCTACCCCAGACCTGCCCAGGATCACGCAATTCTCAGTGAGGATTACATAAGCCCCGCTTATTTTTGAACAGGGATAAATTGAATTTGTTTTTGGGATTGACTGAAATTCGAAAATTTGGGTCCCAGCAAATTCAGTATTGACAACGTAACCACCTGTGTGTAGCCACCAAGCTCTATGCTACATTATTGTGGGTAACCAATAAGATTGTGTCCTCTGTGACAGTATTTAACTGTAAGCTTATTTCCTCAGTTTGAGTGGACCACTGCTCAAGTTAGATCTTAATGAATCCATGTGTGTCACAGTGCCATCTTCTAGTGGGCTACAGTGCAATGGGCATAGGCCACACCCATAGATTTCTGACCCTTTTATAGATTGCATTAACCTTTTTAACCTCTCACAGCCATTTTTTTTTTCATTTTCATTTTTCTTATCCCTGCCTTCCATCTATTTTTTCATCAACAAAGTCTCTGATGAGTGTGAATGGCAATCTCTTGTACAAGCAATGGAAGATAGTGAACTCGCTATAAACATTCTCCTAGCAACACCAGTTGCATTTGGAATTCAAAAATGAAGACGAAAAAAAATATGCTTTTAGATAATTTATTTTATGTACCTTTAGAAATGATGATACAAGTCAAAGGAAGATCCTCTCTCCAGCTCTGTGAATCATGTCTGACAAACAGTAAAACACTAAAGGACACACGATGTGAGCTCATGGAGGAGGAGGAGTTATAGGATAAATAACATGAAAATTACAACACAGATAACTTCATAAAGCCAAATAAAACAATGGCCAAGAGATGGCAGTAAAGTAAGTGGTTAACAGACATAATACAATTAAGATGGATTCTAAATGAGAGCTGTAGCTGGGACAGCACATGGGACAAGTTGTATTTTTTATGGCACCATTGAATATTCCATATCATGTACTGAGAAATTTTAAAGAAATAATTTGTGGGATGAAATGTTTTTTTTTTTTGTTTTTTGGGGGGTTACATTTTTACTGTGTTTACTGTGCAGTAAAAATTACTTTTATTTTGCGGGTCAGAACAATTATGACAATACCAAATTTGTACACGTTTTTGTTATGTTTTACCACTTCAAAGTGTGATGACACAAAGTAAAATTTTCTTTGTGTCATCACATTCTTTTTTTATTTTTCCATCAATGGAGCTTTGTGAGGGCTTGCTTTTTGTAGGGAAAGGTATGTTTCTTACTGGTTTTACTATTTTGGGGTACATATGACTTTTTGCTAATTTTCTATTCTATTGTTATTTTGGCAGGCGAGATGACCAAAACACATCCGACAACCACAGTGTATAGGGCACATTCAGCTGCTGAATGTGGACCTGATGAGGATGATTAAGCTGTATCTGTAATCTTTATTAAGATTTAGAACTAGAAAATACAAACATAACTTCAGAAAATGGCATTCCTCATGTAGGCAGAGTTAATACAAGGCGCTTACTAATGTATTTTGATTCTCCATATTGCTTCCTTTGCTGGCTGGATTCATTTTTCCATCACATTATACACTGCTTGTATCCAGAGGTTATGACCATCCTGCAATCCAGCAGTGGTGGCCGTGCTTGCACACTATAGAAAAAGGCAGCCTACTGTCCAATCCCTTTTACCTCACTCTACTGGTGATGGCAGGCAGCCGGAATGCTATATTTTACCTCTATGTCCATACAAAGAAAATTAAGCTCAAACTGCTATAAAGACATATTAAGACATTAAACAACTCCAAATGACTTAAATCCTAAATGCTACTTGCTCATAAAAGGTGGAGATTCACTTTAAGACACTTTTCCTATAGGCAGGAGGTAAGCACTGTGTTTACAAATGCTTGCCTCTCTTGAGTTTTCTAGAATGGATATGTGTCAGCCAAGAAGACACATTATTAGTTTGAGTAATTAATAACAATTAGTGCTAATTATATTATTTTCATACAAAATGTTATCAGTTAGAAATGCAATTAATCTCGATGTATCTCAAGGCTGATTATTTAAGATTGCCTCGGCAAGTCAGGAGAGTGGAGCTCTTTCATGATAAGATGGCCTATTTTCACCACATGGCAGAGATTAATGAAGTTAATGATTTATTCATTTGGAGGCAGAGCTGCGGATCTACAGGCTATAAGATGTGATTGAAAAACAAAACTTCATTGTTTGAAAACTCGAGGGCCCCATATGTTATAAAAGCAACTTCGAGTTTAAAGGGGTTGTCCCACTTCACCATTACTAAGGTGAGATGGGACTAAGCGCCGACCACCAGGTGCCTGGGAAACAGCGGATCGGCCTGGCACTGGTTGTTTCAGTAGTTCCCATTGCAGTGCATGGAAGCAGCTTGTAACACAGCAAGTTATGCTGTACCACACCACAATGGGAGCTACTGAAACAACCAGCGCAAGGCCACTCCTCTGTTTACTGGACACCTATCATCTTGCCTTCAACCCCTTTAATTGGGTTTTCCAGGTTTTTAGAAGTTTTAAAATTCTCCATGAATAAACTGACAACTGTAAGTTATCATGCCCCTTCATGACACTCAGCAGGGGTGCACCACCAATGAGGCCAGGTGAGGCGATCGCCTCAGGCAGCACCAAGATAGGGGCTGCCGAAGGGCAATGGGCTGAAGGGAAGGGCTTAGGTTAAGAAATTGGCATTGGGGAGGGGGGGTGCCATTTCAGTTTTCGCCTCAGGCAGCAGAAAGGCTAGGTGCACCCCTGAACTCAGTGCCCCACCATGTAAGGACATGTCCAACTGATTATTTTTGGAAAGTGGAAGGAACCACAGCAACTCAGCCATGAAGTGGAGACCACATAAAGCTTCAGAGCGTGGTCACCGGAGTTCTGAGGAGCATAGTGCATAAAAGTCACCTATGTTCTGCTGACTCCATAACTGCAGAGCCCAAACCTCCTCCGCCAAAAAAATCAGCACAACTGTGCTATGCCAGGAGCTTCATGGCATGGGTTTCCATGGCAGAGCATCTGCATGCAAGCCTTACCTTATCACCAAGCACAATGCCAAGTGTCAGCTGGAGTGGTGTAAAGCGCATTGCTACTAGACTCTGCAGCAGTGGAAACATATTCTGTGGACTGATAAATCACACTTGTTTATCTGGTAGTCTGATGGACGAGTTTTTTGACTGCCAGGACAATGTTACCTGCCTGACTGCATTGTGCCGACTGTAAAGTTTGGCGAAGGAGGGATAATGCCATGGGGGTTTTATTTCAGAGGTCACCTAGGACCCTTAGTTCCAGTGAAGGGGAATCTAAATGTTTCACCAGACCAAGACATTTTGGACAATAGAATGCTTCCAACATTGTGTGAAGAGTTTAGAGAAGGCCCTTTTCTATTCCAGCATTGCTGTGCCCCAGAGCACAAAGTAAGGTCCATAAAGAGATGGTCTGGTGTGGAAAAACTTGACTGGAGTCCTGACCTCAACCACATCGAACACCTAGAACAGAGGTCCTCTCATCCAACATCAGTTTGTGTCCTCAAAAATGGTCTTCTGGATAAATGGGTAAAAACTTTCAACAGAGACTCCTAAATCATGTAGAAAGCCATCCCAGAAGAGTGGAGGTTGTTTTATTTGCAAAGAAGGGGATGCACTCCATATTGATACCTATGGATCTAGAATGGGAGGTCATAAAAACTTCTGTAGCTGTAACAGGTAAGTGTCCCGATACTTTTATCCATGTAGTTGTATATATTTTATTCTCTGATTTTTATTTTCTGATTTAGCTGCAATTTAGGGCTGGTTTTGTCTTTCATTCTCAGTGTTTTCTGGTATTTATAACTTTACATATTCTGTCCCTTTTCCCAGAGTCGGTTTCATGGGATACACATCATAAAAGAAATTTTGCAGGCCGGCACAACATATTTTGGAATGCAAATCTTGGCATCATTGAACAGACAGATAAAACACGATTCTTTGGTTTGGGCAAATTAAACATTTTTATATTGGTGATGCTTTGAAAAGTGTAATAGCTTCGGGGAATAGTTTAGCAGAGAGCAGCACGAGCGTTAATGAAGGACAGAATTACTCAAACAGTAAAAGATAATATTTTCCCGTAATGAGATGGTGGGACATTTCAAGAAAAACATTGCAATGTTCCATAAAATAAATTGCTAATCTGTATGTACCCCAAAATGTCAGATAACCTTCAACTCAACTCTTCACATAGACCAGTGGTCTCCACCCTCTGGTTCTCCGGCTACCGCAAAACTACAGCTCAAAGTATGCCTAGGCGTCCATTGACATGGCCATAATATAATTCTAAGAGAAAGCTGTACCTTTATTAACAGCTCTGATCGGGAGTCATATTGTAGATCCAGAATCTGAAGGAACCTGCCACAATTCATAGAGACCCCATGTACATTTACAAAAGATCTATTCCTGTTCACTGCAATTAAATCATGAGGTAAAGATGTTGTATGATAGGTGGTATGAAAGACACTCCAGCTTAATATATCCAGGGAAATTTATCATCCCCCACAACCTTTTTTTGTTGTTGCAAAACCCCTGGGAAAGTTGCCGTGGAAAATACCTAAAAGTGGCCCTCATGTTGCAGGCGGGTCCAAATTGATAGAAGGCAGGGCAACACGGGTAGGCAGTGCCAACGGATGGGGCTGACACAAGTAGGGGGGTCAGCAATACCATAGTGTAGGACAAAATATTATCCCATCAGAACTAAATACCACAGTGCAGCACTAGATACCGCCCCATCAGAACTAAATACCACAGTGCAGCACTAGATACCGCCCCAGAAGCTGTCCCTCTGTGGTGGCCACCAATAGCTGCACGTTCTGTCCTCCAGTTGTCTCTAAATAAGACATATTGTAATTCTATGACTAGAATGTGATAGTTCCTAAAAAAAAAAAAAAAAATACCTGTATAAAACAGGAAATCTTAACATATTATGAGGAGCAGTGGCTAGTGTTAAAACTACAGGATTTTAGGTATTTCTTAATTATAGATAATTACATGGAAAATTCTAAATGAAAAGATTTTTAACATAAAAAATGTGGTTTGAACAATAGGTCATTTTCTGATGACACAGTCCCTTTAAATTCAAGGGTTCACCTACTTTTTTTCCCCCTGCATTATGGATGTTTACTGAATACGGTATTCTCAATAAAGGACATGAGTGATACAACTGTTTGTGTTTTGTCTATAACTGTGACTTCAGACCACATTTTGAGACCACACTCGAGTGCTTCAGTGATGACTGACCTTCTGGAAGTTTCTTCAATCTACACACACACGATCTCAGCTAGGGTGATCATTGGCTTCTGTGTCACCTCTCTTACCCTTCTCCCCTGATTACTTAGTATAGTGGGGTAGCCAGCTCCTGGTTGTTCCAAACTTCTTCCATTTAAAAATTATAGAGGCCACTGTGCTTTTGGGAACTTTCAGTGCAGCAGAAATTTTTTGACTCCTTCTCCGGATCTGTGCCTCCACACAACCCTGAGGTCTACATGCAGTTTTCCTTCCTCATGGCTTGGTTTTTGTTCTGATATGCATTGTAATCTGTGAGATTCTATATAGACACAGCTATTTCCTTCCAAATCATGTCCAATCAACTTAATTTACCATTGGTGGAATCCACTCAAGGTGTAAAAACATCTGAAAGATGATCAAGAGAAATGGGAGGTCCCCCGAGCCAAATTTCAAGTGCCAAAATCTGAAATTTTAGTTTTTCCTTTTTATTAAATGTGCAAAAATTTCTAAAAATCTATTTTCACTTTCTCATTATGGGGGACTGGGACTGGGTGCAGATTGATGGAGGAAAACATGATTATTTTTTTTTGGGCGAAAAAAATGAAAGAATCGGAATTATGTGGATGAATAAAAAATAAAAGTCAGCAAAAAAAAAGAAAAGAAAAAACTATTCAAAAAATGATATGATGTAGTCAAAGAAAATACTCGTGGAATACTGATCTTTTGTTTGCACAGTACAATATTACATATAACTGGGACAAGTTTTGGATTCACGGCAGTCGATTTTACTCTTCAGAGCAGAAAAGTAATCATCCGTAGAGATAGAGTTTCTGAACACGTCTCGTTCTTTGAAGAGAATTCCCTTTTCTAATCTTATTTTTTGCATTGGGGGCAGATAAGCTTAAGAACCTGCATTTCCTAGGTGTATGGCATAACAGAAAAATGAGTTAAGCTCTGTAAATGTTTTACTTTTGAGTACATACAGTATTTAGATTTTATTAACTTTCCATTGGTACCATTAACATGTCTGCCTTCTTGCAAAAACAACTCCACTCTGTCCAGGGGATGTGGGTACAATTGCAGGTATTCTTCCTTGAAATTAATAAGGTTGAGCTGCCATACCACATACAACCTATGAGTAAGGGATGCATTATATTTGCATGAAAGTAGTCATCATTTTCTGATTTTGGTCAACCCCTTTAATGGTAAAGAAGAAGGGCATTTTCATGTATGGTATTAGCTGGTCATCTTCACCATTAGTATGGGCAGAAAGTCAGGCCTAATGAAAGACACCATAGCAAATTGGATTATAGTACTCTTGATAGCATGATCTACTGGTTTCTTCCATGTACAGTAATTGGCTAATTCAGGATTTGCTAGGTCAATAGTGGAAAAATATGAATCAAATATAACTTGTGCCCAGGTGTTGATAATATTCTCTTTGGTAGAAATCACAGTATTCAAATATTTCAGATCAAAAGAAAGACAAAAATATCTCTTCCTGCCTATGAAAATCTGACACAACTTTGGGTAAAAAGGAATGATCCAACCTCCGAACTAACCTATCAGCAGAAATTCAGATAAAGGCTTGTTTTTACTCTCAAAGCTTGTACTCTACTACTCTCCAAGCAGAGTGATTGCTACTAAAAACACAGTCTTTAGGGGTGAGAAATTTTAAGGAAATTTCTCAAAGGGCTCAAAAGGAACACTACTTAACCCCTGATAATACCAAATTAAAATTCCAAGGGGAAACAGAAGATCTAATCCTGTGTCTCAGTCTCAGGGCTCCTTTTAAAAATCCATGGGTAAGCTGCAATATTTTAGTCAAAAACTGCATTTAGGAGAGAGATATGAACTTCAGTGGTAGACACTAACAAAACCCTTCCTGTAAAAATTTTAAAATAAGTTGAATGGAAAACTTCACAGGAGAGACATCCAACTGTCTCCAGCAGGCACAATATCTATTTTTTTTATTTTTGAAGAGATTTTTGAAGTGACATCTTTCCTTCTGGAAGACAAGGTATTGATTACCTCATATGAAAGGCCCTTAGCTATAAGAACCAGACCTTCAGTATTCAAACTGTAAACTTGAAGATGCAGTAGGAATATGTTAACACCTCCCAACCAGCGTAGAGCTCTCTAAGATTTGAAGACCTCTTTGACTAAGCTGGAGACCATTCCCTCACTGTTGGAATGAAAGTAGTTATCAATTCTAAATGAGCCATTGCCTGTCGGATAGAACAGGATGTCATGTCCCTAAAGTTTGCGATTTGATTCTAGATTTGTATTATCTTTTCTGGAGGGAGAAATATCTTCTAACATACAGAATATAGAAGAAGCCCTAGAAACACCCTCATCTAAAAAGGGGAGGGTTTGGAATTCTTCTAATTTTTATTTCATCCCACTGGGTACAACAGTTGATACATCTGTAAAATGCATTGTCCAATGAAAATACTGAATCTCCCAGAATCAAGAGGTCGTCTGTGTAATGAAAAATCACAATATTTATCCTTCTCAGGTGAGCAACTACCTCTAACATGACCTTTGTGAAAACTCGAAGAGCAAAAGTTATCCCAAAGAGAAGAACCTGGAACTGAAAGTGTTGTAACTCCCTTTTTATATAAACTGCTGGTCTTAAGGATCAACAGGAATATGATCATATGCATCCTGAAGAGCCAATGTAGTCCCTTTCTTGTAGAACATTTGTTGATTTTACAGTCTCCAATTTGAATATTTCATATTTTATCAGCTTGTAGAGCCATTTCAGATTTATTATAAGCTAAAAGGACCCATTGGGCTTCTTGACCAGAAACACCGTTGAGTAGTATACCTTCCTCACCTGGTCTGACGGCACATGAGTAATCACTACCATTGACAATAGATCTGAAATGCCACTTTCTGGAGCCTGCTGTTACTGGAGAGATTTCTGTATTGGAGTAATCCTGAAAACCAAGGAATGGGAAGGAACTGAATACTGTACCCATTTCTTAACATGTTTAGAAATCCATTGATTTGTGGTAATTTTATCCAAGGCCCCCACTCAACCTGTGGCATCATTGCTTAGAGGACTTGTTCTGAGGTTGAAGAGAAACCTCTTATTTTTTCTCTCTTTTTGGACTCGAAGGACATCCCCAGACTGGGACACAAAGCCCACCTGGCTGTATTAGTAAGAGCAGTAGTTCTGGCTGCTAATCTGACTGATTTCGTGTGATGACATTTTCACTGCCTGGCCCTGTCAAAGTTCAGAAGGTACAACAGTTGCAGAGAGATCTGAGTCTGTAGGAGTAATGGCAACGCCCCGATTTTCTCAGAAGTGCAGGCAGATATGAACATGGGACCAACTCAGATGCCTTCAGCTGCCAAGTGCACATGTAACAGGTCAACCAGTTTCATAGGTACAAATCTGCTGACAGATGCCCTTTAACACTGACTCATACTTTAGACCTGATTGCTGAGGCACAGTATGACACAAATGAGCCCCTTTTATATCATTCCTACCTCCAGACCTCAGACTACGTGGCGACATCCATCTTGAATCTCAGGCCACAATGTGCAGCCAATCATCACTTCTGCCTACCATGCACCAGAAGAGAGCCTAGATGGGAAGCAGACACTCTCCACAGACACTTTTCCTCAGGCCCCCATGACATTATCCACTGGAGGCAAACCTATCAGGACAGTGGCAGCTGAAGTGTCTAGTCACCATGGCTGCCTGCCACAATAGCGAGCTTGTGAGAGGAGAGGTAGACCTAAAGAATTACACAGCCATGTGCAGCACAGACAGCATCTAGACAGAGAGTGACTCAGTAAGGTCCTGGTAGGTTGTCACAAGTATCTGGAGCCATGTTGACTGCAGTGCATCCCAAAGCTGCTGGAGGGAGTATGGCAGAGCATCCATAAAGCCAAGACAATGATTGAGGTGGTCCCACAGATGCTCAATTGGGTTCAAGTCTGGGGAACTAGGGGGCCAGGGTAGTACTTGGAAGTCTAGCCCTGTAACATCTTGCATTGTCTTGCTGGAAGATCCCATCCACCCCAGGGAAGACAATTAGCATGTATGGGTGTTCGTGATCATCAAGGATGGATTCATACCCAAATCGGTTGACAGTGCCTTCCATAAGGACGGGTGGCCCAAGAGAATGCAAACAAAACTTTCCCCAGACCATAACGCTGTCGCCATCAGCTTGGATTCTTTCAGCAATGATTGCAGGGTCATCACTTATTGGAGAAGGCAACCCTTTGCCAATTAGCGCAGGTCCAATTCCAATAATGCTGAGAAAATTGAAGCCTTTTCTGCTGATGCACTACTTTGGAGCCCCATACGCAGTAGGGTTCGCTGAACTGTTGTTTTAGCCCCCTGGTTCTTATTGGAGGTGAGCTGCTTCACTGTTGTGTATCGGTCCACCCTTGTGCACCTTCATAGCTAACATTCACCTCTCAACATCCATGGCATGTGGTGCTTCACAGTTTCCACAACGTTTATTTGCAGTGGCGACATTTGTCCACTCGCTATACACTTTCACCACAGCAGCATGGGAACAGTTCACAAACTGCACAGCTTCAGAAATACTGCCAGCCTTGGCCCGAAAGCCATTAATCTCTTTTTGCAAATCTGATAAATTCTCCCTTTGACAAATAACATATACAATGAATATCTGTGTAGACAGCCTATCACACTTTACATACCCACCAAGCCATATCACGATACGCGACTTCCTTCATGAGCTACGTACATACAGCAAACATGAAAAGTAGAAATAATATGACTCGACTGTGTATGACACTAATAAGGCCCCTTTATAAACTACATTTTTTAATCCACTAATTATAGATGCCACTTGATAACATGGTTATGAGCATACGATCAATACTGTTATTTGTACCTACCCCTTTAACACTAAATTACAATGATCACAGAAAAACAAGAATATTTGCCACAAAAAATAATTCAACATATTCAAAAATCTTTTATTTACAATATTTATTTTAAAAAATTAAAATGGTTTGCAGTTTTTTCTTTTTTCAGGCCACATGTAAAAAAACAAAAGCTGTCCATACAGGTAACAGTGACATATACACAGCAGGATGTATACAATACATCCACCTATTACAGAGATGTTACTCCTTTGTTTTTGTGAAATCAAAGGGCTTCCACCACTGTGCAAACTGTAAAACCTTCTTCCTCTGATCATCAAAGTTCTCCCGCATGGCTTTCCTCCAGACTCTAGGCTCCAGATCCATCATGCCACCGATGATTTCCTAGAAAGCACAAACATGTTCTCATAAACTGCTTTGTAGCTGCCGCCTGTATACACTACAGAGAGGGGGATCCAGCACTGGGCTTTGTACTTACATTGGAGCGCCATTCCTCTTTTCGAATATACCTGTAAGACCAGGGGCAGACTGGCCATAGATCCCACATGGAAATTTCACGGTAGGCCGATGCCCAGGGAGCAGGGGCGGACTGGGAACGTAAAGTGGCCCTGGAAAAAATACTAAACGTGGCCCCGTTTTGTAATGGGATCCAAAATAATGGAAGGCAGGGCCAGCAATACCATATTGTGGCACATTATACCGGCCCAACAGAGCCAAATACCACAGTCTATCACAAAATACTGCCAGCAGCACAAAATATACCCCAAAAAACTTCCACTGGCTGGCCGTAAGGAGGGCCCAGACGCCCCCATGGGCATCTGCCTACCGGGTAGTTTCCCTGTAAGGTCTATGGCCAATCTTCCCTTGCCAGGGGGCCACCCGAGCCCTCAGCAATTAATGCTAGGAACATCAGGTACTTATGCATCTGACCAGATGCCACAGGTGCCCTCCTGAATTCAACTATATAGTTGTCCTCAGGACAGGGATACAGTTGAATACTGCGGCAGAAGTTATTTGTGCTGCACTGTGGTATTAAAGGCTCTGTCTACTTCTGTTTTCCCTACCCTGGCTACTTGTGTTGCCCACCTTCTGTCAATTTGGACTGACCTACAACATGGGGCCACTTTTACTTTTTTTCTTGGGAGAATAAGTTCCCAGTCCACCCCTGTGTATGATTGGTGATCTATGACATCTGGGGTAAAGGCACTACCATCTACATACAGCTAAAAGGTGTGCAACTTCTGGCTGTTACCTCAAATCTTAAAAACTAGCATTTTGTGGTAATGAAAACATAAAATAAGTACCTTGCCAAAGTAATGTGGGAATTTGTTGTGGTCTTCAATAACGTGAGCAAAACCTCCCTGAAGTCCAAAATCCACCGAGAAATAAGGCAAGCCTTTGGGAACCTTTAAAAAAAAATAAAATAAAAAATCAGTTCAGAAAACAGATTTGGTTTCCTATTTCCTAGACAAAAAAGAACAAGTTGTCATTTTGGACAATTCCTTTTTGTTCAAAAGGATCACCCTACGATAAGACTGCTCTACGTGCTTGCCACTACATTCAAGTGAGGAGCATGGGGCCCTGTTCTTGTGATTGGCTGGGAGCCACAAAGGTCAGGTTCAGCCAATCAGACACTTACAACCTATCCCCAAGATTATGACCCATGACGGTACTTATAATACACAAGAGGGAAGAGTGAAACAGCACAAACTACTCAGGAAGGAGTGACAACTCCTCCAAAAATATTCCTATGGTAGCTCTTCTTGACACTTATCTGCCTCACAACCTAAGCTGTACATATTTACTACATCAGCACCAACGACTGTAATAATGATCTCTAAGAGCACAAATTAAGTCTTCAGACTTAAAGTGGTTTTCCCCATCACTTAGCGGCACATCACAAGGACTTATCCGTATGACTGGCTGTGGGGAACTCCAATGATCTCTTTGGTTTCTGTCAGCTTTAAGCTGCCCTTTCGAATTAGAAAAACTCAACCGAACTTGTCAGCTGGCCAAATATTTAATGCGAATGGGATGTTCTGAATATTGACGGAGAAAAAACGGATCAAGGATGCTGGTTTTCAACATGCCCAATCCTAAAGGGAGAAAAGTCCTGTTTCAAACTTGTGTTTTGATTTCTGATTTTGAAATCTGGAAGAGGATCTCAAAACTGGACCAAACACATCAGTTTCAGTTTGATGTTAACACATCTGCATGCATCCGTTCCATTTCAAATGTAACACAACTGCATCCTAATGGAACAAACCATATCCGGCACTAAAATTATTGTAAGCCAACGAGTGTGGGATTATTTTTTTTTTTTTTTGGGGGGGGGGGGGGGAATCAGAAAAAAAAAAGATCCAGCTTCATTGACTTACATTGATTTTGCTGCTGAATCCAGTTTGTTCCATTTCACAGCCTGGACACAAAACTGCAGCTTGTGTCCGGTCAAAAGACGAAACAACACAGAATGGAATGCATCCTGATCAGTTTTGTCCCCAGTGACAATGAACCAACGTTTTGGCACGGTCTTGAGATCCTCCGTCGGATGTCACAACGCAAGTGTGAAACAGGTCTAAGCCAGAGTTGTCTAGCAATTGTTTATGATGTAGTTGGAGGAGGAATCCATAGGCCAATTGCTGGCCCACTGTAGTCTATGAGATGGCAGTCTCTCTCGTACATGAAGCAGAGTGCAGCCGATGGGAGCTGAAGGAACTAAATGGCCCAGAAGATCATGCTACTGCCATTTTGTTTTAGAAATTGGTGGGGTTTCCAAGGCTATTTTTTTCAAAGCCTTAAATATTCTTTAATGCTAGGCTTGAGAAGAGGAGACGAAAACTAAGTCACATCAAGACAAAAATCATACCGCCTCCGCATCTGTAAATCCCTTTCATTTCAACGTCGTATTAGAGGGAGACAGTATGGAACGAATGCCTGATGACATGTGAATGGAAGGGAGAAAATCCATATAGTGTCATCTGAAAGGTGAAGAGGTCTTCACTCGGGCAGGTTAGGAACAAATAAATCAGAAAGCTCAAATCCATCTGGCGCTGGGGAATATTCTTCCTCTTCTTTAATAAGCCACATCGGATCTGCTCCTTTTATGTTATTTATAGTGAAGAGAAGAGATCAAAGTAGAGACCTGAAAAAGGACCTTTGGTGTCTACGACATTTGCTAGTAAGATTTATAAATTCATCCTTTTGATCATTTAAGATATTTCAACCTAAAACACTTCTTGGTTTGGTTACTTTGAAAACAAGTTAAAGCC
Source organism: Rhinella marina (assembly GCA_900303285.1). NCBI lineage: Eukaryota > Metazoa > Chordata > Amphibia > Anura > Bufonidae > Rhinella > Rhinella marina. The sequence continues at coordinate 411,187 of ONZH01010456.1, forward strand.
TGGCATAGTTTAATAAGAATTAAATAGCTTTTGCAGAATATACTGTATAAACAGTAGGTTTCTTGCAAGGAGGGAATGTGGCGAGTTGCCTAGCAACTACTTGACTTCCTGTTTGTGTGACTACCATTTCATTACGTAGCGGTGCCAAGAAGTTTTGCATTCAAGCTCTTCTCAACATAAAACAATGGCAGACGTATCCATATAGAAAAAATAAAAAGAAACATGCAAGGCGATTGAGCCAGGTCATGAAAACTGTCACAGGTGTCATGTATCCATATTCCAAAAGCAAGTACGTAATTTTTTTATCCCAACACTTCAGCTTTTAAAAGGAGTATCATAGGGGACTGACTTAACGCGAAAGTTCTAAACATACTTATCAGTGTTTAAAAGTGTGCCTCCAAGGATTCCTAAAGGTATGTATGAATTCATGTTTCTAATCTAGGCATGAGTGGTCTATGCTGTTTATTACCAGCATTCATTTATAGCCTGAACACTCTCATTCATTTCAATTTGGAGTAAAAGAAAACTTAAATTAATGCAGTTCTTTGCTTTCTCCCTGCTAAAATGGTGAGAAATATAGTTAAATATATAGTAACATAGTTTATAAGGCCGAAAAAAGATATCTGTCCATCCAGTTCGGCCTGTTACCCTGCAAGTTGATCCAGAGGAAGGTAAAAATGTATTTAAAATATCAACATGTAGAATTTCTTATGCAAACAGGGAATTGTTAGTTGCTTCAGTGTCTTTAAAGGGAACTTGATATCTAATACAGTCCTGTGATTACAGCAGCCTCTGAACTGTTTCAAGCAGTCACTGCAGTGTGTGAAGGAAAGGAGAGCTACCATTTTTTTTTTTTTAAATAAAAGAGCCTGTCACCAGGCTTCAGTTCCACTGTATGTGTTATAATGTGTAATGCTTTGAAGTTTAAATTTTTTACTGTAAGCACACTTTAACAACTGAATTTAGCCTTATAAGACTGAGGTAAATTTAGAAAAGGTCGGAGCTGGCACAGTTTTAGAATATATATCTTAGCATTAGGGACATTTATCAATAGCTGTGTGATATTTAAAATTAAGAAGCTGACACCACTTAGATTAATGTCGATTTTAACACAGCACCAAAGCTTGTGACTCTGACAGAAATGATAAATCTGCCCATTTTATGTAGCAGGCATAGATAGGTTTTAATACATGGGGGGTTATAAATGGTTAAGAAGAACAGCATGAAATGTAATTGTTTCAGCTGCAAGAACCAATTCAAACGATGGTTAATCACTAATCAAAACTTGATCAATGTATAAATCATAGTTTGACAAATGAAAAGGGAATGCTGTAAAAACAAAACCAATAAAACTGTGGCAGAATTGGGATTTTTTTTTTCCAATTCTACCCCATTTGAAATTTTGCCAGCTTTTCACTAGATCATATGCAATATTAAGTGGTGCCATTAGAAAGTACAACTTCTCTCGCAAAAACACAATCCCTCATATGTCTATGAGAGCTGAAATATAGAAAGTTATGGCTCCAGGAAGACAGGGTGCAAAAAAACAAAACAAAAATGAAAAACTGAAAATCGCTGTGTCACAAAGGGGTTAAGCTATGGCTTTTTATGGCCATTCGTCCATAAAGCCCCATTCTGTGGAGTATACGGCTTATAGTGGTTCTATGAACAGATGCTTCCATCTCCTCTGTGGAGTGTACGGCTTATAGTGGTCCTATGAATGGATACTTTCATCTCCTCTGTGGAGTATACACCTTATAGTGTCAAATGGTCAGATCCTTCCATCTCCTCTGTGGAGGGTATGGCTTATAGTGTCCTATGGACAGATACTTCCATCTCCTCTGTGGAGTGTATGGCTTATAGTGTCCTATGGACAGATACTTCCATCTCCTCTGGGGGGCTTAGTCCATGGAATCCTTCCATCTCCTCTGTGGAATGTATGGCTTATAGTGTCCTATGGACAGACACTTCCACCTCCTCTGTGGAGTATACAGCCAAGTGGTCCTATGGACAGATACTTCCATCTCCTCTGTGGAGTATACACCTTATAGTGCCAAATGGTCAGATCCTTCCATCTCCTCTGTGGAGTGTATGACTTATAGTGTCCTATGGACAGATCCTTCCATCTCCTCTGTGGAGTGTACAGCTTATAGTGTCCTATGGACAGATACTTCCATCTCCTCTGTGGAGGGTATGGCTTATAGTGTCCTATGGACAGATCCTTCCATCTCCTCTGTGGAGTGTACGGCTTATAGTGGTCCTATGGACAGACACTTCCACCTCCTCTGTGGAGTATACAGCCAAGGTGGTCCCTATGGACAGATACTTCCATCTCCTCTGTGGAGTGTACGGCTTATAGTGTCCTATGGACAGATCCTTCCATCTCCTCTGTGGAGTGTATGACTTATAGTGTCCTATGGACAGATCCTTCCATCTCCTCTGTGGAGTGTATGACTTATAGTGTCCTATGGACAGATCCTTCCATCTCCTCTGTGGAGTGTACAGCTTATAGTGTCCTATGGACAGATACTTCCATCTCCTCTGTGGAGTGTGTGACTTATAGTGTCCTATGGACAGATCCTTCCATCTCCTCTGTGGAGTGTATGACTTATAGTGTCCTATGGACAGATCCTTCCATCTCTTCTGAGGAGTGTACAGCTTATAGTGTCAAATGGTCAGATCCTTCCATCTCCTCTGTGGAGGGTATGGCTTTCAGAACAGGGGTATTAATACTCAGGTCATGTGACACTTTAATTGCACACTTATGGCTTTAATTGCACACTATGGCTTATTCAATTAATTATGTGACTTTGGAAGTTAACTGATTGGACCAGACCTTATTTCGGTGTTTCACAGCAGAGGGGGTAAATACATATGCCCTCATGTTTCATTTTTTTTCTTTTTCACTCCACTGTAAGAATTTTGGTGTGAATACTTTCACAAAGCACTGTTTCTGTTCTATGCTTTTAGACCCATTTAGGGGAAAAAAATATATATATATATGGGGTTCTCGGGAGTTAATAAGGGGGAAATGGAAATATGCAATAACTAAAAATGAACAACTTTTAGGAGGTATCATCTTGTACACAGACAGACGAGTGTTAAACTGGCGAATCTATAAAGAATTACACAGGCAACAAGTGGGAAATAGATTAAAGTACAAAATTGTGTCTTTGTGAGACTATGACATTAAATCTGACATTCAAAATGTCACCGAGAGCCCATGGGCTGCTCCAGACATAGTGTGAGATTTGTCATTATAAAAAAAAGCTACAGCTGCAGACAGCTCGACCTCCTTACAGAAGACGTACGATGGGCACGAATGAAAAGAGCGAGGCTGGACGTCTACGACAGATGAATGCAGCGGCATTACAGGCGGATCACACAGTGGCCTATGTAGATGATGGATAACATTACTGAAAACCACCTTAATCTATCCCCTAAAATGATCAGATCAGATATAATCTCATCAGAGGAAGAGGGAGAGAATTAATCTTCGCTCTGCAAATTTCATACGAATTGGAAATAGATGTAATCTCAAATGTAGGATAGCAATCACCTCTGCTAGGGGGAAAAAAAAAAAAAAATGAGGACTGGAAGTAACACGGCAAGAAAAATATGGTACTGCGCGCTAGATCCAGCCATTACATGGCATTACCTAGTGTAAACTGAAAGATACAGACAGAGATAGATAGTCTGGAGAAGGAGATTAGATAGATAGACAACACATGTGGCCACAGGATGTCCTGCACATATTACTGAGATGTTAGAGTCCCTCGTATCACTACTAGGGGTGGCTGAATGGCGTGTGCAATGGCTCCTCAGATCATAACAGCAGCAGTTGGGGAAGGGTGTTGCTCCACAGCAAAGGCAAGGTTGAAGCACTCACCATGAGGCCTCCATATTCAAACCCAACCATCGTCAGATCTCAAACAGAAGGTGGATTTGTCGCTAAAGACAATATGGTTCCAGTCCGTAGCAGTCCAGGTTTCCTGTTCATGACTCCACTGGAAACGAAGGCGACAGTGGTTGATACCTAATGCCAGGACACGTAATAGGCACCATGACACCAAGTTTCCTTCTGCTAAGGGCCTGGAAATGGTCCAGGCAGAAACAAGGGTGTGTAATGAAGGTGCCACCTGTGTCTGGATGATGGACAATGAAACTGTGGGAGATGCTCATGCTTGTCAGCAGATCAAACAATCCTCTCAAATGATGGTCACTCTAAGCCGCCCAGAGCTTGTTTGCTGCGTGTGTGCGCACCCTCACATAACCACTGCTCCCAACATCGAGGTCAGAATGGCCTAGATGTCAAACAATTCTTTGAAACAATCATCTTGCTTCCCTCAGTTTAATGGTGCTTCCCCAACGTCTGTCACCTGGGCAAAATGTCTTTGAGTGTGTCGTAGAGGCATTTCTAGCAGTCAATGATCTCTCACTAAGACGTACACTACCCAAAAGTAGCCTCTGAAAGCCTTTTTATAGAATGCCGATGAGGCACTTTTACACCCTCTTGTAGCAAGGCTCACGGTCTAATTAGACCATAGTTATAATCATTTACTTATCTGCCTGAGACATAACTGCATACTGAGTTTTAGAGAAATATGTTATTTTTTCTTGTCATTGAGTGTATACCATATGAGAAGGACAGACAGAAGGATGGATGGATGGATGGATGGATGGATGGATAGAATGATGGACAGACATAGATAAATACTAAAACGACATGAGACGGACAGACATCTAGATAGATATTTTATGTAATAAAAGATAAATTGGAATACTGTGGACAGATATGTGATATATACTGCATATTAAGTATTCACACACTAGAGTATATGCAGTCAATTTTAGAGAAACTACTCACTCACTCTTGGGACAGAGGAAAATTCACTGAAATGATTTTCGCTCCCGGCATAATTAATGTGATAAAAATTAGAGCACGCTGTGAATATTTATTAATGGTGCACATACATTAAAATACGAGACAGATCAGTAGATGCAGCAGAGCTGTACCCCTACATGATGATATTCAAATCACAGAACAGCAGCTCAACAACGTACGATCCCCTTGGAGCTCAGGGATGTCATTTAATACTGTCACCAAACATCAAATGTCTGAGACCCTCCACCCTGAGCAGGTCTTGGAGATCTCAAAGAGTAGCGGTGAATTGTTTGGTGAGGCACGGTTGGCCTTATAACTCTGAATGTATGTGCTGCACGTTGCTGTGTAGGCACAGCCCATACCCTTAGATATTGCAGGCATGGGGCAGCACATAGCTTCCCAAACTGGAACACAACAGGCCCTACCAAATTGTCAAGCAATTCTGTGTTCATCAAGGTGAAAATGGGTTACGTACATCAATGAAGAACATGGAACCAGCTCAATCTTAGCAGTTGTGCCAAGCAGGAAGGTTCATCACTACATCCATCCTCAGAGGTCACTATTACAAGAACAACAGAGCCGTTCCTGCACATGTGACTGCTAGGGACTGACTACAGTGATCATGTGACTTCATAACTTATGTTCAGACACTGAATGCGAAGGGATGTCATGCTGGAATGAAGGGAGTTTCAAAAGCTGTATTTTTTTTCTTTGCAAGTGGCACTTTTTGCAAAACCTCCTTTTTTTCATTTTTATGCAACTCTTGCAACCTTGGAGGAAAGACAAGCCGTAAGGTTATGCAAATCGAGGAAGTAGAAGTCACTAAGATCTGTAAATGATCACATTTTCAAGCATCTAGCCATAAAAGCCAGATCGAAATCAAAATTTTTTTTTACCTATATGACACCTCAAAATCACATCAAATCATGTGGGATCATTGTGCAATGCCTCTTGATTGTCAATGTACTGTACCAGTTATCATCACTTGTTGCAAACTGTGAGGAATAGAATCCTTAAACTGGTTTATCACTCCAGAAGATCATTACGCACCTAGTCTAAGATATCAGTGCTGTTCAACGTTGTATGTCCAGGTGGTTGGGAGAAAATCATCAAACTGGAATGACAGCAGGAGGTACACAGAGGCGGACCTCTGCATGGATAGATTGTCTGATTAGAAGAATGGCATGTAGTGATCCATTCTGTACTGCAAGTGAAATTGGACATCACATCTCAAGCCTAGGGCGGCAAACAGTGTCTACACATGTAGTACCCTGGAGATGGGGTACTTTGAAGTCTGAACATTTGCATGTTTCCCCTATGCAAAGTAATAAACTTATTTTATTTTAGTTGAAAAGATTAACTTGCATTGTTTAATACTGTTTAACTGCATTTTATATGTATGTTGTGATATATCCTGTTCATTTGCACTGTATTTATCAGGCTCTGTGGAAACGGTTAATGAATACTGAGAGACGTTTTGGACTTTGAATAAGAAGCTGGTAATTTTCCACTGCCTTAGGGTTTAAACATGAGCATGTTTGGAGGAAAAAACAGACAGACTGACCTTTTGAATGTCTGGTTTTAGCTCTGTTTTTATGTCTGGAAACTTGTTTTTGTCTGGAAAAACTGCTGTGTCATTTCCACTGAGTATCATTGAAGCCCTAATCTAAGTATATGCCAGACAGGAGTGGTAACTTTGTAATTGTTTGTGCTGAGTTACTCCACTCTACCCCTCTCACTCACTAGAAGGTTCCAGTCTAGCTAGAAATAGTATATAAGGAGAGCCCCTAGTGTTCTGCAGTTAGGGACCAGTGCTTGGATGGGAAGACTCATGCCAGTCTGCATGAGTGACCAGAAGAAGACGCTGAGATGGGGACGCTGAGCCACAGCCTTTGGCCAGGGTACCAGCCTTCTGAAAGAGAAAGGGACAGCTAGCTGAGGCATTTCTTCGGCATCAAACCCTTCTTCTGCTTCTTCGTCTGTATTGTTTTGTACTTGAATTCCTCCAGTAAAGAAGCACACTGGTTAATTGCAGACCCTGACTCTCTGGACTTATTTCCCATTTGGGGTGCACCACGCCTTACCATCCCTTCCACATTCCAGAGAGCAGCAACATGTGATGACACCTCAACAGTGTCCGGGGGACTCAGCGTAGCGTTAGGGTCACCCAAAACCCGGCCACTGGACACAAACCATTACAAGGTGTTTGCACAATACTGGGTTACGTGCCATCATTCTCAAAGACAATCATAGTGCACAGCAAGATGGCAAGGGAGGCCAGAATGGAGATCTATTCTCTTCAGCTATGAGTCTTGCTTTTGTCTTAGATACAATGAAAGGCAGAGATTGGTCTGCAGACCACATGGGCAACACCTTGAAGTGGCCTTCACAAGGGAACGTCACAGCAGTCCTACTCCTGGGATTGTGGTGTGGGGTGACAATGTATGGTAGCCGGACCCCTCTAGTCTTCATTTCAGGGACAATAACATTTCTGCATTAAATTGATTTGGTAGTGGAACTCGTGTTACGGATGTTTTTCGAAAGTGTCAAAGCATCTGTTTTTCAACAGGATGATGCCAGGCCGTATGTTGCTTGTGCTACTGTGAGCAGCCTGCATGGCCTAAATGTGCTTTCTTGACCATCAGCGTCTCTCAACATTAGGGATGTCTTTAGTTGGCAATTGTACAGGGAGCTACCAGCGGTGGATCTTGATGATTTGTGTGCGCAAGACCATTCAGCGTTGCAGAACATATCTCAGACAACCATTAATAACCTCACCGATAGCATGCCAAGGTGTGTAACTGCGTATATTTCTGTTCATGGAGCTCATATTCGATGCTGAATAAATCGAGATGTTTTTAAAATATTTTGTTTCCATTTTTACCACTTGCATATCATTAACATATCTACCCATCCTTTGATTTGCACAATTCCATTACTTTTTCTTTTTGTTGTTGTAATTTCAATGTTGAGGAGTGTAAAAAGCTAATATAGGAAAATACACTCAACTGAACAAGGACTAACATTAAGGATGAGCGACCTCTCTCGGGATGAATCGATTCAGCGTCAAACAAAACGAATCTTGCTTGGTTCACTCATCTCTACCTAGGATTTAATCCAACTGAAAAGTACCTGTTGGAATTGAAACAACTCCTTACACAGGCTAAAACGGATGATCTCATAAGTAAGGATGAATTTCGTTTCTTGCTTAATAAAGATCCGACAGTCCCTACCTTTTATGCACTACCTAAAGTGCATAAAGGGAAAATCCCTATTCCAGGTAGACCAATAGTCTCTGGAAATGATAGCCTTACGCAAGGGATAAGCAATTACGTTGATCAAATCTTACGCCCCTTTGTTATATCGTTACCTTCATATATAAAGGATACAAAAGATCTATTGTCCAAAATAAATGAAGTTTGTCTCACTAAAGAAACATACTTGGCAAGTCTGGACGTCGAAAGTCTCTCTAGTAATATCCAACATACATTAGGTCTTAAAGCGGCGAGATATTTTTTGAACACAAAAAGTATTAGTTTTCAGTCACATAATAATTTTGTTCTATCACTTTTTGAATTTATTTTGGAGCACAATTATTTTATTTTTCAGGGTGTCTTTTATAAACAAAGAAGAGGGACCGCGATGGGGACGAACTGTGCCCCAACCTATGCTAATCTTTTTTTTAGGGTGGTGGGAAAATCACGTGGTTTTCACAGAGGAAATGTCGTCATATACCCGCCACATATATTATTGGGGCAGGTATATTGACGACATTTTGATTTTTTGGAATGGGAGCAAACCACTCTTCAAACAATTCGTCGACGTCCTCAACCAAAATGAGATTGGTATGAAATATACATACGAAATACAATCAAATGAGATCTGCTTCTTGGACCTAAAAATTCAAAAAACTGAAAGTGGATATTTACAGACGGATATCTATAGAAATCCAACATCTACGAACGGATATTTGCATTGGACAAGCTGGCATCCTCCCCCACTTAAGAGGGGAATACCCATTGGACAATACCTGCGAGCACGACGTAATTGCTTGAGTGAAAAAGGTTTCCTGGATGAGAGTAGAGATCTGTACCTGCGATTCCAAGAAAAGGGTTACCCAAAACGCCCTTTAAAGAAAGCATATAAAAGAGCCAGGGAGACTAAACGTGAAGAATTGTTATCAGATTCATTAAAAGGAAATGAAAAAATTATCAGATGTATAGGTACATATGATGGATACAATAAGGAGATATGTGCCATTTTGAAAAAACATTGGCACATTTTACAATCAGATAAGGATCTGTATCCAGTTCTGAATCAGTACCCTATTGTAACATACAGAAGAGGACCAAATTTAAGGGACTATTTAGTCCATAGTTTCCTTCAAGAAGTGAAGGGAGAAAAGAATGAAGAGGGGAAAAGGGGCCCAAAAGGATCTATGCCCTGTGGGGATTGTTCCTTTTGCAGATATGTACCAAAAATAAAAAACTTCACAAATCCTATAGATGGAAAAACATATGAAATTAGAGATATGATGACTTGCCGTACTCGGGGAATAGTATATATAGCCACCTGTACATGCCCTAAGATCTATGTGGGAAAAACTACGCAGGAACTGAGACGTCGCATATCAGGGCATCTGAGTGCGATTGAAACAGATAAAGACACTGCAACAGCAAGGCATATTAAATATCTACATGGGAATAATTCAAAGATCCTAAAGTTTTGGGGCCTTGAGAAAATCAAACCAGGCCCCAGAGGTGGGAACCTGGACAGAAAACTATTACAGGCTGAGGCCCGATGGATATATCGCCTTGATACAATGAGCCCAAAAGGCCTTAATGAAGGGTTCTCATTCTCAGCGTTCATTTGAGCAAATTATAGAATAATATATGGAATTCTCATAGGAAGTACATATAAAATATATATATAAATAGAACCATTCCCTCAAAGTAAACATCTCAATTCCACTGAAGAACCACATAAATGTGGATAGGCATGTCGTAACTAATATATATATATATATATATATATATAAATCACAGTAATTAAGAAAGTTGAAAAAATGAAAAAGAGAGAATATGGTACTAGAAGAGCCTAAATGATGTATATTATAAGAGAGGAATAACCATTTTTGTAAATGAGCAAAATAAAGGAGATACCTAGTAAAGGGGCTACAAATAAAAGGAAAGAGAATAAGAAATGGAAAATCGAGGGATAATGAAAATAAATAAATATTAGTGGAATTATGTAAATGAACATATTATTAAAATAGGGGAATACTATATACATTACAAATATTATAGAAAAATATAGTAAAAATATATAAATATATAAAAATCAAGAATATTAATAAATATATAAAAAAATCAAGAATATTAATATAGTCAAAATTCATAGAAAACATTATAGTAAAAATGAACCCTTTTTGGAAAAAAAATAAATAAATAAAAGACAATAATAAATAGAATAAAGATAAAAAACAATAGAACATTAATACTATCATAGTACATATAAAACATTATAGTAAAAACTGTACCTTTATAATTAATGTTCATACCTATTCAGTGTAATTGATAGCTACAATTCCTTGATTAAATCTAGAATAATTTTGTGAAGTTTTGATGGATAATAGGAACTAATGGGGCTAAATGTGGCCTTATATATTATATTATTTATTTATGTAGTTATTAATGAAGATAATAGTAGATCCCCTTTCTAAATAGCTCTTAAGAAGTTGCAAATAAAGTAGACTCTCTTCTAAATATGTAGTAATATAATGTGGTACCAGATTCTACAGACATGCGCATTGATTCATCAATAGGCTGAAAAAAACTAAGTCCCCTGACATGCGCAGAATGGAAAAGAACGCCGCGCTCTAAGTCGGAACCCGATGCGCACGCAGGAGGCAGGAATACACTGTGACGTTTGCACAGGAGACTGGACGGTACATAGTGGATAAGAGGTGAGTGGTGGACGATGAGATTAACATCCCCCGGAGCCCATTGATTGAACAAAAGAGAAGGGGCGGGATCCACTCCATTTTAAAAGGATCAGAAATTTGGGCATTCGGGTTAGAAGCTCCGATACCCCTGAGGACGCCATGTTATGGCGAAACATGTCAGGGGGAGCTTGTTTTGTTATTTTAATTGGCAGCCGCACTTAGTTACCTATGGATCGGTGGAACGCACTGCAGACGTTCCAGTAGTAGGATCCAGGCAGGGAGGGTTGATACAAAAGTAAATAACTAATAGAGCTTAGATACAAATGAGCACAGTTATGAGATAAGTAGGGGGAACAAGATAAATGTTAGGCTTCATTCACACGACCGTATTTTGTTTCCGTGTCCGTTCCGTTTTTTTTGCGGACCGTATGCGGAACCATTCATTTCAATGGGTCCGCAAAAAAAACGGAAGGTACTCCGTATGCATTCCGTTTCCGTATGTCCGTATTTCCGTTCCGCAAAAAAGATAGAACATGTCCTATTCTTGTCCGTTTTGCTGACAAGTATAGGCATTGTTACAATGGATCCGCCAAAAAAAACGGAAACACGGATGCCATACGGAACGTCATCCGTTTTTTTTGCGGATCCGCAATTTGCGGACCGCAAAACACATACGGTCGTGTGAATGAAGCCTTATATGAACACTCCGAATCTTAGGTCATTGTTAACACAATGGAAACAAAGAGAGATATGATATAGCAACTAAATAAAGCTACAACTCTCAACTTTTGAGAGAGGGATATGAAGGCAATACCCCTCTACCAACAATCATAACTGTGACTATAGAGAAACACCCACAAACTAAGTGCTGCTAGCGTTTTTAAACAATAAATCTCTTTATTTTGGGGGGGTATAAATATTTTTTGAAGGATAATAAAGGTTATGTTTTAAAAGGCTACAAACAAATATAGCCCATCGGCTATTGGATATTATAAGAATAAATGATTTCTGGGCCACAGTCCTTTTCAGTATAGATCTCGTCTCTACCTAACATAATAAAAACTATAGAAAGATTTTACATACAACACTATACTATGGTCAGCTTTACCCACACAAACATAACAGACTGATAGGAGATTAATAAAAACCCACAAAACACTTACTGATCGTCGAACATCCTTTGTAGACAGGTCTATTAGCTTCTTATTCATGGACCATTCCTCGTCAGATTCCATAATTGCTTTCTGTGCCAAAAACAGAACCCCAAGTCATAAAGGTGTCAACTTAAAGGAAAATTCCTGTCACAACTGGAAAGCCACTAACTGTATATTATAAAGTGTTGAGTTCCCTGCACTACCTGTTATGGTTTCTACATTGTAGCAGTGTGTGGCTGTAATCTGCATCAGGAAATGTGTCAGCCATATTTTTTCCTGCACAGGAATCAGTTGGCAGTTGCCAAGTCATGTGACAACTAAGCTCCTCCCAGTCTCCCTCTGCATTCAGATCATTGGCTTGAGTAATCTAAAACAGATTGGTTGCTATGGAAGCACTGCCTAATAACGCCACACAAAAGGCTAAGCAACCAGCCCAAATGCTTTAGACCGTATCTGTGTTACTGTATGTGCCCCCCTCCTAGCTTCAGTTAGTAGGTGTATGCACAGTTAAACCATAACTAAGCTTCACTGCAACGGAGAGCTTTGAAAACTGTAGTTGGAAATCAGGTGTCATGGGATGTAATTCAACGCATAAAAATAACTGTTTAACTACCATCGAATTTAAATGTTCTGTTCTTTTTTTTATTTTATTTTTTTATACAAAAAAAAAACAGGTGGATGTTTTTCTGAATATAATTTTTTGAAGTCAATGTATACCACTACTTTTTGTGTGGGCTCTATAACTTTCTCCTTTGTTTGGACTTTTAGCACGGCAAATAGACTTGCTTAAAGGGGTTATCCCATGACTAATGTAAAAAAAAATGAAAATCAGACATCATACAGTATATGACATCCTCCTTCTAATAAAGCTAGAACCAGCCCTGTACCCCACATGGATCCAGAGATCTCCACATTCATCTCTCTCTCTGTCTCAGCTCTCCCTATCACAGCTCAGGGGGCGTGTCTCAGCTCTCCCTATCACAGCTCAGGAGGTGTGTCTCAGCTCTCCCTATCACAGCTCAGGAGGTGTGTCTCAGCTCTCCCTATCACAGCTCAGGAGGTGTGTCTCAGCTCTCCCTATCACAGCTCAGGAGGCAGTTAAAGGATGAAACTGAGCAGTGAGCATTTTAAAGAAATAAGAAAAATACCTGCAGGTAGCGCTATACAGATACATTTTATTGAATAACTCAGTGGTTCTACTAAATGCTTAATTACATGCAATAACAAAAGTATTCAGAACCAGGTGCTGGTTTAAAAACTGTAGAATGTTTTTTGTGTGACAACCCCTTTAAGGGGATGAGTGACTCAATTAAAGCAAGTGCAATGCTCTTCTGTCATACAATTATCCCAATTCTACTAATGTACAATTTTACTAACATATCAACATCTTTCCCTCACAGCAGTAGAAAACTAAAAATGGATTACCTATCTATATTGGAGTTTTATTTCTCTGTACTGACTGCTACAGAAGGACAATATTTTGCATTTCATTTTCAATGGCCTAGTAATGAAAATAGATGTAAAAGATATAAAAGTAACTGAAAAAGAAAAACAGCCAAAAATTCTAAAGACCTGTATCTAGGAAACTGGCTGACCTGATACATGTGCGCAGAGTCTCTAGGAGTAACGGCCACGCCCCTGTTGCTCCTAGAGGCTTATTTACATATATAAAAACATCATTTTTCTCAGCAATGCGGGCACACACGACCTTGGGACCAACACAGATGCCTTCAGCTGCCAAGCGCACATTTTACAGGTCAGCCAGTTTTATCTGGTGACACACGCCCTTTAAGTATTGCTGATCTCACCAGACACAATGGAGCATATGCCATTGTCTCATATGAAGTCTATTAAATAACAAGCATAGTAGTAAAAGAGCAGCCACAGGGGTCGGGAAGTAAATGTTATGTTGCCTGGTTTTGCCTAATGAAATCTCGCATGGGCTCGGAGACTGTGTTCCCAGAAACCTGGTGACAACCACTTATTCCGAGTTCTATTTGCGATGCACTTCACCTTTGCTGCTGAACACATTGAGGTGTGTGATTTATGTCTGCAATAACCTCCCAGAAATCTGGGATAATGAGTTTTTAGGAGGTGTGCAGGAAATTTCTTCCGTACATGGAGCTGTTGTCTGATTGAAAAGATGTGATCTTTACCCCGCTCATTACAAGACTTCAGCTTACTCCAGAATTTAGTTATGAGGATAGTGGAACTTTTTATACTGAAGACGGAAAGTTTCATTGTTTGGAAATAGAACAGAATATTTTCATATATACAGTATATAAATATATATATATATATATATATATATATATATATATATATATATAATACTTTTAAAAAACGACTACAAAAACTAAGACAAAATAAAAATGATTAGCAGATTCTACTAAATCTGCTGAGCTCTTCTATTAAAAACCACAAAACCAGTTGGATTTCCTAAAAATAAAACCCAATGACACCAATGTGAACCCCAACACCGATTCAATGAGATTGTTATTTTTTATACAGTTAAAGAAAGTGTAACTATCGTTCTATTTTTATATGTGTAATGTGTAGGGGCAGTGATACTGACCATTTTTGTAATATACTTTAATTACTGAAATCGTCCATTTCTATTAGAAAAATAGCTCTAAAGTGGACAATTTTGAGCCTTAGCAATGCTCCTCTGTCTTCTGTTTACATAACAGTCAGTGTTAGCAAGTCTCCACTGTTATGTAAATAGAAGACAGAGAAGCGTTGCTAAGGCTCAAAATGGGCCACTTTAGAGTTATTTTTCTAATAGAAATGTACAATTTCAGTAATTAAAGTATATTACAAAAATGGTCAGTATCACTGCCCCTATACATTACATAAATAAAAATAGAACGATAGTTACACTTTCTTTAACTGCATAAAAAATAAAGTGTAACTATTTTTATTTGTGTAATGTATAGGGGCAGTGATGCTGACCATTTTTGTAATATATTTTAATTACTGAAATTGTACATTTCTATTAGAAAAATAACTCTAAAGTGGCCCATTTTGAGCCTTAGCAACGCTCCTCTGTCTTCTCTTTACATAACAGTGGAGACTTGCTAACACTGACTGTTATGTAAACAGAAGACAGAGGAGCGTTGCGAAGGCTCAAAATGGGCCACTTTAGAGTTATTTTTCTAATAGAAATGGACAATTTCAGTAAAGTATATTACAAAAATGGTCAGCATCACTGCCCCTACACATTACACATATAAAAATAGAACGATAGTTACACTTTAAAATAATTAACTTCTGTTTTATCTATTATCTCTCATTTATTGAAAAAAAAATTCAAATCAGCAAAATGAAACCGTAAAATGTATTAAAGGGGATTGAATACAGCCTGAAATAGCATTAATTTCTCTTTTTCCATCAAATATTACAAAACAACATAAATAAAATGTTAGGCTGAGTTCACATCAACATTTCAGTTTCCGTTCTTCTGATCCGTCAGAAGAACAGAAAACAAAAAAACTCATCCTTTATTTGGAGCATCCATTATGATCAGTTATGACCATTAACCATTTCCGTCTGAGATCCATTATTTTAGACAGAAAGGAAAGCTCTGCATGCATTTTCAGTCTAAAATGACGGACCTCAGACGTAAATGGCTAAAAAGGATGCAAAATAAGCAAAACTGAGCACAACGGATGCTCAAAATAAAGTTTTTTCTTTTTTTTTCTGTTCTTCAGACGGAAAACGAAATGGCGATGTGGACCCGGCCTTAGCACAAGCCGGCATATTAATCCCCACATACTGGAAGTCTACTAGAGCACTGCGTTCTCTTCAAACAGCTGATTGGCAGAGGTGCTGTGGGTCGGACTCCTGCCAATCTTATATTGATGACCTATCCTGAGGATAGGTCATCTATAGGAATCCCGCCAACCGCTTTAACCCCTTCCCGACCAGCGCCGTACATGTACAGCGCTGGTGCGGGGGACATGACGCCCGCTCACGGGTGTGGCGGGCGTCATCGCCGGCAAGTCTCTGCTGTTTCTAACAGCAGAGACTTGCCGCTACTTACTGGCATCGGCGGCGTCTTCTAGGGCCTTCTGATGTCGTGATCACGGCATCAGGATGCGTCTGAACCCGGAAGTGTACGCTTCCGGGTGATGTACAGACGCCCCGAGTGACCAATCGGGGTGTCTGTACACCATATGAAAACTGTAATCCTCGCTGGTGAGGATTACAGTTTTCAAAGTGCAATTCTTATTCTGGCCACTAGATGGCAGGCCAGGATAAGAAATGAGCAATTCATGGATTTATCTCAGTTTAGTAAATCCCTGATTGCTCATAAAGAAAAAAAAACCACAACATATCAGCTCATATTTGAGCTTAAAAAGTCAGAAAAAAATAAAAAAAAGTTAAAAAATATATAAAAAATAAAAAAATATATAAAACTTCAAATCACCCCCCTTTCCGTATAAGTAAAAAATAAATACCTAAATAACAATAAATATAGACATCATGGGTATCACCGTGACCGAAAACGCCCAGTACTTTTAAAATATATTTAAAAAATTCCAATACGACGAATTGTGTGGCGGAAAAAAGCGTCCAAATGGCGATTCGCCGTTTTTTGACACTTTTTTTTCTAAAAAAAATTAAATAAAAAGTGATCAAAAAGTCATACACACCCCAGAATGGTATCAATAAAAACTTCAGATCGCCCCGCAAAAAATGAGCCCCCATACAGCTCCGTACACATAAATACCAAAAAGTTATAGGGGTCAAGATATGACAAAAAAAAGGGCCAACTTTCTAATTATTTTATCACTATCAAAACGCAGGAAAAACTATACATATTAGGTATTGCCGGATTCGTACTGACCAGTAGAATGAAAGTAACTGGTCAGTTTTAATGCACATCGAACGCTGTAAATAAGAAACCCGTCGAACTGTAGCGAATAGCATTTTTTTTGCAATTTCACCCAATTTGGAATTTTTTTCCCGCTTCCCACTACACTATATGCAATATTAAATGGTGGCGTTGGAAAGTACAACTTGTCCCGCAAAAAACAAGCCCTCATACAGCTATGTGAACAGAAAAATAAAACAGTTATGGCTGTTTGAAGGCAGGGAGCGCAAAACGAAAATGCATAACCGAAAAAACCTCCGGGGGTGAAGGGGTTAAGCAGAGGCTATAAACACAATAGGCAATTAGGGTTGCCAGAATTTAGCGGGTCTTTCCTAGCAGCAGTAAAAATTTAGGAAGTTTACCGACCTTGAAATAAATGGGTGCCATATCTCCCACTTCCTTTGGCAGAGGAATACATTCGTAGACCAGATGGAAACGCTTTTTCAGGTTTATGTTTGTTTCAAGAAAGACGCAGTCCAGTCCTTTATCGGCAAACATCTTCACTAGTGTTTTACGGAACATCTAGAAGGGAAGCATAAACATAAGTGGCGCCCTCTAGTGGACAATGAACAAGTGTAAGGGAGGAGTCCTGAACAAACTGTGACAGACATACGGAACAATATGCAGATTACTGTGGGTTTCAGTAGGAAGAACACTAGAGCAGGAATACTAAGGGCTCATGCACACGACCGTATGTATTTTGCAATCCGCAAAAAATATGAATGACGTCCGTGTGACATGTTTTTTTGCGGATCCACTGTAACAATGCCTATAGTTGTCCACAAAATAGACAAGAATAGGAAATGTTCTATCTTTTTTGCAGGGCTAAAGAACGAACATAATGGAGGCAGACAGCACACCCATGGAAATGAATGGGTCCGCAAAGAAACGGATCGTACACGGAAACAAAATACGTTTGTGTGCATGAGCCCTAAGGACAAGGCGGTGAAAGGAAAAGACTGTTAAAAAGTAACTGGGCTTTCAACAAAACTTTTGATACGTCATAGTGCCGCACCGCAGAATGAGCAGCGGAGCACTTCTGCCCCTTTAGTTTAGCAATCGGTGGAGTCTCAGCATTTGGACCCCCGACAACTGAAACTTCAAATGGTTTGTGAAAAGCCAGTTAAGCCTCATTCACACGTCAGTGTTTCACGGACGTGTGCTGTACGTGCTCTCCACAGACAGCGCACGTCCCCATTCATTTCAATGTGTGTATTCAGATATCAGTGTTTCATCACGGTCCATGGTTCCGTTTTTTTTAAACCGGATGCATGTCCTATCTTGATCCGTGTACCCGAATCCCTCACGCCCATTATAGTCTATGGTTCCGTGAAAACCATGGATGCAATCACGGATCATTAAGAAGAGATGCTTTGAAAATTATTTTTCAGCTGTTCAGAGTCAGTGAAACACAGATGCAACACGGACAGCAAATAACAGACACACGGATCCTTCACGGACAGCTTCGCGGATGCCTCACTGACCATCTGCTCACAGATTTGAGCACGGACACGGACGTGTGAATGAGGCTTTACTCTTTAAGGGTATTAGATGAGCACTTCCAGCATGAACTGTATTAAGGAAGATGTGACAATGAGACAATCTAAATAATATTTCTGTATAGTGCACACCTAGCACTGCCATGTATTTCCCATGTAATACTGCCATACCATGTCCTAATAATACTGCCTTGGCCTCGAGTTGGGGACTGATGTGAATGTTATTTGCATATTTCAGAATATATTAACACTAATAAGGCCTCATGCACACGAGCATATATATCTATTTTACAATCCGCAAAAAACAGATCCGCAAAAAAATGGATGACGTCGGCGTGCATTCCATATTTTGCAGAACGGAACAGCTGGCCCCTAATAGAACAGTCCTATCCTTGTCCGTAATGCGGACAATAAGGCCTCATTCACACGTCCGTATTTGTGCACATCCTGGAAAACGGTCAGTTTTTTGCAGATCCGTTGTTCCGCAAAAAACTCACATCAAAAAACGGAAAGGATGTATCCGTATGTCATCCGTTTTTTGCGGATCCGCAAAAAACAAACGGAAGGAGGGATCAAATCTTTTTTTTTTTTTCTACCCTCCTGGAACGGAATCTACAAATGCGGATGACATGCGGATGCCTTTCCGTATGTCTTCCGCATTTTTGGAGGTTCCATAGACTTGTATTGAACTACGGACCGGAAAATCAGGATGGAAGTAGGACAGGAGGATTTCTTTATGCGGACAGTCGGAACGGACACACGGATGCGGACAGCACATGGCGTACTGTCCACATTTTTTCGGGAGCCATTGAAATGAATGGATACGCATCCTATCCGCATAATTGTCCGAAATTGCGGAAACGGATGTGGATACAAAATGGACATGTTCTATTTTTTTGCGGAACAGAAATATGGACATATGGAAACGGAATACACACAAAGTACCTTCCATTTTTTTGAGGACCCATTGAAATGAATGGTTCCACATATGGTCCGCAAAAAAACAGAACGGACACAGAAATAAAATACGTTTGTGTGCATGGGGCCTAAAAATGAACAGGTAAGAAATAAAAATGAAATAACTGAAGGATGACATAACATGCTGAGGGTGAAGCCGCTAAATCATTAACATTCTGGCTGCATGAAAAAATACTTAACACATTCCGAAAATAACCCAGATAAGGTAAATGTCACACTGTCTACATAACGTGATGTCCTTGTCAGGCTGCAGTGACCTCTTCTCATTTCATAGAGTGGTTTAGAAGACATACCAGTCTCCCATAGGATATGCTGTGTGGGGAAGTAACAGAATTCTAGTTGCTACCGTTTCCTACTCTTCCCACCCATTAAAGAGGTTGTCCACTTTTCACCCACGATCACCTGTTTGAAGAGAAGGCAGCGTTCATATGAGCTCTGCTTTATTTACCTGCTCGCTGCAGCAATTGCGGTGGTGAGCAGTGTAATTACAAGTATGGCGTCCCTATTCAATTCTACAGGAGGCTCCATCTGTTCAAGTGAATACTACAAAGCCGTCCCATAGAAGTGAATGGGGATGCCATACTTGTAATTACACTGTGGCGAGCAGGGAGGAGGGAAGGCAGTGCTCGTACAAGCGCTGCCTTCTCTTCAAACAGCTGATCAGCAGGGGTGGCAGGAATCAGACCCCCGCCGATCTGATATTGATGACCAATCCTGAGGATAGGTCATGAATAGTAAAAGCGGACAACCCCTTTAAGGGACATCTGTCAGCAGATTTGTACATAGGACACTGACTGACTGTTAAATTTGTACCTGGCAGCTGAAGACATCTGTGTTGGTCCCATGTTCATGTGTGTCCATGTTGCTGCGAAAAATGATGTTTTAATATATGCAAATGAGCCTCTAGGAGCAACGGGGGCGTTGTCAGTACACCTAGAGGCTCTGCTCTCTCTGCAATTGCTGCGCCCTCTGCACTTTCATTGATAGGACCAAGCAGTGAAAACATCATCACACTTGGCCCTGACTACTTCTCTTAAAGTCGATCAAAGTGGAGAGTTATCAGCATTTGCAGAGAGAGCAGAGTCTAGGTGTAATGGTAACGCCCCCCGTTGCTCCTAGAGGCTCATATGCATATATTAAATCATAATTTTTCTCAGCAATGCGGCAACATATGAACAGGGACCAACACAGATGCCTTCAGCTGCCAAGTGCACATGTAACAGGTCAGCCAGTGTCATAGGTACAAAACTGCTGACAGATGCCCTTTAATTCTCCAACAGCATCCAAGCTACCTGCAGCAATCATGAGAACGGCGATCCCTGAATCCCCCATTTAAAAGAAGCCCTAGCGTCCATATTGTGTGGACTACTCCAGACACTTTTATAGGACTGAACTAACACTGTCTATGTCTCATAAAAGTGACTGAAGCCCGGGGACTGGTGGTATTTGTGCAATAATCCCTTTAACGCAGGGGTGCACAACCTTTTTTGGTTGGGGGCCACATTGTCGGCCTGAACCAATTCCAAGGGCCGAAAATAAAACTTAAAGGGGTATTACCAACTGAAATACTATTTTTAAGGCATATTAAACATGCAGTATATATTATAAATGTCTAGTTACACTTCTAGTACTCCCATTTAAATGGATGAAAGATACATGTGAGGAGCCACAAGACATGGACATACATGTCTGTTACCAGATGGCTGGGGACCGCACAGAATGGTATCGAGGGCCACATGTGGCACCCGGGCCGCAGGTTGTGCACCCCTGCTTTAACGGGACTGCCCAGGGCCTGAGGGGATGGTGCGTGAGACAGTGAATATAGTCCTACTAGATCACCTGAATTTCATTCCATATGTCTTCATCCAGCAACGTGGCTGCAGAGTAGTGCTGTAAAGGAACAATCAGACAATGTCCCTCTGTGAGCGAAACGTGGTTGGGAAGACACAAATACACCTATAAAAATACAAAAAATACATGGTCAGTTTATAATACCAACATTCTGTGCTGTACTATGCATATGATCATCCATGAGCATTGACAGTAACCTTTGAGGACTTCTCAGAACCTTTTCTGTGATTTGCCCAAAATAACTATTCTGTGTGCTGACCTCTGGCCTGACCCTTTGACCTTGCCTTTTGATGCTGATCTTTAACCTGATGTTCAACTTTTCATTGGCAACTCAGATCAGTTCTGACTTTAGCTTCTGCCCAGGCCACCATTGAATGTCCAACAGTTTATCCAACTGGTAAAGTCTTTCTGGGGGGTTGTTAGTAGTGAAGAATAGGTGTAATCAAGGAACTTGTGGTTAGCCAGCACTGACCCAATACTGGTCCCCTCATTTGTTTCTGCTGTCTACTTCCAACACCAACAAGCCAAAGTTGGTCTTGCCCCTAATGGTGCAACTCTGTGTCCCTGAATGAAAAAAAAAACAGTCATCCACATTCCTGCTGCCAGCTGGCCGGGAACTGGCATCCAAATACGCGTCTGGACTGAAGCTCTAAGGTAGCGTAAAACACTACAGCATCTATTGAACACAATCATGGACTTGTCTTCAGTGAGCTCCCAAGCACCCTCTGGTGGTGGCTGCAGGCAGCAAAATTGTCAATTTGTCAATTGTCAAATTTTTTTAATGTGTGAAGGAAGCAGGGGAATTGAAGCTCTGTAACACAAACATGGACTCCCAAGCTCCCTCTGGTAGTGGAAGATTTTTTATTAATTTTTGGATATGTGAAGGAAGCAGGGGGATTGAAGCTCCGTAACACAATCATGGACTTGTCTACAGTGAGCTCCCAAGCCCCCTCTGGTGGTGGCTGTAGGCAGCAATTTCTTGTAACATTTTTGAATGTGTGAAGGAAGCAGGGGGATTGAAGCTCCATAACACAAACATAGACTTGTCTCAAGTGAGCTCTCAAGCCCCCTCTGGTGGTGGCTGTAGGCGGCAATTTTTATATATATTTTTTTGATGTGTGAAGGAAGCGGGGGGGGGGGGTTGAAGCTCTGTAACTCAAACATGGATTTGTCTTCACTGAGCTCACTCTGGTGGTGGAAGATTTTTTTTAACATTTTTAGATATGTGAAGGAAGCAGGGGGATTGAAGCTCTGTAACACAAACATTGAGCTGACTGCTCTACATATATATCAAGAATACATTCAGTACAGAAACTGAACAAATTCAGAGGTAAATCAAACAAAACAACAGTTTCCCTTTAACGATGCTTCCCCCGCTCTGGTATTTTTTTTAGCACAAGGATTTCTTACAAATAATAACCAAGTAATCCTGACAGGTCCTGACATACGCTGTTATCTTTACCCTATGAAAGAGCTTTTTCCAGGCTATGATTCTATCTATCACGATGCAGCGACAGTCATTACTGCACAAGGCCCTTAAACACGGTGTCAGCTTTCATCTTCCAGATGCCAACACCGGTACCCAATGCACCATACTGGTTATGCTGCTAGTGCTGAGTTTCATTGTGCAGAAATTTCATGCTAACCTGATTCGCTCTGAGGATCCAAGCCACAAACTAATCTTGCTGTAATCTGATGGAAAGAAGAGAAAGAAGCTCCATTCTTCGACTTTGTACAAAATCTTTCTTTTTTCCGGTTAAAAAAAAAAAAAAAAAAAAAAACGCACTGCAGCTTTCAACCTTAAAATTTTAAGGTTATCATGAAGAAGTCACATGGACTTTGAAGACACTTATTGGTACCAATTCATTTTGCTTAGCTAACAGGGCATAAACTGATGGGGAATCCTGGTTTACCGATTGCATAAAGCGACTTTTTCCTGCTCGCCTCATCCTTTTTCCATCTCTTAATACAGTTAATCATGCTGCGCGGTGCTTCTGTTTGACACCACTCCGCTGATCCTGGTGTCTTCATACTCTAAATTATCTGTCATCTGACCCCTCTTGTCTCCTCCACCTTGACAATAACCCAGAATAATCAGCTTAGCCGCTCTTTCTGCACGGCTCGATTCTCTTGCGATGGATTTTTTTTTTTAAATCGGAATTTATAGTTTCATTATCTGCTTTATCTGTAGTAGAATAATTTCCAAAATGTGTACAGATGGTTCCCCCTGACTGAGCAATCTCCGGCAACAGGCCGTCTTAAAGCAAAAGGAAATTTGTAAAACGATATTTTCAGTTACTGAAAAATATTTTTTCTTATTATTATTATATATATTAATAATATTATATATTATATTCATATTATATATTATATTATTATTATTAGATATTTCCTAATTTCTATTTACTGTACATGATCAGCCATAATGCCTATTCTGCTGCACCCATAAAGATATGCTTTACAGCAGCATCATGGACCTTAGGAACCTATAGACTGGAGAGAACTTCCATGGGAGAGTGTTGGGGGCATGCTTTGTGATCCTTGTAGAGGTCACTGTGCAGGCTGGAAGAGGAGGTGAGGTGGATCCAGTTATCTATAGATTGGTGTTATCTGTTATTGTTATCATGCCTGTGATGATAATGAAATGACTTCTGAGAAATTATCTCCATATGGCTCACTAGTTAGTGTGAAAGATGCAATAAAAACCTGACTGAAACAAACTTTTCCAGCGCCGGAACTACATTGCGGCATCCGTTGTGTAGTGGACGGAGATGGTAACTGCGGTGCTGCTCCCATTCACTTTGGTAGGAGCTGAGCTGCAGTTACCATTTCTGTCAACTGGACAATGGATGGAGCTGTGCAGACAAGTTAAAGAGGTATTCCCATCTGGGATACTGATGGCATATCGCTAAGATATGCCACCAATATCAGATAGTTGCAGGTCCCACCTCTGGGAACTACTCCTATCTCCAGAACAGGACCTCCGAAGTGAACAAAGAGCATGCATGACCACCCTCCGTTGACTCGTGCGAGGTCCAAGTGCTGGCTCAGCTATTTCCAGCCGTATATTCACTGCTATGAGACTCCCGAAAATAGCCAAGCCCAGTCGATTGGCTATTTTTGGAACGGCCATAGCGGTGGAGAGCATGCAGCACTTGTGTGGTGTGCTCTCCTTTACTTTAGAGGCCTCATTCTCTAGATAAGAACAGGTCACAGAGGTGGGAGCTGGACCTATCTAACATTGATGGCATATCCAGGAGATATGCTATTCACATCCCAGATGGACCAACCCTTTTATCAGCTGATGGGCAGGGGTGTGGGGTGTTGGATCTCTGCCAATTCGATATTGATGGCCTGAGAGCCACAGGTTGGAGACCACTGCTTTACACTTTTCACTAAACATACTAGACGACTGAAAAGCATGGAAAGAAGCTGTTAAATGGGTTATCCAATTTTAGACAACTTATCCGCCATGCACAGGATAGGGATAAGTGTCTGATCAGCAGGGGTCTGACCACTGAGGCCTGTGCTCCCCAATTTGAATGACATGGAGCCGATTGCTTGTGCTGAGCTATCTCCGGCAGATACATAGAGGTCAATGGAGTGGAAGCATGCATGCGTGTCTCCTGCTCCATTCAGACGGGGATCACAGGCTCCCAGCGGTCAGACCCCCTTCCCCATCAAACAATTATAGCCGATACCAGTGGTGACGAACCTTTGGCATGCGTGCCAGAGAGGGCACTCAGAGCCCTCTCTGTGGGCACGCATCTCTGTGTAAGTCGTGCGTTGGATTGCCACCTGTACACTATTACTAATGAGCTCTTCCATTGTGGAGCGCTCGTTAGTTCAGCCTTTGCCCCTCCCCCTCTTCTGCTTGTGTTAAATAAATAAATCAAACTCATCTTATCTATCTGATCACGCCATGGGGAACACTCGCTGCTCACTGGATGCCCAGGCAGGACCTGCGCTCCAGAGTAATGACATTTCACAGCATTGACTGGAAGCAGCAGGACCTGTGAAATGTCATCATGCTTAAGCGCAGGTCCTGTCCTGCGCATCCAGGTGAGTGTTCACCACAGCGCGATCAAATGGAAGAGGTAAGTTTTATTTATTTAATTTTTTTTGCACAACAACAGTGAGAAAGGGTGCATTAATAATACTGTGGCCTCTAATGGGGCATTATTAATACTAGGAGCCACTAATGGATGAAAAAAAGTACTAGGGGGGGGGGCATTAATTTTACTGGGGCCTGTGTTAATCCACGCCCCCACAGCTTAACTTGGCCGGTATTTTTCAGTACTCAGGTTATATTGCCGTGTTGGCACTTTGCGATAAATTGGGTTGCATTTTGGGAACTCAGCCTCTAAAAGGTTCCCCATCAATGATCTATTTTGTGAATAAGGGATAAATTGTCTTAATGGGACAACCACTTTAAAGGAAAAATATTCTACAGTTTTCAAACCAGCACCGGATCTGAATACTTTTGTAATTACATGTAATTAAACATTTTGTATAGCCAGTGAGCTATTCAATAAAATGTATCTGTATAGCGCCACCTACTGTTTGTTCTTTTCCTTATTTCTTTGACCTGCGCACTAAGATGGCCGTGCATGCTCAGTTTCATCCTTCAGCTGCCCCCTGAGCTGTGATAGGGAGAGCATGGACACGCCCCCTGAGCTGCAGCAGAAAAGACACTCCCCTTGAGCTGTCAGCTTGATATAAATCTAGCAGAGCAATGAATGTGGATATTAGGTACCTACATATTAGGTACAGGACTGGTTCTAGCTTTATTAGAAAGAGATTGGCATGTCCAATATGATGTCTGAGTTTCATTTATTACATTAATCATGGGTTAACCCCTTTAAGTTCAGATTTTTTAAGGAAAAACATCACCCTTAAAATGCAGTGCAATCTTCAGGCATCGTGTTATAGAGCAGGAGGAGCTGAGCAGACAGATATAGTCTGTTCTTCTGTGGGCGGTCCTAATCAGTAACTGGCAACTATACCTGCATGTGCAGTCCTACAGAGAGGGCTGTCAGCCACTGATAGGACTGCCTTCATGACTCCTAACCTCAGAACCATATAACATGCTGCCTGCAGACTGCACTGTATTTTTACGCTGACATGTTCCCTTTAGCCTCATGTCAAGGAAATGTGCCAGAGAACATCTGACCGGTGTTTTTTGGCAAAATGACCTGCAAGGTGAATTATTTTAACGTAATCAATTGGCCCTTCGGATTATGAATTTTGCAAAAATAACTCAGCACGCAATTAGATTTGCTTCAG
The DNA here is from genome assembly GCA_900303285.1 of Rhinella marina. Classification (NCBI taxonomy): domain Eukaryota; kingdom Metazoa; phylum Chordata; class Amphibia; order Anura; family Bufonidae; genus Rhinella; species Rhinella marina. The sequence continues at coordinate 437,660 of ONZH01010456.1, forward strand.
TGTATCTGCAGGATTAATTACTTCCTAAGGAACGTAGAGAGACCCTGGCTGCTGCTGCAGAAACCTTCACAGAAGCTTCCCATGGTGGCAGCGCGCCTGTCAAAGTGACAATTACAATAAAGCACATGTCACAGATGTGTGACCGGTGACATAACATGGATGTCTATGTGATTTCTGGGTATAAGTCACATTTAACCAGACCTAAACTGGCAATATAATCACATTATGGGTGGACAGGACAGCAGCTGCTACCATATCTACAAATGCAACCTCATCCAGGATTACCCGTCAGACAAAATCTTACAAACCACTTAGGGGGTCATTTACAAACAAATATACGACACTTTTTGGCGTAGACCGGTGTCTAAATCGCCAGTCTTCATAAATGTCCCCCTTGGATCTTATAGGGAAATCAGAGGATTTCCCCCGTAAATTCACTTCTCTCTCAATTACAATATCAAAAAAATAATAAAAGTTATTCAAATACTCATTAGACCAAAGGTCTCCGTGTAGCTAAAGCAAGACTAGTAAACCAACAAAACTTAAAGGGAACCTGTCCCCTCTCCTGACATGTAATGACTTGCATCCCCAAGGTAATAACAATTCTGGTGAATCTATTCTTATGAGTCTAGGATGTGCCATTCCTTTATTATTCCTGCTAGAAGTTATGAATGAATTGCTAGCAGTTTGCAATTAAGGTCCAGATGGGTGTTAACAATCAGGGGCGTGTCCCTGCACAGTCTAACACTGGCAGCACTGATTGGACAGAGTCAGACTGCTTCTGTCACTTCTGTGCAGTACAAGAACAGCACACTGCTTTAAAGTGGTTATGCCATGACCGGTGTAAAAATGAAAATCAGACATCGTATAGTGCATGACTCTCTCTTTCTAACAAATCTAGAACCAGCCCTGTACCTCACATGGATCCAGAGATCTCCCCATTCATTGCTCTGATAGATTTCCTTCTCGGGTGGGGATGGGGGTGTCCCGATTGTTGCAGCTCTCTCTCGCTATCACTGCTCAGGGTGTGTGTCCTTTCTGCTGCAGATCTCTCCCTATCACAGCTCAGGGTGTGTGTCCTTTCTACCGCAGCTCTCTCCCTATCACAGCTCAGGGTGTGTGTTCTTTCTACCGCAGCTCTCTCCCTATCACAGCTCAGGTGTGTGTCCTTTCTACCGCAGCTCTCTCCCTATCACAGTTCAGGGTGTGTCCCCTTTCTACTGCAGCAGCTCTCTCCCTATCACAGCTCAGGTGTGTGTCCTTTCTACCGCAGCTCTCTCCCTATCACAGCTCAGGGTGTGTGTTCTTTCTACCGCAGCTCTCTCCCTATCACAGCTCAGGTGTGTGTCCTTTCTACCGCAGCTCTCTCCCTATCACAGTTCAGGGTGTGTCTCCTTTCTACTGCAGCAGCTCTCTCCCTGTAACTTTCAGAGCTTCTAACCTTAGATAGAGCTGGTGGCAGGTGAAGGATTTAACCGAGTTTGTGCGTCCACTTCAGCCATTTGGACAGAGAAATAATGAAAAGAATTAACAGCAGGTGGCGCTATACAGATAGAGTTTACTGAATAACTCAGTGGCTATATACTTTTAGTTACATGCAATTCCAAAAGTATTCAGATCCAGGTGGTAATTTTTAAAATGTAGAATATTTTTCGCGGTACAACCCCTTTAAAGGAGAAAAGTGCAATGCTTTGTTTCCCCCTGTGGTGGCGCTGTAGGGAGTTTAAACACCTACTGCCAGGTTCCCTTATGTATTAAAGCCAATCACTGCAGGTCTGGCTTGATCAGTGTATCATGCTGGGACACTTCTAACAAGAAGAAATTGTCGAGATGGGTGGGACGGCCTCATCAAGGATCCAAATTACGTAGATTAGAGCTCCAGCACCTGAATGGCCTTCGAGAACCATTCTCTTTACTTCTCTGGACATTGTAGTCCATATGGAGAAGGGTCAAGTCAGGTGGAAAAGTGGTGAGGAACCGAGCAAGAATGCCTCCATGGTTTACCTCCACCTCCCTCTTATAAAATGTCACCCTGCTTGTACCACCCGCTAAATAAAGAAGTAGACTCCGACATTTGCTCTGTGATAGGATCTGTATGTGATGAGTTTACAAGAAGTGCTCTACAGCAACAATCCTCGCCAGTGAAAGGTCATCCTCCCGAACACTGGTCCAGAATGAGCACACATTCTCCATCTCCACCCTGCCGGGCCCCAGCTCGAAAAAGATATTGTTTTCATATGCTAAACAGAGAAATTCATGTTGTGAGCGCCAGCAGACCGGGCTTGTTGAGAAAATGTGTTGAGACAATACCCAAGTGTGCTGATATTTATACTTGAGAAGAATGTATTACTTCAAGCTGTCTTTCTCCTGACTCATCCGTTCCTGTGTATTGTCTCGTGCTGGCTGGAAGCCTCGCTCAGCTCCCAGGCCATCGTTCCAGTAATCCCCGCTAAACTTATCTCATCAAATTAGCCGAAATAAAAAAGGCAAAATAATAAAATAAAATAGTCTGGGGGATTTCAGCTTTTTTTGATTGCCACATCTGCCATTTCTGGTGAAAATGACTCAAAATGAGCGGTCCTGACATATCCCTCCTCCCTGTACCGTTATTAGCACCAGTCCCCCGGAGAACTATCCACTGTATTCCCCAACCAGGGGTGCATGTGGCTCCTCAATTAGTGACACTAAAATGCCTCTCCATACGCCTGGGCCCCTGACAGAGGTTATACTTACCTGGCTCCCTGGCAGATGACGCTAGGGAGGCTCGTTCCAGTCGCGGGCTGCTATTGGCTGACCACCCCGACCAACGGGAGACGCAGCGGCGGCCGTGGGGGACCAGGTAAGTATAACCTTTCTCAGGGGCCCGGGAGTATGGGGAGGCATTTTAGGGGTTGGATAACCTCTTTAACATCAAGTACACAACCCACCTTTGGGTCCCACTCCGATCTCCAGAAAAGGACACCCCAAGTGAATGGAGTGTAAGCCCCCTCTATTCACCACTATGAGACTTCAGAAAATAGGAAAGTGGTGGCACTGATATTTTATGGAAGTCCCATGATGAACAGGGGGATGGCAGAGCTTGTTCTCCATTCACTGCTACGGGAGTTCTGAAAATGAGCATTTGCTTGGCTAGTTTCAGCAGTCCCATAGCAGTGAATGGGGAGCTCACTGCGCATGTATAGTGTTGTCTCTGTTCACTTCAGGGGTCTTGTTCTGGAGACAGGAGCATCTGACATTTATTGCCTATCCTATCGATAAGCCATAAAAGTCCCAGTTGGGACAACCCCAAATGCAACATGCCTAACCTTTCACCATCCAGTGAATATCCCCATCTCTCACCTTCACTCCTATAGCAATGATGAGATGCTTTGGAAGTTCGGCATTATCAAAGCAGTAGGGACATTTCTCCATCCTGGCGGCAAGCCTCCGATGCTCTGCAATAGCCTGTTGCCGCTCTCTCTCCTCTTCTTCGTTTGCTCGCTCTTTCTTTGCCGCATTTGAGACAAACATATCATCCAGGGTATAATAATCCTGGTCAGTCTTCTCTCTGAGCTGAAAAAACAGAAAATCACCCACAATGTAGAGGCAGAAAACGTGATAACATAAAATGCTGTAGTGGGAAGATGTAAAGACAATGTAAAATAAAGCGGAATTGTTCAATCAATTGACACGCCCATTACCAAACATAATAACAACAGAAAAAACACATAAAACCAAGTTCTGTTGAGGGCTATCAATTAAAAATATCAACGCTTCTGTAGGCACTTACAGGTGTATGTGACAGATACTGCAGCCAGGGACTGTTTTCTAAGATCTTTGTCCTTTTTGAAAATACACATTTTTTTCTCTCTCTCTAGCTGCTTAGTGGGTGGACGTTTTCTGGTTTGATGCAGGACCTAGGAGATCTGAGCCAATCACACATCACGGACAGCAACTGCAGCTGCATTCCCCCCTTCCCAACTACCATTTTCTATATTTAGGGATTGAGAAATTTTCTTAAAGGGGTTAAACTTTTTTAACAGACCTCTTCAGAGTGGCCGAACCCGTGGTGGGGTTCATACTTACCCGATTCCCCCTGGGTCACTCCACGGCCACCTCTGCAGGTCTAAGGTAAGTATGAACCCCACTGCTGGTCCAGCCACGATGTCTTGATTCCTTTAATTCCCTCAAGAGGTTCTTCAGGATTTCTTTTTAACTTGCCGGCCAGTCTGGAATACGTGTGGAAAACGTTATACGTCACCTACTCCTCACCTGCCGATGCGTTTTAGCTCCCTGCATTTCTTCACTGGACTTCTGGTCCCTGTTTGTTGACTTCTGCACGGACGGGACTACGTTCACCTCTGCAGGCAATGATGGGCCTCAGCACATGACCCTACCACTTAGGGCTCGTCACTGCAGTTCCTTTTAATTTTTCCATCCCCCTACTGAGAATGATTCTTATATTATTTCTCTCTTGGCATGGCCATAGGACTAGTTTATTGGGAGAGGAGTTGTATTTTTAATTTTAACACCATTTTGGAGCACATATAATGTATTGATATCATTTTGCTTGGAGGGAGAATAAAAAAAGAGCGCAATTCTGCAGGTTTAGGTTTTAGGCTTCACTGATTCTGCACAATAAAACACTCAAAAATATGTTGTTTTTATGTCTGAGAACCATGTTTTATTCTGTCAATGGAGCAGAGGGTGGGCTATTTGTGTAAGGAGTTGATGCTTTCATTGGTGCCATTTTGGTGTACATGAGTTTTGATTTCTTTTTATTCTGCTTTTTGAGATGGGATGAACAAAACAAGTCATTCTGTACCCAATTCTAACTATTTGTGTTTCATTTTTTTACAGTAATAAAGCATATTCATTGGGGAAAATAGGTTTTTGGTGTTTAAAATTTTTAAACATTTTATTAAACTTTTTTTTTTTTTTTTACAATCTTGAAGATTTATTAGCCTGCTTGCTTGTATAATACACTGCAATACTTCTGTATAACACAATAATGGCAACCCACAATGATGTCACGGGTGGTTAGGTAGGGTTGGCGGAGTGCGAGATGCATGTGGGAGTGTCCACCCTCTGTCTAACCACTTAGATGCCACGGTCGCTATTCTCTGCTGGTTCAGGTACAGCTCCTGCTCTTATGGTCCGCACTATGCCATACATTTACATCAGTATGTGGGAACAGCATAGTCCTCATGACATAAATAAAACATTGGGGCATTAAAGGGTTACAATGGTTGTCCCCTGACAGCTCTTACAGATCGGTACTCTATTCTGGCTCATATAGAAGGGTCCTCAGTGGGGCAACCCCGTTCTATAACTTCCACATGCACCAACTGGAGTGCCTGATGAAGACCACAATTACAGTAAGAGCCCACAATCAATAAAGGCATGTTGTCAGTTTAACTTTTAGGAACAGATCGTCTTTAATTTGTTTAAAATTCTTTTTTTTTTACTCTATTTCCCATAAATGTCTCAATGGGTTTTGCACATGAGTTATATACTGCAGGTCACCCTTTTATACACACCTTTTCATCTGCTCCGTTTTTCCATATGGTGGACATATCCTCTTTTATGTCCTATGTTAAGCATGTGAACAATCTAGTTAAAAACCTCTCAGTAACACTTATAATCTGCAAGCAGATTCAGCGCTGATTGCCTTCATGAATAATTACATCATCTAGAACACTATTTTTTTCTGAGAACTGATTTTTTTTCTTCAAATAAACCACATCTACATAGGAATTTACCCTTCAATAGTCTACTTCGTGTTGGATGAACACATTTAAAAAGTTGTACTAACCATTCTTAGTTTAGGTATTGTCTCCACCGGCCTCCACTGCCTACACCACCAAGGAAGAAAGCATAAACTCCTCCACTACCTAGCCCACCAGGGAAGAAGACATAAACCCCTCCACTACCTAGCCCACCAGGGAAGAAGACATAAACCCCTCCACTACCTAGCCCACCAGGGAAGAAGACATAAACCCCTCCACTACCTAGCCCACCAGGGAAGAAGACATAAACCCCTCCACTACCTAGCCCACCAGGGAAGAGGACATAAACCCTTCCACTACCTAGCCCACCAAGGAAGAGGACATAAACCCTTCCACTACCTAGCCCACCAGGGAAGAAGACATAAACCCCTCCACTACTTAGCCCACCAGGGAAATATACATATACCCCTCCACTACCTAGTCCACCAGGGAAGAAGACATAAACCCTTCCACTACCTAGTCCACCAGGGAAGAAGACATAAACCCTTCCACTACCTAGCCCACCAGGGAAGAAGACATAAAGCCTTCCACTACCTAGCCCACCATGGAAGAAGACATAAACCCCTCCACTACCTAGCCCACCAGGATAAAAAACATAAACCCCTCCACTACCTAGCCTACTAGGAAAGAAGATATTAACCCCACTACTACCGAACCCACTAGGGAAGAAGACATAAACTCCTCTACTACCTAACCCGCTAGGGAAAAAGACAAACCCCACCACTACCTAACCCACTAGAAAAGAAGGCATAAACCCCTCCACTACCTAGCCCACTAGGGAAAAAGGCAACCCCTCCACTACCCTAGATCACCAGTGAAGACAACAGTAACCACTGGGCTATCCTAAATCACCAGTAAAGAAGGCACCAACCCGTCCACTACCTAGACCACCAGGGAAGAAGGCGTTAATTCATTACCCTACACCACCAGGGAAAACGGCATTAACCTCTCCACTACCCTGGATTACTAGTGAAGCATATATTTTTTCCTCTTTCACTAGACTAGACCACCAGGGAAGAAGGTATTAACCACTCCACTACCGTAGACCTCTATAAAAACAGAGATTAACATCTTCTACTACCCTATAAGAACCAGGGAAGAAGGCTTTTACAACCACATCATATATCTACTGTATACCAGAACTGAAGCAGACATTAACATCCTGAATTGCCTTATACCATGGAAAAGCTGTGAGACCTTCTATAAACAGGACTGTGTCTTTCCAAATCATGTCCAATCAACTGAATTAACCACAGGTTGACTCCAATCCCGATGTAGAAACATTTCAAACATGATGAAGAGAAATGGGTGGTCCCAGAGCTAAATTTCAAGTGTCATAGAAAAGGGTCTCATGTCCATTAAAAAATATATTTTTTTACTTTTTAACAAATTTCCAAACATTTCTAAAATTCAGTTAACTTTCTCATACGGGGTATTAAGTTTCACACAAAAAAATGTGAAAAAAGTGAAAGGGGCTAAATACTTTTGAACTCATTGTGTGTACATATATATATATATATATATATATATATATACACACACACACACACACACAAAGACAAATGTACACATAAAAAAGGCCACTACTGACATCTACAGTAAGCATGCTTCCATGAATTCACAATGTCTTGGGCCCTTAAGCCCTGAAGTCTATGGATTGAACTTCAAGGCTTGACAGAACAATCCCCATACCTAAAAGTAAAAGAAGCCTGTGAGCCACATCTTTTTCTACAAAAGACATTCCTGACAGCCATGGCATTTCCAAGTAAGTGGTAGAACGAACATGAAAGACACAGAGGTCCCCAATGAGAGGGAGTCATCTGACCATGACCAATACTAGGACCTGGGAGACACAGATGACAGGTTGTATAAAACATATGACTTATTTTCGCACAGAATAATAAAATCAGACATACTGAATGTCTAAATAGGTAACATATACAGTATAATACAACTAATCAATTTTCTATAATATTGTACAGACCCTGCTGCACACAGATACACTATGCACATTAATTGCATCTTATTTCTCCCTGTCAGCAGATCTGTACCTATGACACTGGTTGACCTGTTACATGTGCGCTTGGCAGCTGAAGACATCTGTGTTGGTCCCATGTTCATATGTGCCCATATCGCTGAGAAAAATTCTGTTCTATTATATGCAAATGAGCCTCTAGGAGCAACGGGGGCGTTACCATTACACCTAAAGGCTCTGCTCTCTCTGCAACTGCCACACCCTCTCCACTTTGATTTACAGGGCCAGGTGTGATGATATTTTCACTGCCTGGTCCTGTCAAAGTGCTGAGGGAGCGGCAGTTGCAGGGAGAGCAGAGCCTCTAGGTGTAACGGTAATGCCCCCGTTGCTCCTAGAGGATCATTTGCATATATTAAAACTTCATTTTTCTCAGCAATGAGGGCACATATGACCATGGGCAGATGGGTTCAGCTGCCAAGTGTACATGTAACAGGTCAGCCAGTTTCATAGGTATAAATCCGATGTCCTTTAAAGGCTATGTGCACCTTCGGGGGCAATTTTTTATTATTATTATTGAATTGTACTCATTATAATGTAAAAAAAAAATTTCAATTGGTCTTTATCAAAAATATTGAGTCCTTTTCTCTGTACTGAGCCGAGATGCTCTAGTAGCAGGATCAGAATTTTCTCTCTCTTCCGTCAGCCTGGCACACTCCTTATCTCTGACCTTATAAACACTCATTATAGCTCAGTTCTATCTTACTGATAAGAGTGTGGATTAAATAAGTGTTTATGTCCTTTTAGTAATTTAGGGTTGGCCGCCAAAAAGTGAAAGTGAAAGTAGGATTCACACAGCTAGAAAAACAGTTGTTTACAATTGCATTTTACTCATTTTTGGGAAAAACTTATATTTTTCATTGGTCTTTATTAAAAATATTGAGCCATTCAGTCTATTTTTTAACTGTGTGCTGATCATCGAAACAGCCTTATCTCTAAACTACTGAGAGGTCATAAACACTTATTTAAGCCGGATTCTTATAAGTAAGATAAGAACTGAGCTATAATAAGTGTCAGAGATAAGGAGTCTGTCTGCTCCTCAGATGACGGAAAAGACAGAAAATCCACAGGCAGCTAGTAGAGCATCTCAGCTCTGTACACAAAAATAAAGACCAATTGAAAAAAATACTTTTAGCTCCAAATAAGTCCAATGCAATAATAAAAGAAAATTGCCCCCAAAGGTGTACACAGCCTTTAAATGTCATGTGAACAGAGCCTTACAAACATAAAAGACAGATTTCAATGTGTTTGTACTATATTAACCACAAAACATAAAAAAGCAGTAAAAGCTCATATTATGGTGATGAATGTCAGACAAGGCAGGAGGTTAATGGATTCCTTTTAGACATCTCAAGCTATATTGACTTTGTAAATCTGATGCTGCGCACCGGTCTAGGGGTTATTGATTAGGACTGAGCGCTTGTTTTATTCCTTTCGTTCTGTGTTCAGCATTAACATGACTGAAAAACGTCTGCGTTCCTAGACATATGACGGACGTCGGCGATGGATTATTTCATAATTAGGTGCACACAGAAGAGCTTGCCCTCCGCCTAGAGAAGCTTAGCAATAATTAGAATATCTTCTCCAATTCTAATGTACGGGCAGCGTTACTTGTAACTCGGAGAAACCTGCATATAATACAGGAGAATGTCATCTAAATACATACACCCGGGGCCTCAGTACAAAAACAAAACGGGGTTATAATAGGGGTTATTGTTCAGAATATATGTAGCATACAAGATGCTTTATATTCTGTCCCCTCTTCTGACATATGTGTTTTAGTAACTACGGGGGGTCATTTAGGAATAGACAATCTAGAACTATCTGGATCAATCTACGACTTCTTCCCCATCCGCGCCAGTGCTATATATATATATAATAAAAAAAAAATAAAAAAAAATAAAAAAAGGGGGGGGGGGTTGTTTCGGCCGGACTGTCTCATTTATTATTTAATTTCAGGCATAGAAAATTATCTAAATCTACGCAAGCAAGGGAGCTGGCAAGTGTCATAGATTTAGACCACGGTATTAAGACCGGAGTCTAAAATTATAATAAATGACTCCATACATGTATTCCCCATGTAATAACAATTCTGGAACATCTATTTTTAAGACCTTACGTTGTGACATTCCTCGGTTATTCCTACTAGAATCTTGTTAATGAAATATCCAATTGGGTGTTACCAGATTGGGGGGGGAGTGTCCTTGCACAGTCTGACACTATCCAATCAGTGCTGCCACCAGAGTCAGAACGTGCAGGGACACACACCCAGCTGGTGACACCCAGATGAACATTTATTTCAGACTGTTTGCAATTAATACAGTATAGTTGATGTAGCTGAGTAAAAAGATAAGAGAAGAAAAGAAAAAAGGAGGCAGCACTCTCCAGTTAAAAAGTAAAAAAAAATGGTAGTCTTTATTTACCCATGTGGGATTGCTGAGTAAAAAGATACCTATATTTTTTTGTAGGTGCCAGCATTGTGAAGAAATTAACACTTCCAGTTTTATATAAACGAGTTATTGGAGCACCAGGAGGCAGGCTTATGAAGTTTGAGCACCACTCCAGCGACGCCTCTGGTGCTCCAAACACGCCCCCCCTCCCCATATATAGACAGTGGTAAACTTCTAGAAAGAATAATGGAAGAATGGCACAATAGAGTCACAGAGGATTCTTATTACATGGGGAATGCAAATAGTTACTGAAAGAGACATGACAGGAGATGTGACAGGTCCTTTCTAAAGGGGCTGTCTCACAAGGGCAGCTAATGAGGGCATATGGACATCATAGAGAGGGGCACTTCTACAGGAACACCCCTTTATGAGCTAGAATGAAGTGCTGCTCTGGTGGACCTTTGATGTCCATGTATTACTTGGGATGGTCAATTCATCTGAACGGTTGACATGAAAAACTACATTACTGGTGGTCTGGCTGGCCAAGGTTTTCTCGGGGGCCAGGAGCCGGGAAAAGCGATGCAGCTCCAATGTTAAAGGGGTTGTCTTTGATTAAACAGGCCATTAAATAAAAATCAACTTCATACAGCACCAATTCTCCATGCGCTTTCCATATATCCCTTTAGAGTGTATGGATGTTAGAGGAGGGGGAGACTCATTCTTGGGACCGCGCTCTATAAGACGGTACAGAGATCTGCTAGGCATAATGGATGCCCTGTAATAATACTCTGCCCCTGAGGCGAGCACATTGGGTACAACTATTGATAGACGCAACTTCCCATGGATTTCCGCTTATCATTAGACGGGTTTAAAGCCAGGCCCACGACAAACATCTCTGTTAATGGGGTTATCCAGGAATTAGATACTGATGACCTATCCTCAGGATAGGTCATCAGTATCTGATCGGTGGGGATCTGACTTCCAGGACCCCCAGCTGTGAGAAGAGCTGTGAGTAGGGATGAGTGAACTTCTGTTTCAGAAGTTCAGGTTTGGGTTACCGCAAAACTGCGTTATGGATTCCGTGACCATGGAGAATAAGTTATGGTCCGTGCTCACGGGATCTATAACGCAATTGTGCGGTAACCGGAACCCGAATGCGAACTTCTAAAACATAAGTTAGCTCATCCCTATCTGTGAGCACTTAGGCCTCTCCCTAGACCAGTGACGTCACCATACATTGGTCCCATGGCCTAGGCAAGGCTCAGTCCCATTCAAGTGAATGGTGCTGAGCATGATACCAAGCACAGCACTGTCTTTGGTACACAGTGCTCACTGGGGCACTGCAGCCTCTTCAAACAGCTGATAAGTAGGGGTACCAGGAGTCAGACCCTGACCGATCTGATATTCATGACCTATTCTAAGGAGGGGTCATCAATATCAAATTCTAAATTGCTAAATTGCCATCACTTTAAAATCAGTGGGAATTCAATGATTGGGACCTCCACCCTGAGAACGAAAGAGCTTCAATGCTAAAATAGCGCTGCATTCCGTTGACCACCTTTCCCTGCTGCATGGCGGTGCACCGGCCATCTGAATCACAGTCGTATCCAAGTGAATGGTTCCCCTGCATGGCCAGGTGGCCGACAGCACTGCTGCACATGAAAAACACCAGCGCTGTGGCCCCCTTTATGCTCAGGATCAGTGGAGGGTCCAGTGGACTAACCCCCCACCGATCATAAAGCGATGGCACCTTTATAAGGCTACTTTCACACCAGCGTTTAAGTTTTCCGTCATTCATTGTCAATGGGGACAAAACATAACTGAACAGAACGGAGTGCTCCAAAATGTATTCCGTTCCGTTCTCATACCGGAGAGCAAACTGCAGCATGTTGTATTTTGCTTTCCACCCTGGGATGCAGAGCAAAACGGATCCGTCATGACTCACAATGCAAGTCAATGGGGATGTATTCGTTTTCTCTGACACAATCAGACACAACAGAAAACGGATCCGTCCCCCATTGACCTTCAATGGAGTTCATGACGGATCCGTCTTGGCTATGTGAAAGATAACACAACTGGATCTGTTCATAACGGATACAGATGGTTGTATTATCAGTAACGGAAGTGTTTTTGCTGAGCCCTACCGGATCATGGGCAGCGTCAGAAGCAAAGCCGGCTAATGCACGGAGATAGCAGAACAGCCCAGTGCTGCAAGACATCCATCCACAGCAATACAGACAAATTGCAAATGACCTTGTGCTGGGAGACTGCTGTCACACGAACGAGTGGGTGGTGGAAACTGATTATGTTATTAAAAGCCGCACTAAACGCAATATCTGGGGGAAGAGGAGAGCTAAGGAGATGCATTCGTTCCTTCAGTGTCTCTGACAGAGTATCCAAGTTACCTGAAATGCAGCGTCTATTGTCTGTACGCCCACATGGATGAACGCGAGAGAGAAACTGCAGCCGGAGGATGAAAGGGATTTTATACATTGCAATATTCACCGTTAGGATTCTCCGTGACCTTGGCCACCAGCCTATAGAGGCGATATCCCAATCATTTATTATTACATGTTTACGTTGTCGTCTTTAGGACCCCTCTGATGAGCTGGCATGTTATGTACATTGTCATTATGTTGATACATTAGATTTGACTTTCCTCCTATAGATAAAAATAGGGTCCATGACAAATTGAGGGTCCAGCAGGCGGGGTCTGTTTTCCATGTTGGAAATCATAAGGGGCTTCATAAAGATACTAGCCTAGTAGGGTTGATGTAGCTAAGCAAAACACCTATACTTTTCTTTTGTAGGTGGAGAGATTTACAGTTTTATTTGTATGCAAATGAGTCATTGGAGCACCAAGAGGCGGGCTTATGCAGTTTGAGCTCTGCTCCAGCGATGCCCCTGGTGCTCCAAACACCCCCCCCCCCCCTTAAATTGACAGACTTCACATCTAGCACTGAGTTCTCACACCTACTCACTTGTTAACTAACACGGTGTATGCATACCACGTCTTTAAAATGGAAGTGGAGGCACCATTGACTTCCTCTGCCATCGCCTTCACTTCCGGGTGTAAGGACGTCAATGGCACGTTCTTACTAATCATCTTTGGTGCTCAACAAGCAGCAGAAGATGAGGTATGCACTTGCTGTGTTAGCTAATGAGAGCACAAATGCGAGAACTCAGTGCTAGATGTGAAGTCTAGCACTGTCTATATAAGGGGAGGGGGCGTGTTTAGAGCACCAGGGGCATCGCTGGAGCAGTACTCAAACCACATAAGCCCGCCCCTTGGTGCTCCAATGGCTCATTTACATAAACATTAAAAGTGAAAATTTCTCTATAACACTGGCACCTACAAAAACAAATATAGGTATCATTTTGCTCACCTACCTCAACCCTGCTAGGCTATATGCCTAGTTTAATAGGGTTGATCCTGGTGACAGAGCCTCTTTAAGTCACTAAGCTATCAGAAATGCATTGATAAATTTGTCCTGTGTTACTTTACATTGTTTTTGTGATCAGATTGACTACAAGATGGCCAAATCAACTCATTTTTGGGGTTATCTCAAGAATAATTTTCATGACAAAACTCCTGAACGGCTATTAGCCGTTTTACAGCATCACAAACAAAAAAAACTTATTTCTATCATTTTTTTCTTCCAAGTGTCCACGTTGGTGCTAATCTGTACTTCTGGGAATAGGCTCTGAGCATAATCAGTCTCCTTCCCCCCCTTGCAGAAGAAATCTTCCTAGCTACACTGGTATGCTACAGCTCATGAGGTGGACGCGCACACTGCCATACACCAAGTATATTGGATAACTCTCCATTGGATCAACAACATGTATATGGCACAGTGAATATAATATACAATGGTAGGACAACGCCTAGGAAATTTGGGCAATCAAAAATGTTTGCATATAATAGAATCAAAAAATACTTCCCTTATTGTTTAAACCTTTTGTGATTTGTGATCGTAGATCTCTTTATCATCAGAACCAAATCTTTTTTTTTCCATCAGAACTCAAAAGTCTGGAAAAGTTGCCTGAAGGTGGAGCTTTGCAATAAGGTTATTGGAGGGCGTAAACTCATACTTTGATACTATGTGCAATTTTTTTTTTGAGGAAACCATGGACAAATGGATCCGTGACCTAATCAGCCTTCCACATCAAGCGTAATTATGATGTTTTATCATATTTTGGAGGACCCAGCTTACTAGAAAAGACATTAGAAGAAATGACTAAAGAGACTGAAGATGGATGGAGGACACCATAGACATAAACAACAAGATAAGATATTGAGGAAAAACACCTAAAAAGATGTTGGATACTTTCAAATAGTCCCATTTCAAATGCTCTGTTAAAATGTATGGAGCCCTCAAGATCATCTCAGTAGTGGAGGATCATTTGCCTAAATTCATCACCTGGAAGAGGACTGATTTGAAGGGGTGCTGAGTAAAGGTGGCCATACAAATTAGGTGATCATGCGTATGGGGGTGTCTCAACTGTCTGCCAAAGGCAGATGTTGGAGGAAAGAAGGATCGGGCATGTTTCCACGTCCCATCTCCACAATCAGAACACATGGAAGCTCGGTTGAACCAATCGTGCATATGTATGAGGGATCGGGAGGAATAGATGTCAGCTGAACTGTCAGCCAACTGCTGTGGGGACCTTAGAAAAAGCCCTTTTAAAACCTTCCATATGTCCTATTAGAACGTACTATATGATGTCCAAAAGGTCACAATCTGGATTCGATCAAAAGCAGTATTTCATACATGTTATCAGCAGCTAACAAAAAGAAATGAGCAGCTAAGGTGGACAATCTGTGGATCTCCGGTCAGGTCTAAGATGGAACGTATTGCTGGAGAACAGATTTAATTTAGGAAGAGCCATGCACAGACCTGGTGACACGTTCCAGTGATAGAAGGGGTAATGCATGACAAGCCAGACATCTGTACTTAGTAATGATTTCACGCATTTGGCATCAGTCAGAAGCGATTAGCCAAACTCAGGCTTTGATTACAAGCAATAATCGCACAGATGCTGCATGATGAGACGGTCAAGTCTAAAAATCAGTTATAATGTCCTCATAGGTCTCTCCATGCTGCTACATTACACCGCCATTAGGTTTACTGCGTACATTTCAGACTGTTCTTCTTCGGCCATGGGTATATTACAAGGTGACATACAGTGGTGCAGACTGGAGCTCCTGGGCCTCAATGCAAAATCCACCTCTACTATGAGCCAGTACTGGTGTCTTATGTGGCAGATGGGTGTTTGAGCTTCTTCAGGCACCAGAGTCCAGGTGCGCATGCTACAATCTGCACCTCCTATAGCTATGCCCCAGGTGGTATCTGTGTGTGATATAAATATAGAGACAACAGCAGGACGACATATGAATTTTTTCAGTTTTACTCAAGTCTGCATTTCCGTAATTTGCTGCACATTTATTAAGCGCTGAATGCTGTTTGATAAATTTGGCGCACCTTTAATGACAACGCTTTGGTCTAAAGATATTACTCCTGTTTTGACACAACCAAGTCTCTTACTGGAGTGAGATTGTGACATTTCAAAAAGTCACATTTGATAAATCTGACATAGACCTACCTGCCTAGCTAACTATTTCCACTTCCTACCTACTTTTCAAAAAGTGGCAAGAGCGGGGCAATAAGTAAAAAATAAAAAAAGCAAAATTAAAATGTTTTACCTATAGTTAGGCTTCAGCAAATCGATCTTCAGATCATAGATCCGAAGTTGATTTGTTCAAAAACTTCGTTTTTAATGCAGTTTCCGAACAGTATTAAAATGTATTGGCTCCGTGGAGCGAAACTTTGGCTCGCCTGAAGTCGTGCAAGACTTTTGTGAATTGCTACTGTATTCATATATGCGTGTTTTAAAATAGGAATTTGAAGTGGGCTTTGGTATCGAGATACACGCCAGTACCATAGCCCGCTTTGGATTACTATTTTAAACTATTTTTAAACATGCAGATAGGAATACAGTAGTAATTCACCAAAGTCATGCAAGACTTCGGCCGAGACGAACTTTGGCTCCACGTAGCCAATACATTTTAATGCTGTACGGAAACAGAATTAAAAATAAAGTTTTTGAACTAATTGTCTTCAGATCTATGATCCAAAGCTCGATTCATTCAAGCCTAGCTACAGTTACTGGTTTTATCAATAGTATCGCAGACTACATACACACACATATATTTCCCCTTTCTTTCATAAAAAAATTAAAATATAGTTATTAGTTTTATCAAAAGTGTGTGTAAAATATACACATTTTTCCCCTTTTTCTTTCATAGTTTTTTTTTTTTTAAGTATTTTAGCTATATTTAGTATAGTGTTTATGTTTTTGTGCATAAAATACACAAACACACACATAGTATACTGTAATTCCATTTATAAAAAAAAATTTAAAAAGCCAAAAGCCTAAAAATGTCCAAATTTCCCTAAGATGAACACTTTAGGGGGTCAATATTTTTTTTTAAAAATGGTCACTTTGAAGGAGTTTCTAATGTTGTGGCACTGTACAACATCAGTACTGGCAGTACGGTGCCATAGAACCAACAACAGAAAAATAGGCCAGTGTCTTGCGGTGGGCCCAGCCAGTAGTTACGCAACCAAACGGAACGGAATTCATTCTGGTGCACTCAGTTTTGTTCAGTTCAGTTTTGTTCCCATTGACAATCAATGGGGACAAAAGGGAAGCGTTTTCCCCCGCTATTGAGATCCTATGACGGATCTCAATAACAGAAAGGGAAAGAGCAGATGTGAAAGTAGATATAAGCAGCAATGTCCTTGCCTGTAAAGCCCTTTTGGTGTGAAGCAATGATGACTACATGTGTTTACTTGGGGGTAACCATGGTTAACAGAAGGAAAAAATGCACTAAACCCCTTTTTAAAGCAACCAGTCTGCTTTTCTCATTGAATCAGTGATATCAGCTGCCATGTCCTTGTTAACACTTTTTCCTGAGCTAACGGGAAGATCACTAAATTATGTTAGCAGGTCATTTTGTGGCAGGACTGAAATGCAGTAGAAATTTGTTTTTTATAAATATGTTAATTTTCATGGCACGGAATGACTTTGCAATTAACAATCTACAGTTAATGCAAATTGCCACCATAAAAACTGAAGCAGGAAACTTTGTGAAAACCAAATGGTGTCAGTCTCAAAACATTTGTCCACAGGCAGTAGCTGACGAGTTACTACGTACCTTTGGGGTAACGTAACTTTTTTGCTCCCAGGCAATAAAGAGCAATCCACTATAGACCGTCTTTGAACAGGCTGAGTGCTTTGTTATGGCTGTCATATAGACCTCAGACAGACCGCCTGCGGTGAACTCATACACAGCAGAACGGGAATAAGATGGTCACCTGGTAAGAATGCTTTAGCGATTTCATTTTTACATGTCATGTACATTACCTTGGCTGCCATTCTTAGATATAGCTTGTTCTGATCTTCGGCTGTTCCCATCTTTTCTCTCTTGACCAGATCTTGAAGACTCTGATGGTCGTCATCCTGGAAATAGCGAACCCTTTCCTTATCGACGTGTGTATCAACCTGCAACACCGAGCAATGCACACACAAAAAAAAAGTCACCTTATGATATCCACATACACTAGCTGGAATACCTGATACAACCTTTGGTCAAGAGTGGTGCTTTTTCCAGAAGAAAGTAGACAAATTTTGCTTTGTTCACCACTCGTTTAGGACACGCGCGGGAGGTGTATGTCAGGAGTAGAGAAGAGCAGATTGATTCTAATTAATCGATTCATCTTATTAGCAGGAGTTCTTCATCTGTGAACGGTTGTCCCCACAGATGAAGAAGCACCTACCTGCCTGTCGATTGACAGGACCAGACATCTAGCCGGGGCCTGACAATCTGGACCCTGCGCCACTGCTCCGAGTAGAGATACAGGAACCAAAGCTCAAGTTGTGTTTCGAAAGCAGCAACTGCGTTTGTGCCCCTACCCAGAAGTGTAGCTTCAGTGCCTGAATCGCTACTCAGAGCAACACCAATTGGGCTAGACCAGGGTTCCTCAACTCCAGTCCTCAGGGCACACGTGCCCGTCATGTTACTCAGAGCAACACCAATTGGGCTAGACCAGGGTTCCTCAACTCCAGTCCTCAGGGCACACGTGCCCGTCATGTTACTCAGAGCAACACCAATTGGGCTAGACCAGGGTTCCTCAACTCCAGTCCTCAGGGCACACGTGCCCGTCATGTTACTCAGAGCAACACCAATTGGGCTAGACCAGGGTTCCTCAACTCCAGTCCTCAGGGCACACGTGCCCGTCATGTTTTCAGAATTTCCTTAGTATTGGGCAGGTGATATAATTAGTGTCAATGCATCAGAACTTATCACAGGTATTCATTCTGTGGGACATTCTCAAATCATGACCAGTAGGACTGGAGTTGAGGAACACTGAGAACACGGCTAGAATGTCATGGCCATAGGCAAGATGTCTTCGCCATGTCAATCAAAATTTGTTTCCTCCATCACTGGAGACCAGCACAATGCAGGAATAGAAGCACTGATAGAACCGCAACCATGGGGTGCATCAAAAGTATCTATAGTATACCAACAAGCCCAAAAAACTACACAAAAATTTACCAGTTGTCTTTTTCGTCTTCCTCCCCTTGGTTCTGCAGGACCTGCCATGGAGTTTACGGGCCAAGCTCTCCCAGATTGGTCAGTTTTGACCAGCAGAACTTCTTGCCCTTCACCAGCTTCTGAGTTCTGCAAGCAAATAAGAAAACATGGAGACAACTCATGATCACCTTCCATCTATTGTTCAAATGCCACCTCCCCCCTTCCACCAATGCCCCATTCATCAACTCATTTTCCAGCAACCCTCCCCCATCAGTGATGCCAAATTGGATTTCCATTTCCATAAATTCAGAATAAAACTTTCAAGGTGTTGGAACAGTTTGAACTAAACATTTGCATAAAGTACTTAAGTGGCGGCGCTGGACTTTTTCTTACTGAAGTGGATATTAAATTATTCAGATGTGCAGAAGGCGTTTAGCATTTATTGCTAATGAATCTCGCTGTGTGTTTCTGCCCTTTAACAAAATGATTAGGCCTCTCCAGCCCGGGAGGGGTTTTATATGAGAGTGAAAAGAAAAAAAAAGTAAAATAGAAGAACATTGGAATCAGAGAGGACACGGCCATTAGATAGCGAGATAGTGAGAATGCTGATAGTCAGTGACCTGCAGAGAGATACTTGCCTTGTAAGGGCATATTTAAACTGTATCTTCCCCATATTTCAACTTTTCGCTGCCAGGGCTTCACAGCATTTTTAACACTTTGGACATACCCAAAAAAAAAGCAAAAAAGAATGCACACCAAAACAGCCTGCCGGACCCCGCTAGCACAACTGTGAAAGTAGCCTAAAGATAGTGCGCATGCGCACTATACAAAATGAAAACCCTTGGCAGACGCCGTAACAGTTTCTGCCGTGGCATACATGGTGCCTTGTCTGAACATACTCTAAATGTGACAATCAGACAGCACATGTCCCCTCTAGTTAAGATCATACTTCTGTGGTTGCAGGAAGGCTTTATAGGGGACACATGACAGTAAGGGTTGAAGATGACTATATACAGACAAGCAAGGTCTGCTGAACCCTCTGACTGCCGTGGGACCATATCGTATGGGGGAACGCCGAACCACCCCTGAAAGAGGACGTCAGGGGTAAAGAAGGGTTGGGTGTGTTGAATGTCTCCCCACCAGATGTGTCTGAGCACTTTTGTTCTGGTCTGGCATGTGAGAACTTGAAATAACTTACAGATTTTCAGGTCAATTCATAAAATAGCTTTTAAGATTACAAAATACTGCAATTCTTGTTCATGGTCTCTGTGCGGTATAGCATTTCAGGGAGGGGTTCACATGGGTTATCCAGTAATTTTATATTGAGGAGGACAGGCCACCAATATTTGATTGGGGGGTGTCCAACCTCCCATACCCTGCTGATTATCTGCTCTCCACACCCCTACTGATCATCTGTTCTGCAGTATCTCCAGTGCTGGACCTACACGGCTCCATCCATTGTGTAGTGGGTGGTTCTGGTTACTGCAGTACTGTCCCCACTGAAGTGAATGGGAGCAGTGCTGCAGTAACCAGCTCCACCCACTACACAATGGATGGAGCCATGTAGTTCCAGCACTGGAGATACTGCCGAACAGATGATCAGTAGGGGTGTGGAGAGCAGATAATCAGTAGGGGTGTGGAGAGACGGTTCCCCCACAGATCAGATATTGAAGGTCTATCTAGGGCAGTAGAACATAGAACTAGTGGCAAATTTCACTAAATTTGTTGTCTCATAGTTTTACACTAATGACCTATCCTCAATCACTCAATCAGTGTAAAACTATGAGACAACAAATTTTGTGAAATTTGCCACCAGTTCTATGTTCTACTGCCAAAGAAAATGTAATGGAGAGAAAAGATGTCACACGAAAGAGTCAAGAAATATGTAAAAAAAAAACAAAAAAAAAACAAACTGTATAATAAAAACACAAAATGAAGAAATGGCGCTCCTATTGTATGGCGGGCACTGCTTTGACCAGAAAATTAACCAAGAGGCTGTTCAGTAGAATAGGTCAGTGCTCCTGAAGCCGTGAAGAAATCAGCATATGCTCCTCGCCGTCAGTGATGGTGTTTAGTATGCCGGGAAGGGAGGACGCAGACACAGTCCATGTAATATTACACAAGAGACAAGATACAAGAACACTTGGGAGACGGCGCAGACAGAACAATGACAATAGCCGCCGCAGAATTATCCGATGAAAACCCTCCTGCTTTTATTTTATTTTCTAATAACCCGCTGTCCTCCCCGCTGATTCTCTGCGCACAGTTTTCCCTCTGGAAACTTGTTAAAAAAAAAAAAAAAGCTGTAAAGCTGTAAGACAATAAGAAAAAAGCCTCTTATTTAGATTTTACTAAGCTTATCTAAAAGAGAGAAATAGTGAAATTCACTCTGGCATGGCAGTTTAATTGCTGCTCGTGACATCGTATTTTATCAAAGTGATAACCGCTCACCCGTGACCTCCATACACATCCAGAGCTGCATTTAAAATTCTGCTGCTCTTATGTGGTACTGTATGCCTACACTGTATACTAGGCTGCAGTAGGGAAAAAAACAAGACCTAAACCTCCGGACATGTATATTACATTAAAAGGGTTTTTCAAGACTTTATAAATGGATAGGTCATCAGTATCTGATTGGTTGGAGGGTCTGACACCAGGGACCCCGCTGATCAGCTGCTTGAGAAGGTACCAGCGCTCCTGTGAGCATCTAGGCCTTCACTCTGCTCACCACGCACAGCGCCGTATATTGTATAGTGGTTGTGCTTGGTATAGCGTTCAGCCTCATTCTCCTCCATGGGGCTGAAATGAATGTGTGCTCACTGGCCTAGGAAAAGCTGTGAGAAGGCCGTAAGGCTACTGCGAGCGCCACTTCCTTCTTCAACAGGTTGAACTGCAGGGGTCCCAGATATTGGACCCCCACTGATCAGATACCTATCCTGAGGATAGTTCATATGTTTTAAAGTCTTGGAAAACCCCTTTAATGCCGGCGAAACTTGATGATTTTGACAGACTGCAAAACGGATACGGTCATGTGCATGAGCTCTTACTTGAGATTCCCGTGCATAAACTGATAGCATAGCTTACCGATCACTTTATAAGAATACCCTGTTAAATCGGCACTGTAATACCATATTCCCAATCCAAAGCTACAGGTGGCAGGGGTGACCTCTACCCCCGGTATACCAGATATTTTCTGGGGTAATCGTTGGGGGCTGTTGGGGACTCTCATTAAAGAGGACCTTTCACCACTCCTGACATGCCTGTCTTAATAGCTCCATGCATTCCCCACGTACTAACAATTCTGGAACATCTATTCTTAGGGCTCTATGTTGTGCCATTCCTTTATTATTTGCACTCGAAGTTATCAATGAATTGCTATTTGCCTTCAGTAAAGGAACAGAGGGGAGGTGACCAGTTGGGGGGGTGTCCCTGCACAGACTGACTCTATCCAGCCAGTGCTGCCATGTTCAGACTGTGCAGGTACACACCTCCAACTGGTCACCTCTGTTCCCTTACTGAAGACGAATAGCAATTCATTCATAACTTCTAGTGCAAATAATAAAGGAATGGCCCAACATACAGACATAAGAATAGATGTTCCAGAATTGTTATTACATGGGGAATGCATGAAGCTATTAAAACAGGCATGTCAGGAGTGGTGAAAGGTCATCTTTAAAGGAATACTTCACTCCCTTCCTCTGTGTTGGTGAACACTAAACACTGAAAAACTATAAGGAAAAAAATAGAATATGTAAAAGACAAATAAAAAACAGCCAAACTAGAGACCGAGAGATTAATCGCCAAAGAAAGTAAAACTAACCCTAAAATGTTCTTTAATTATATAAATGGTAAAATGTATAAACCTGAAGGTGTCGGCC
This sequence comes from Rhinella marina, assembly GCA_900303285.1. Lineage (NCBI taxonomy): Eukaryota > Metazoa > Chordata > Amphibia > Anura > Bufonidae > Rhinella > Rhinella marina. The sequence goes on from ONZH01010456.1 coordinate 460,327, forward strand.
CCTTACAGAGTAATGAGCGGGGAGTTGCAGAGAGCGATGAGGAGAAAGCAAAGTTACTAAATATATTTTTCTCCACTGTATTCACTGAGGAAAATAAACTGTCAGATGAAATGCAGAATATAAAAGTAAATTCCCCATTAAAAGTGCCCTGTCTGACCCAGGAAGAAGTAGAGCTGCGTCTTAAAAAGATTAAAATGGACAAATCGCCAGGACCGGATGGCATACATCCCCGTATCCTAAGAGAATTAAGTAATGTCATCGCCAGACCCTTATTTCTGATATTTAAGAACTCTATACTGACAGAGAGTGTTCCACAGGATTGGCGCATAGCAAATGTGGTGCCAATATTCAAAAAGGGTCCAAAAACAGAGCCCGGGAACTATAGGCCGGTAAGTTTAACATCAGTCGTGGATAAACTGTTTGAGGGTTTTCTAAGAGATGCTATCTTGGAGTACCTCAATGAAAATAAGCAAATTACTCCATATCAGCATGGCTTCATGAGGGATCGGTCATGTCAAACCAATTTAATCAGTTTCTATGAGGAGGTAAGTTCTAGACTGGACCGCAGTGAATCAATGGATGTCGTATATCTGGACTTCTCCAAAGCATTTGACACTGTATCACATAAAAGGTTAGTATTAGAGATGAGCGAGCATGCTCGGCCGAGCATGCTCGAGTGACATTTTTGCGTATTTGCGTACACATTTTAAAATTCGTACGCTATTCATACGCATATTTTAATCTATACGCAAATGCGTACGAATAGCGTACAAATAGCGTACAAATTGAATTTGTACGCTAACCGTACACATTTGCGTATAGATTAAAATATGCGTATGAATAGCGTACGAATTTTAAAATGCGTAGGCAAATACGCAAAAATGGCACTCGAGCATGCTTGCTCATCTCCAGTTAGTATACAAAATGAGAATGCTTGGCCTGGGAGAAAATGTCTGTATGTGGGTAAGTAACTGGCTCAGTGATAGAAAACAGAGGGTGGTTATTAATGGTACATACTCAGGTTGGGTCACTGTCACTAGTGGGGTACCACAGGGGTCAGTATTGGGCCCTATTCTCTTCAATATATTTATTAATGATCTTGTAGAAGGCTTGCACAGTAAAATATCAATTTTTGCAGATGACACTAAACTGTGTAAAGTAATTAACACAGAAGAGGACAGTACACTGCTACAGATGGATCTGGATAGACTGGAGGCTTGGGCAGAGAAGTGGCAGATGAGGTTTAACACTGACAAATGTAAAGTTATGCATATGGGAAGGAATAATGCAAGTCACCAGTACATACTAAATGGTAAAATATTGGGTAACTCTGACATGGAAAAGGACCTAGGAATTTTAGTGAACAGAAAACTAAGCTGCAGAAACCAGTGTCAGACAGCTGCTGCCAAGGCCAATAAGATAATGGGTTGCATCAAAAGAGGCATAGATGCCCGTGATGAGAACATAGTCCTGCCACTTTACAAATCACTAGTCAGACCACACATGGAGTACTGTGTACAGTTCGGGGCTCCTGTGAACAAGGCAGACATAGCAGAGCTGGAGAGGGTTCAGAGGAGGGCAACTAAAGTCATAACTGGAATGGGTGGACTACAATACCCAGAAAGATTAGCAAAATTAGGCTTATTCACTTTAGAAAAAAGACGACTGAGGGGAGATCTAATAACTATGTATAAATATATCAGGGGTCAGTACAGAGATCTCTCCCATCATCTATTTATCCCCAGGACTGTGACGAGGGGACATCCTCTGCGTCTGGAGGAAAGAAGGTTTGTACACAAACATAGAAGAGGATTCTTTACGGTAAGAGCAGTGAGACTATGAACTCTCTGCCTGAGGAGGTGGTGATGGTAAGTTCACTAAAAGAGTTCAAGAGGGGCCTGGATGTATTTCTGAAGGGTAATAATATTACAGGTTATAGTTACTAGAGAGGGGTCGTTGATCCAGGGAGTTATTCTGATGCCTGATTGGAGTCGGGAAGGAATTTTTTTCCCTAAAGTGGGGAAAACTGGCTTCTACCTCACAGGGGTTTTTTTGCCTTCCTCTGGATCAACTTATAGGAAAACAGGCCGAACTGGATGGACAGATGTCTTTTTTCAGCCTTATAAACTATGTTACTATGTTACTAACTTTCCCTTAGGTTGAGTGTAGTGGCTCTTCAATGGGATGATCAACAAAAATCCCCAAAATATCGGCCCCCCATGCCAGTCCCAAGAGCCTCCAAAAACATTTACATACATATGTGGGATTGGTATTGGCAGCTATTCCAGTAACCAGGGGAGTAACTACCATAGTGGCACACCCGGGACTGCTATGGGGCCCAGTCTTAGTTGGGATCATCTCCTCTTCTACTGGAGGTGAAAACTTGGTCAGGACTCTACCCTCTAAAGGAACAACTTTTAGCAAATGAAGCAGTGGAGAGATAATTGAAAAGGGTTTAGACGGAAACACTTCTGTCCTGTGTGGGGGGCCTGGTTTAATCCTTGCTATGGGGCCCTTACTTCTCTATGTACACCACTGCCAGTAACCCCTTATCATTCTTGCAAAAGGTCCTAAACTTCCAGAAATTCATTTATGGAAATTCTTAAAAAAAAAAACTTATGTAATAAAGAAAACTATGTTGAAAAAAGCAAAATCCTATAAGCACAATGCAAATAGAGCTAGCAATCATGGCCACCTATGACGAGGGCCAAGGAGCTTCCATCCCCAAGTCTCGGTTACTGTGAATTAATTTTCCACCTCAATACTCCGCACACACTAAGGTTTATAATTTAAAGGACCAGTGAGTGAGGAGAGCGCAGTAAATTACTGTCAATGATATGCTAATGGCTTCAGCGCAGGTGATTTATTTTTAGATTCTTTTAAATTACTTTGGTCATATCTTGGCATGCCATGAACACAGTCGATTTCAGAAGATACAAATAAGGAGGAAGCAATTAACATTTGGATGCTCCATGGTGGGACTTAATTGCCTTTAACGGTAAAAGAAACAGGAAACTAATTCACTTTGCCCACGACGAGAAGTGGCTTCTGGAACGAGGAAGGGGGGGGGGGTGAAAGTAAGGACTAAGGTGAAAGGACCTGGAAAGTTTCTGATTACTTTGAGGAACCTGCTTGATGTCCACTAAAAGTAAAACTACAGGACACAACTGAACCCGCTAAATGTCCCCATCAGTGGCCTAGGAGGATGTATACCCCCCTACTATAAAAAAAAAAAAAAAAAAAACAAGGAGCTTCCTATAAAGTCTTATTCACACATCAGCGTACGATCAGTGATGAAGATAGGTCATCAGTTATAAAATCTTGGAAAACTCTTAAGTAAAACAGGAATAGATTCTTTTAGTTCTAAACCAGTTTCTATGCTGAGGACAGGGGCTTCTTCAGGGTCTTGCATAGTACATAGATGTTCCAGAAAAATAAAATGGAGTTGCCGCTCAGCTGGTGTCCAAAGGAGCAGCTCTTCCTGGCACTGACAGGGGGCAGTATAGAACATGTAGTACCACAGAGGAGCTACTAGACAACCCATAAAGGTGTTTTACCAGTGAAATGGCCATGTTGATGTTGGATGTGAGTCTGAGGCATTGTATGTTGAGTCTAGTTTCAACTTACGATGGCCCAAAAAAGATTGTATGTCTAAAATATTGTATCCTGAGGCCATTGTATCTTAAAGGATTACTGTACTTTCAAGAATCCATACTCTGCACACTCAAAATGCGAGCAGAGCCGTGGAAAGCCAAAGGAGCAGAGTGCTCTGAGGGGCGCTGCCTCCCTCTTGTTTTTTCATCAGAGGTTTAGTTAGTGCTTAGAATTTAGCTTGATGACAAAGTGGGTTATTTATTAAGACTGGCGTTTTAGACACAGGTCTTAATAAACCCCTGCAATGGTGGTGGATCCGCCAAAGTCATGTAGCTGCGCCGGCCTCAACATAACTTCGCCGCATCCATCGCCAGTCTAAATCTACAGCAGCTTCCTCGCTGGTGTAGATTTAGAACATTTTCTACATCTAAAACAGAAAATGATAAATGAGACAGGCCTACCACTCACGTCACGCCTCCGTATTTAGACCTGGCGTGAGAGGGGAAAAGCCTCAGATTGCCGTGCAAAAAACTGGCGTATATCAGATAGTAAATGAACCACAAAGATCTTACAGGGGTAATCTGGGCATTTCTAAAAATCCGTCAGCCTTCTGACCTGTGGAGGTAAGATGGGTTCCTCAGTACTTACCCCAGCGTCACATCGCCGATTCAGTCACCACTGCGCTCACTCCTATGACTGGCTGGACTGGCTGCTGACTCTTCTGCTCAAGGCCTGACCAGATGTCTTGTAGAGTCTTCCTGTTCTGCTACATTTACAGTATGCGGCTCAACAGAAAGACTGTGGGTAGAGGTGATCTACTGGTGTGTCTGCAAAGGAGTTTGGGTACATCGGGCCCCACAGCACCCTGTCCACGCTCTATAAAGTACGTACGTCCTGAGTAGTGTAGGACTCATCTGCTTCCACATGCTAGTCCCTACCCTTCCTCCAGTCTTCTACCATTAACCAATCGTGAATCAACATTGTAAAGGAGACACCCTGGTGGGCCAAAGATGATAAAGAAATTCTTGTAGACTTACAAATAGAAAAGTGTTCTTTGATTTTCCAATTGTTGGGGTAAGTGTCCCTTTAACTGTTGCGGTATCCATCCTCGTAATCAACAAACTCAAACTTTTTCGAAGTAAAAATCAAGAAAGAACAATGCTTTAAACGCTAATAAATAATGAAATTACAGATGAAAGACAAGTTTAATTGATTCATTAATTCTTTAGCAGGATGAAGCCTCAAGGTAATTATGGTAGAATCTAATTTACAAAAAAAAAAAAAAAAATGTAACTCATTTATATGGCAGAAGATACTTTGAAATTCAGAATAGGGTACTTGAGGTGAAGTTACTACTTCAAACTTCTCAAGAAGTGTTATATATTTTATCTGTAAAATATCGAGTGACTGCACGGAGTCAACTGATTTGGCCACCCACGTGTAAGATGGCTAGATAGCTGCCATAAAGATCCATATACGAACCACAGACCCATAGTTCTAATAAACCAAAACATGGACACCATGGAGCTTTACGGTGATCTAAGTTTGGCCAGGTAGAACTGAGGGGAATGGGGGGTTGCAGACATTATACAGATACTAAAATGGTATCATGTTATGGCAGAGTGAAGCCGGCCACTAGGGATGAGCCAACTTCTGTTTCACGTTCGGGTTACCGCAGAATTGCGTTATGGATCCAGTGACCACAGACCATAAGTTATGGTCCATGGTCACGAGATCCATAATGCAATTCTGTGGTAACGCGAACTTCTAAAACAGAAGTTTGCTAATCCCTACCGGCCACATATGTGTAGTGCCCTGGAGTGGGGGTACTTTCACATTTGGACATTTGCCCCTGTTTCCCCTATGAAAAGTTACAAACTACTTACTTTATTTCAGTTGAAAGGGTTAACATGCACTGTTTAATACTGTGTAACTGCATTTTATATGTTGTGATATATATCCTGTTCATTATCACTGTATTTGCAAGGCTCAGTGGAAAGGGTTAATGAATACTGAGAGACTGTTAGGACTTTGAATGAGAAGCTGGTAATTTTCTACAGCTGCCATAGGATTTGAAGAAGAGCATGTTTTGTAGGGAAAAAGCCAGACATTGTTTGCCACCAAAATCACACAGACTGACCTTTTGACTGTCTGGTTTAGCTCTGTTGTTGTCTGGAAACTTGTTTGTCATTGCCATTATCACTGAATCTCTAATATAAGTCTATGACAGACGGGAATGGAAACAATGTATCTTTTTGTGCTGAGTTTCTCCACTCCACCCCTCCCACTAGAAGGTTCTAGTTCACCTTGAACCTGTATATAAGGAGAGCAGTCAGAGCCCCTAGTGTTCTGCAGTTAGGGGCCAGTGCTTGAAGGGGAGACTCATGCCAGCCTGCATGAGTGGCCAGAAGAAGACGCAGAACTACAGACCATGGGTCACCAGCCCTGTGACCAAGGAGCCACCCGGACTACTGAGCTACAGACCGTGGGCCCTTGACCAGGATGCCAGCCTTCTGAAGAGAGAGAGGGACAGCTAGCTCAGGCCTTTCCTCAGCATCAAACCCTTCTTCTGCCAGGGAGGAAACTGGAGAGGCCAACCCTATGTCTTGCCTGTATTGCTTTGCACTTGAATTTCTCCAGTAAAGAAGCACACTGGTTTACTGCAGACCCTGACTCTTTGGACTTATTTCCCATTGGAGTGCACCACGTCTTACCATCCCTTCCGGAGAGCAGCAACACATGGTCACAACTCAACAGTGTCTGGGGGACCCAGCTTAGCGTTGGGGCCACCTCAAACCCGGCCACTGCATATGTTCTTGGATTTATTGCTAATGATAACTTCTGACTTTGCCAATGGTTAAAGGGGGTGTCCCACAATAAATATTCTACAGTTTCCAAACCATGACCAAAAGCCCCCTAAAAGATGGCCAACCCCTTTCGTCCATTTATTAAATTTATTAAATGTTAATGATAGTGACAGTAAAATGGTAGCCAGTAGCCACATTTCAGACCTAATGATCCTTCTTTAGGCTGGTAAAGTAGGAGTATGATGCCACTACATCCACACGTGTATGCAGCTCTAGAAATACGGCGGCATTCCTTGAAGTGAGAACTGCAAACGGTGTTTAGCCAGGACTTAGCACTTGGAATAAGACTTAGTACCTGGCAAGAGGCATAACATGAATGGGAACTAAATAAAATTGGACACGCCCATTCTAATAATGGGATGTGATAAAATTAAGGGGACTTCCTCTACCAGGAGGGGCTTTGTTATCGCAAACAAAAATATTACAACATGATGGTTTCTCATTGGGATTTTACCAGATTGCAGGAGATTGCTATGACTTGTAGTTCACCCACCGTTTGCACAGTCCTACACTTGCTAAACCCAGGCAAAATAATGAAAAGTAACTTACGGCAAGCAGCGGGGCACAGCTACTGATAAAGCCTGAGCAAGATTGCACACATTATTCATTCTATTTAACACAATAATGCAAAAATCAATTGTCATCCCGGTGGTTACGCCTGGCTGGATCCTCACACAGGAATCCTAATGACTCTGCTCCAAATGCAATGAGCAAATTATAAAGTTTTCCGTTTGTGAAAAGATTAAAAGTAAAGATTAGAAGGAACGTGCCCCACACCCATTCTGCTCGGCAAGTCACGGTACCATTCAATATCAGACATGTGTTTGAAATTCCACATCATGGGCCAGTGTTAGTTATATATTAGGGTTTTGTAGTAGAAACCATCTGAGAATCACCACCTTTCCAAGGAGGGTCAATTTGGGTGATAGGGGAACAGCACTTGGGAAATTAGAAGAATGCTAGAGACATTTATGGAAGGGGGGGGTTGTCCTAATGATCTGGCAACAGCCAAAACAACAATTCTACTTTCACTACCCCTGTGCATACCACAACGTCACAAGTGTGCAGGGCATGTGGGCTCCATACATGGGAGAGTGGGCTCCACTCATGGTGGGTGCCAGCTAACACTCGCCAGCAGCGCTCAGGATAAGGCCCCATTCACATGACCATGGGACCACCGTGCCTGTGTTGTGGAGCACAAATCACAGATCTGCAAATCACAGGGACCAGTCACGTGCTCTCCGTCTCGCAGTAGGGACCCATTGACTTCAATGGGTCAGCGATCCACAAGATACGGCAAAAGTTAGGACATCTTTTGCGTGGCGGAAGCACAGACCTGGAAGCCATATGCTAAAGACAGAGACTGTCATATTGCGGACCCATTGAAGTCAATGGGTCGCCACCTCAAGGTGTTGTTCAGGCGGCCGGTGCCCATGATTTGCGGCCCGCAACACGGGCAAGGTGCTCCCATGGTTGTGTGAACGGGGCCTTAGAGACAACCACAATCCGGACAGTTTAACCTAGGCATCTGTACAGTTAGAGAATGGGAGGGGGACCCCTCTGTCCCCTATAAGCCCTACCACTATGTAGTCATTGTGTGCCAGGGGCCTTATGAATAAAAAGTAAACAGTTAAAAAAAAATTATAAATTATTTAAAGAGTTTACCTTCTTTAAACACAGTAAAAACATAAAATCTATAAAAATACAGTTTGTAACCATACTGACTAGTAGATTAAGGTTATTGTGTAAATTTTACCGCACACTGATCGCCTTAAAAGTGAAAAACACAAAATACAGTGGAGGAATTGTGGATTTTTCTCCGTTCCACTTAACATTTTTTTTAACATTTTCACTATATGGAACATTAAATAGTGACATACATAAAAAAATTAAAAGGTCGCTGCCAAAACTATCTCAGTCCTGAAAAGCTTAAAGGGGTTGTCCGGTTTCCAATATTGATGAGCTATCCTCAAGACAGGTCATCGATATCAGATCTTTGTGAATGGGATGGAGGAGTTGTAATTACACCTGCTCACCGCTGCTATCGGGTAGGCAGTGTTCGTACCAGTGTGGAGTTGTCTTCAAACAGCTGAACGGGGGGGGGATGCCGGGAGTCAGCCCCCACTGATTTGATATTGATGACTTACCCTGAGGGTAGGTCATCAATATAACAAAGCGGACAACACCTTTAAATCGATCTGATTCCTTTCTCTGCTAGCGGGGTTTTTCATGAGTAAGGGCTCATTCAGATGGCCGTATTATTTTGCAGTCCACAAATTGCGGATCTGCAAAACACTGATACCGGCCCGTGTCGGTTCCACAATTTGCAGACCGCACGTGGCCGGCACTATCATTGAAATGTCTATTCTTGTCCGCAATTGACAAGAATGGGACATGCTTTATCTTTTTTTTGCGGGGCCACGGAACGGAACTATAGCGTCTTTTGTGGCCCCATTGAAATGAATGGGTCCGCACTCGTTCCGCAAAATTGCGGAACAGTTGAGGACCCGTTCATATGGTTGTGTGAATAAGCCCTCACTGGTCATCACCACAGACAAATGCTACTCCTGTAATCAACCGGATATCCCTAATCTGTGGGTTCAGAGCACTTTGACACACAACTCAAGGAAATGTACTCAGGAGACACCAGCTACAGAAGACTTCTCTACAGAGACCTTTAAAGTAGATTTTTTTTTTTTTTTTTTACATATTTTGCCTAAGTTTTACTGTAGAGCACACCTCTATCCACAGATGTGATATACAGGTACAGGGCTGATATGTGGACGGATGGGGTTACCTCTGGTTTCTCTCTCCTCTCCTTCACAGGGTCTTGTGGTAGATTTCGCTTTTGCTGATGAGCCTCCTCCAGTTGAGCTCTGAGCTTGGCAGCCAGCTCCTGTAAGACAGAACACAGCGTATAAAGGGGCTCTGAAGAACAAGACAAAGATAATTGCTAAATGATGTGCGTGCTTATTGCTCACTGAGCGTGATATAATTACTGTGAGAGGCCCGCTACTCTGAGGAGCTATCAACACCAGGGAGATGAGGAGGTGCAGGAGATAAGGATTTAAAAGGGACTTTAAGGGGTTGTCCTCTCCTTTACAAGTTATGGCCTTTCCTCAGGCACTGCTCCCATTCATATCAATAGCAACTGCACCGAGTTAACCAGCTTCATCTGCTGAACCAGGGACAGAGTTGTGTAGAGTTACATCCCAACAGCTGATCCTGAGGATAGTCCATTACTTAAAGGGGTTCTCCGGGAATTAAGAAAATGAAAATACTTAAATATAACTTCATTATAAATATATTCCCAAATATAATTCATTAGTTATAATGGCTTGTTTTGTCTGGGGAGCAAATCATTAAGAGAAACAAAATGGCTGCCGTCCTATCAGTACACACAAAACCTGTCCTAATCACACAGGAGGACAAGTTACTTCACAACACTGAGCTAAAGAACTGCCGCATCCTCCTCTCTGCTCTGACTGTCAGGGATTAGGATCCTGAATACAGTTTAATATGATATTTAGCTGAATCTCTGTAGGAATGGAGTTCATGAGGAGACATGAAGTACAGATTGTGGTAATGGAGACTGCACACAAGCACTGCTGCTCATTTTCCCCACCTCCTCTCTGTCCTTCATGTCTCCTCATGATCTCCATTCCTACAGAGATTCAGCTAAAGATCGTATCACCTGTATTCAGGATCATAATCCCTGACCAACAGAGCAGAGAGGAGGATGAGGCAGCTCTTTATCTCAGCGTTGTGAAGTAACTTGTCCTCCTGTGTGATTAGGACAGGTTCTGTGTGCACTAATAGGACGGCGGCCATTTTATTTCTCCTAATGATTGCTCCCCGGACAAAACCAGCCATTATAACTAATGAAAGGTATTTGGGAATATATTTATACTAAAGTAATATTTAAGTATTTTCATTTTCTTAATTCCTGGAGAACCCCTTTAAGCAGTGGACAACACCTTTAAGATGTTAAAGGCTAACCGCCTTTGCAATATTTTTTTTCTCAATGCATCTAAAACAAATATTGAAGTAACTTTGCAATGTGCTGTAATTTAACATTTCCTACCAAATATTTTGGACAGCTTCTATAGAGTCTTATGTGTCTCCATGGTAACAGACAACAACCACTGTAGCGTCTGGTGGTCCTGTCCTTTCATGATAATATACTAAACATACTGTACATTCACATCAAGTAGGGGAAAAATGGAAGGAACGACCACATTACTGCAGGACCTGACTACACCGGGTTTGTAGTCTGTTACCATAGAGATACATTATCTCCGTAGGAGCTGTAGAAACAATACATTGTTTATTTTAGTGGCATTGAGAAAATAAAAAAAACAATTTAGATGTGAGGGTGGACAAGTATCCAGTGGTGAGGAAGAGTCCATTTTAAAGGTTGGGTTCCTTAATTTGGGCTTGTCGATGCAGTTTTTGAAGCTAAAGCAAGCAGTGGGTTCAGAAAGAGAAGCATATCCTTTGTATGTGTCCTCCATTTATGACCTGTTCCGGGCTTTGGCTTTAAAAACAGCATAAAAAAACCTGAGCATGGCAACCCTGCCTTATACTTCAATGTTCAGAAACAAAGTACAGCTAATATGTATATAAAATAATTAAATGACTGTTTAAAAAAAAAAAATGAATATGTCATAAATATAAGATTGGCGGGGGTCCCTGGAGTTGGATCAGCTATTAGATGAGGCAGGTGCTCTGTGAGCACTATGGCAAGCACAGCCGCTATACAATGAACGGAACAGTGCTAAGTAAGCTACGAGGAGACTGCTGCACTCACCGAAGTTTCAGTGAGCACCGTGGGGCTACCTCAAGCAGCTGATCGGTGGAGGTGCCGGAAGTCAGACCTCCGCCAATCTTATATTGATGATCTATCCTAAGTATAAGCCGTCTCAGAAAAACACTTTAAGGGTGAGTTCAAATCAAGTTTAATGCCTCCATATTTTTGTATCCTGTAGAATCTGGTAAAAAAACGTATACTTTTTTTTTTTTCTTACAATAGAACTTTATAGTAAATGGAGGCTGCTGTAGGGTATCAGTCTGAGGCACCTGTATAAAGTATACGTTAAACGGATGGGAAAAACGTGATGTGAACCCAGAAAATAGAAATAGATCACCAAAAAAAAAGTGTGGACCCGCAATAATACGGCCATCTGAATGGGCCCTAAAGGGGTATTTCAAGATACCACAGGATGGGGATAACCATTAGATTGGTGGGGGTCCTCCTGCCGAGACCCCCACCAATCATAAGAACGGCAGATTCATTCATTTCTATGGGAGTTTAATGAGATGGCGTTTGGCAATCTCCGGAATTTCCATAGAAATTAATTGAGCGGCCACACGCATGTTCATCCAGCCGCTCCGTTCATTTCAGGTGGGTTGCAGGGAGTACAGGGCCCCTGTTCTTGGTGGGGGTCTCATCGGTAGGACCGCCATCGATCTAATAGTTATCCCCATCCTATGGATAGGGGATAAGTTGAAACAACCGGAGTGCCCTTTAAAAGGGGTGGTTGTTTTGTCTTGTTTTTTAATGTGCCTCCCAGCCTGCAGAATCATCCTAACCTGCTCCCCACTGCCTCAATACGGTTTTGAGACTCCCAGGCTCTCTTTACCAGCCCTTCTGCATGGATGGAGTCACATGCACCAGTGATGCCAAAGACTGGCCTCCACAGTGACATGTCACCAAGTGGCATGTGACCCAGCAGAGAGGTGGCTTTTGGGAACACATCGCCATTGAGGCAGCGGCACATGTGACCCCCATCCACACTCAAGTTGAACGAAGGGAACCAGAAATCCATTCGAGAGAGCCTGGGAGCGTAGCGGAGCAGGTGAGTATGTCTTTTTCAATAGGTAACACTGGTGGGAGGTGCAGAAACATAACATACAGGTCTTCAAAAATTCTATTTAAAGGGGTTCTCCGGGAATTAAGAAAATGAAAATACTTAAATATTACTTTATTATAAATATATTCCCAAATACCTTTCATTAGTTATAATGGCTCATTTTGTCTGGGGAGCAATGATTAGGAGAAACAAAATGGCCGCCGTCCTATCAGTCCACACAAAACCTGTCCTAATCACACAGGAGGACAAGTTACTTCACAACACTGAGGTAAAGAGTTGCCTCATCCTCCTCTCCTACTTGTCAGGGATTATGATCCTGAATATACATAAGAACTTTAGCTGAATCTTTGTAGGAATGGAGTTCATGAGCAGATGTGGCTAATGAGCAGCAGCTCTTGTATGCAGTCTCCATTACCACAGTCTGTCCTCTCTGTACTTAATGTCTCTTGATGAACTCCATTCCCACAAAGATTCAGCTAAATATCAAATTAAACTGTAGTCAAGATCATAAACCCGGACAAGCAGAGCAGAGAGTAGGATGAGGCAGCTCTTTACCTCAGTGATGTGAAGCAACTTGTCCTCCTGTGTGATTAGGACAGGTTCTGTGTGTACTGATAGGACGGCGGCCATTTTGTTTCTCCTAATGATTGCTCCCTAGACAAAACGAGCCATTATAACTAATGAAAGGTATTTGGGAATATATTTATAATAAAGTAATATTTACGTATTTTCATTTTCTTAATTCCCGGAGAACCCCTTTAAGCTATTTTTTTTTTTAAATAATTTTGCCTTGTACTAGATGACCTGTATGCCAGTCATGACAGCTCCCACAGAGGACATTACCCAGCTTTTCTACTAAATTGTAAATTTGCTCACTATGAACTGAAATTTTTATCCGGCCATATTAATTACTACCTCGATTTTAAACAAGAAGCTACCTAGAAGAGGAGTCTCTGCCAGGCTTCATCCCTTTTTCTGTACAAAAAGAAAAAAAAACTACTGCCTACTAATGATCACTGCTCCTCTGTGCAGACGGGTTGTGCCCATGACACGCACGCTGCTGCAAAAGCGCAGCCTCCAGCCCCTCCTGTGCCTCTGCATCTATGATCTCCGGATTCCTGCTCAAATTCTGGACAGCGCTTTATAACCTTACTTTCTGCATACCATGGGGAATGAAAAGCTAAATCACGGCAGCAGAGGTTTCGACAAGCAAAATAGCAGACAAAAGTTAGACAATTCTCCTCCATAAAGCAAGTTAGCGGCGCCGTGAGAAAAAAAAAAAATGAATAAACACTGTAATAATTTGCGCTGGGAGTAGGATTTTATATGTCTGCAGGAGTTTCTGTTTAACCCTAACAGCATGCCAAAAATAAGTTTAAGATTTACGATCGATGCCATTCATATGAAGTGTAGCCACGCACAAAATATCGACGTAACGCCCTGAACGCCTTAATGGATCTGCGTGATAAAAAAAACATTGCTTAAATCACTTAGATGTGTGCGTCGAATAATCAATCTCCAGACAGTTAATTGATATTCTGCAATAACACAAAAAACAGATCTCCTCGTTACTGCCAAGTTTGTTATATAATTAAGCGATTCATTTTGCCGTTATGTGAGAATACCATAGAACGCGTTATTAGTTTATACCGTACCCTGGTGAGCTTTTATTACTGCTGGAAATAACAACATTAATAAAAGTGCAGAGGCTCAGGACAAACAGTGTCTGATGGAATTAATATCCTGCCCACATGGTCAGAAATTACTGGGCGATCTTCCATGGGAACTGCATTAAAATGAAGTAGGACTTCTCGAGAAAACAGGAGAGCAGCCAAAAAAAAAGTAGCGTCAAGAACAAAAACCCCAGGATGAGTACAAAGTCTCGCTCCACTAAACTCAGCCATCAGTTTTTGGGACAAGGAGCACGGTCAGCCATATTAGTGCTCATGGTGATATTACAACCCTCCTTAGCTCCAGGTTACTCATCCAGATCCATGTCTCGGCCAGTTACTGGTGGGCACCCAGACCCGTCCTTTTCTCCTGTGCCGGCTATGTCTTCTGCATCCCTTGTCTGAGGTACATACCGATTCCTGGCTTCCATCTCAGCGCCAATTCATCTGAATATTGACTCCTGGTTTACTCTGATCCTGAACTGACCCTTGCTCCTGAATACAGTCTCATCCTTTGCCCACTCCTGGCCATATCAGTCTGTTGTCCACAGAAGTCAGTCTTAGGCTACATTCACAACGTATGGGTCCGTGTCCGATCTGCATTTTTTGCGGATCACACGTGGACCCTTTCAATTTTACGGGGCCGCTAAAAATGCAGATGACATCCAAGTGCTGTCTACATACAGCATGTCCTATTCTTGTCCACAGGATAAGGGATAGCTATTAGATCAGTGGGGGTCCTACAGTTGGAACCTCCACCGAATACGAGAACGGGAGCCCCGTACCCCCTGCAATGAACGGAGCGGCTGGTTGTACATGTGTGCGGCCGCTCCATTCATTTCTATGGGAATTCCGGAGATTACAGAGTACAGCGCTCACCTATCTCCGGAATTCCCATAGAAATGAATGGAGCAGCCGCACGACCAGCTGCTCCGTTCATTTCAGGGGGTATGAGGCCCCCGTTCTTATGATCTATGAGGGTCCTACCAACACCCACTAATCTAATACTTATCCCCATCCTGTGGGGAAACAACCAGTGTGCCAACTACACTTTTCTTTCTTTGTGCACAAAGCAGTTTACTGAGGAAGAACTTGACTGGCCTGATCCAAACCCCAAACTTGGAAGACCAAGTGCAAGCCAGGCCTGATCAGCCACGTGTCGTCACCAGCAGTGCCTGTCCTCAGTTATGCTTTTGGGGGGAGATGGTCAAGAATAGGACCCTGTGCAAACCCTGTGTAGAAGCAGAAAGGTGGCATACAGACTACCTCTATAAACACATCATGGTGTGGGATACACAAGCTGAGGTGTAGGAGATGCTTAGAAGCCTCTATACTTCTGGCCATGTAATGTACACTCCATATACACGAGCAGTACAATAAGAAACACATTACATAGTAGAGCACAACTGATATGTAAGACTACAGTACGTTCACATCTTTGACCTATTATCCTTTATGCAAAAAAATAAATGAACGGCACAAGTCCACAATTTGGTCCGCAAGGACCCCCTGCCATAGTATGTACCTGGACACGCAGTGTATGTGAATAGCGGTATGGTGCTCAGTGATAAAGACGATGCTGAAATGAATACCAAAAAGGAAATATAGATCATGGCTTTCGCCGTCTAGAAAACTCCACAGCGGTACAGGACGTGAGGCAAGTGAAAGGCGATAGCCGGTTTGCGCACCTGTGCTTCCTCTTGGCCACCACCTTTCACTTGCCCCCCGTCCTGTACCGCTATGACGTTTTTTATTAGCACAAATGTGGAATAAAGGAAGAAGTTTTTAAGTGGTAAAAGCCATGACCATTATTTCCTTTTTGGTACTCATTTGACCTATTATCTGTTTTTCTGTACCAGTCTAGGAACAGACAAATGGAATCGCTGTACCGGTTATATGACAGGAACCAACAGCACCGGAGGAACCACATGGACTATAATATAATAACGGGGTCTTTCAGGTTTCCATGATGGTGTCTAACATTCTTTGCGTCACAGATGTGAACCAGGCCTTAATGTAAGGGATGTATCCAGCGTAGTAAGTACAACCACTGAAGGGGTAACATACCGTTATGTCCACAGACTTACCGTGTTCCCCATTATTTCTGCCTTCACAATCTTGGCCCCCAGCTTGTTCATCTCTTCCTCGCTCAGTATCTGGACGGGTTGTGGTCTTTGTTTCAGGTCTGCATTAAACAATATCAAAGTCAGCACATAAACTATATCCACCACCAGTATGCATCTGTGAAGTTGTCACCCACATTTACTTAAAGGGTTATTCTCATTTTGTAAAGTGAGGGCATATTGCTAGGAAAACCTATGGGACCCTCACTGATCCTGGAAACGTAGGAGCCATTGTACTGGTGTAGCCCTGGCCTCACTAATGTTCTCCATAGACCTAATGACCGAGGGGGGAAATGTAGTAATAAATCAGTACTGTGACCCCTTCATTACTAGGGGCTAGGGTGCTCCAATGGGATTGGAATTGGAGACCTCGCTATGGGCTTCTATGTGTGTATCCCTACCCTACAAAATAGATGGACGGTCTTTGGGGGAGATTTATCAACAATGATATAAAGGAAAAGAGTTCTAATAAATCCCCACAAATGTCTTTTTCCTTCAACATTGGTGCACAGGCAGAACACTGCTATGACCAAGTTGTGTCACCTCGTCGGCATATTTACGAGTCCATAGAATTGACTGTCAGAACAGATGTGACAATGACACACCTGAATTTGACGAGATCACACCAGGAAAAATCGCAACACGATTTGTGAATCTGCAAATTTTAAACCAGCAAAAAAAAAAAAAAAAAAACAGGGGGGGGGGGCTCCTCTCCACCTGCAAAGCTCCTTTAACCTTCCTCTTGTGTTAGCTTTCTGTTACTCTTTCTTATGTTAACGGGTCGGTTTTGACCCGTGTCTTAAATCACCCCTAGGATACCCTAAAAACAGTTATTTATGATCCAATTTGTTTCTTACCTCTTAGTTACCTTGTTAGGGTTTCTCATCCATAGAAGGATTGATTTTAATATTTTTGTTGTGGCCCCCTGGGCCTTTCATTTGAGAGCACAACCTTCATTTTCAATATAAAAATATTGACAATGGCATAAACAGATCAAAACATGTCTTGATGTCACTTACTCTTGTCACAGCAAACCTTGTGATCCCAGGGGTCATTTTTATGACTCAAGTTGTTGGAGGTAGAGCTGGCTGTGGGCTGTTGGTTTATATTGAGTTTATGAGTTCAATTTTGGGACTTATTATTGTTTTTTTACTCTTATATTAGACCTGGGTCGAAATTGACCCCAACAACACAAATGTTATAATTTTAATAAGAGCATTTTACAATTTAGTAAAATAGTTTTATTTTATTGTATTTTGTTTAACAATAAGTTCCTGAAAAAGTCAAAAATAGTCTTGATGCAATAAACAAATGTATGTAGAATTTGTATGCATTTAAAACCTAAAATGGGTCGGTCACGACCCTAACACTAGAGGAAGTTAAGGCCCCTTTCAGACAAGCAAGTTCCACACTCCGGACTCGGACTCGTAGCGCAAGTATGCAGCAGCTCCCGTCCTGACCTCCCAGCACTGCAGGGGTCGCATAGCATTATATGGATTTATGCTGCTATGTAACCCTTACAGTTCTGGAATGTACTTTATAACACTGACAGCATTATGTTATATCTTCTAGGCTGGAGCTAGACGGCGACCTTGGCCTTGACACCAGTCAGGCAACCCAAGATCTCTGTGCGGCACTGGTGACACTGGACAGAATGGGGACGCAGGGCGACTTCCAAGTTGTCGCAACTCAGAATCGCAAAAAAATGCACGCTGTTGGATGGTTAGTGATTCTGAGGTTGTGGCTGCGGCAAACTTGCAAGTCATGATGTGACCCCATTCAAGTGATTGACAAGGACCAAGCAGCATAAACATCATCACACCTGGTCCTATCAAAGTGCAGGGGGTGCGGCAGTTTCAGAGAGAGCAGAGCCTCTAGGTGTAATGGTAACGCCCCGGTTGCTCCTAGAGGCTCATTTGCATATAATAAAACTTCATGTTTTCTCAGTAATGTGGACACATATGAACATGGGACCAACACAGATGTCTTCAGCTGCCAAGTGCACATGTAACAGGTCAGCCAGTGTCATAGGTACAAAACTGCTGACAGATGCCCTTTAAGAAGGTCACCACCATTCCCATGACATCTAGAACTTTCTATGCAGCTATAAGGTATCTCGAGACGCAGGACGTGATCTGTCTTGATGGAAATCTAATATCGAGCAGTAGAGATGTCGGCTGCGTGAAACCAGTACATTCTGGCAAAAGAACAACTCGTCATAAGGAGCGTGTAAGAATACTGCAAGATGCTGCAAACAAATTAGTGTCTAATGAATCTGTATGCGAAACATCCTCATGGGACTATGTGCGGCCGGCGAGCCGCCTAAATGAGCATTATTAGCTAAAAATTACAAGGCTAATGGCTCGGCTAATAGCAAATTATTAACCAAGAAGTGCCACCGAGAACGCTGACTTAAAGTGCGCCCTTGTTACAGGACTGATCAGATTTATAATGACCCACAGTACAGGAGCACGGTTCTGTCTGGTGCTGGGATCAGATGGAGGGGAGTGCGAACTACTGCACCCATCAGATCCAGTGAGATCCTGTGATCCAGACAATCTGATATTCTGGAATTCACGGCAGAATATCAAAGGCCTCATGCACACGACCATATGTATTCTGCGGTCTGCAAAAAACGGATCCGCAAAATATACAGATGGTGTCCGTGTGCATTCCGTATTTTGCGTAAAGGAACAGCCTATCGTTGTCCGTACTGCAGAAATTAATTGAACATGTTCTATTCATGTGTGCACTGGACATACGTAAACTGAACGGACACGGAGTAACTTCCGTTTTTTTGGTGGACCCATTGAAATGAATGGTTCCGCATACAGTACGCCAAAAAAATCATTGAACAGACATAGAAAGAAAATACGTTCGTGTGCATGAGCCCTAAAGTGGAATTTCCCAGGACAGAGCAAAGAACCACTTAGGCTGAATCCACTTGCTGCAAATATCTGGACCACAAATCCACAGCAGTTACAAAAAAAAATGGCTTGAAAAAAGTTAGCGTTACAGAGTTACACATCCACAACATGTCGATTAGGCCTCATAAACACAAACGTATTTTTGGTCCTTATCCGATCTGCAAAAAGGACCCATTCATTTCAATGGAGCTGCAAAAAACGCGGACAGCACACCGCATGTTGTCCGCATCTGTATGTCTGTTCCGCAAAAGAATAGAACATGCCCTGTTCTTGTCCATTTTGTAGCATAGGCATTTTTAACATAGCGAGGGATGTGCGGAATGCACACAACAAGTATCCGTGATTTGCGGACCACAAAACGGATACAGTTGTGTGCATGAGGTCTTATTGCGTGGACTTCTCGCTCATTTTTTTTTTTGGGTCAAATCTCCAATGAATCTACACATACAGAACTTGCTGGACTCGAGGGACAGTTCTAGTAGGCATGTTTTTTGGGTAAAGGAACACTTTTGGCAAATCTCATTAGTGCAGGGACCAATGGGACTGAAATGAGTCCAACCCCACAAATATATGAGTGAACGGCAGGAAACTGCAGAAAGAAACCCAAAGCCCCTCTGTTACAGCTCCGAGGCTCCCACCACAGATGCTTCTGGTCCCCGACGGACTTGAAGTGATGACGTCCTATCTTGTGGACCACTCCAGTCATTCGCTGGCTTCTGCGCTGATTTGTCACAGAGTCTCTGCACTGACGTGCTGCTTGAGGACAGTAAGGACAGTGAATCCCCCTGGCACCCCTTGCAGTTTTGATACCATTTATATGACTGTCACAGTCTGGTGATTTACACTGCCTAATAGCGGTGGGACCCGCACCTATAAGACAATGGGGGGCATATCCTAGCGATATGCCCCATTGTCTAAAATGAGAATAACCCTTTAAAGGATTATTCTCATCTCAGGCGCTAGGATATGCCCCCAAAGTCTGATAGCTGCGGCCGCAGCCGCCCTTCATTCATTTCTATGGGGCCGCCAAAAATAGCCGAGCACTGGATCGGCTATGTCCGACAGCTACATAGAAATGAATGGGAGCAGTGGCCATGCTTGCGCAGTGCGCTCCCATTCATTTCTATGGAAGCAGGGGAGCTGCGCGTGGTGGTGGCCGGGCATAGCGCTCCCCACTCCGTTCCCGATATAGGTACAGGTCCCAGCGGTGGGACCCACACCTATCAGACAATGGGGGCATATCCTAGCCATATGCCCCCATTGTCTAAGATGGGAATAAGCCTTTAAGCTGGATTTACACAGGCCGACTGAGTGGCCGATCATAGGGAAGAAAGCATTCAGTGAAGAGACCGCTGCCCTTCACAGTATGAGGACAAGATATTGCTATTGCGATCCCTCATCCTCATACAAAATCATGTTTTCTGAGCATGATCTGCTGCCCAGAAGCCACGATCGCTGGTGCCTGCATGAACGATAGGATCACCCGATGAATGAGAATTTTGATTGTTCACTGGGTGATCGGTGGCACATTTAGGCGGCCAGATTGTCGGGAATGACCATTCTCAGGAACGGTCATTCCCAATAATGTGCCCGATTCTCGCGCCGTGTAAAAGCACCTTTACAGATGGAGGTTTGCCGTCAGGTTTTTTTGTGTACCTCAAGATAAGCCAAGAAGCCCACACTAATCAGGGCACCAGCCAGTTTAAAGGAATACTCTCATATTGTAAAGTGAAGGGTATTGCTAGGATAACTTTATGATTAGTGGGGGTCCCAGAGGTTTGGAGAAGGTGGGGGCTGCAGCACTGCTTCAGCACTACATCCCCTTATTGTTCATCTACTGGGCAGGGCTAGGTGTGGTTCCCTGCACATCCAGGTGACCAGAAGCGACGCTGTGCAAGGAAAAAACTTAGAACAAGGCTCAAACCCTTCATTCTCAGAATCAGTGAGGACCCCAGACGTTGGAGAATGAAGGGGCACAAGTTTAGCGTTGTGCATCCTCTTTATTGTTCCTCCCTGCAAATCAGCATCCATGCCACCTGCTGTGCGAGTAGGGAACTGCACCACAGCTCCCTTCATTCTTATCAGACGGTCCAATATAATATATGAGGGAGCAGAAGGATAGTCATCCTTCAAGGAGGAAAGCAACAGATTCATCACTGGTTGGTTCAAACTTCACGTGAAATTACACATTATATTGCAGGAAATATTGCTAGACCATCAGATTTTCTGGATTATTGCCAGATGATGCCATGGCCGTCACACAAAGTAATCCCACCTGACCCTCCTGCCAACGACGCTGCTCTCGCTCCTCACCATACCGCACGTTATCCAGTGCATATAGAATCAAGCCAGAATAGTGAATACAGCGCCATACAGGGAGAAATAACCTATAAATCAGGCAGAGGGATTAACTCGGATTTTACACCGGGTCACAATGAACTTCCAGCTGTCAAACTCCATTGATTTCCTGCCATAGTTTAATACCAGCGGTGGCGGTTCACATAGCGGAGGCTTCATAACAATGCGGCTCTTACATTTCCCCGGACCCCACCTGACTGCTGTGTCATGAGAAAATCCCTCATGCAGTCATACAGGAGGCGAGAAAATATAGTGCCGTCCATGTATTACCGTACCTAGCAGGGCTGTGGAGTCGGTGAGCCAAAGCCCCGACTCCAACTCCGACTCCTCAATTTCCCCTGACTCCGACTCCCAATCCGACTCAGACTCCCTCATACATGGAGCATGTTTAAGTGATGACTTTAAACAAACTTTGCATAAATCAATAGTACAGATGTGACATGACAACAAGAGTTTGTAATATATGTGTTACTAGATATCTTTACTCTGAACTTTCAGTATCAGGCTTCTCTGGGTACAGCTCACTAAGGGCCTGATGTATGAAAACTGTCTAGGTCTAAGACTTTCTTTGTTGCCCATAGCAACCAATCAGAGCTCCCCTTTCATTTCTCCAAAGCACTATATGAAATGAAAGAGGAGCTCTGATTGATTTCTATGGGCAACAAAGAAACTTCTAGACCTAGACAGTTTTCATACATAAGGCCCTAGGTGTTTTACATCAGAGGAAAAGCAAACTAAAACATAAAGCAGAGAGAACATGGACAAGTGATTTATGCACAGTTTATTGAAAGTTTAGATATACTAAGAAGTACTTGCCTTAAAGGGGTTTTCTCAGCACATTGATTCACTGGCTGACAGACAGTTTGCTCTTACTATGTCTCCTCAGGCTGTGGGGGGTCTCCAGCAGTTATTAGCATATATTAACTTACTCTGACAGAGCAGGAGGTTGTGATCTCTAACATAATTAAAGGTAAAGCCATCCTTCTCAGTCCTCAACAAATTTTGCTTACTGAGGTCACTCCTGCTCTCAGCCAATCAGATAAGTCTTTCTGGTCTGCAGGTTACCATAGAAACCTGTGTACAGTAAGAGACCTGCTGAACTATCTATAGTTCATGACTAAAGTAAAATCTACTGACCACTGTATTTAGAAAATGTCTTCTTTTAACTGTCCTTTTATGTTGAAAGCTAATCTTTGTAACTAGTGAGAAAACCCCTTTAATCCTGTTTTCTCCAGCAGATCTGAGATGAGTGCAGCCATTTCTTCCCAGTGCCTTTTTCCTCTGATCTGTAGCAGAGGAGTTTCACTTCTGAGCATCTACATGAAGGGCAGCACACAGTCATCTCAACTGAAAGCCTAAATCCTTAGTTCAGGAAAAGAACAGACATTTGTGCCCAGATTCTTATGAAAATATATTCAGCACATACTGCATTGAACTAAATGTACCAATTTATTATATATTTTAGGAGTCGAAGTCGGTCCATTTTATACCGACTCCAACTCCGACTCCACCAAAATGGTCACCGACTCTGACTCCACGACTCCGACTCCACAGCCCTGGTACCTAGGATGCATCAAGTGACAGGCGGCAGTATGTGGGCCTATATAGCGATACAAGACCACACTTGTGGTACTAAGAAGGCTTGATTCTCGATTATGGAAAGCTTGAACAAATCTAGGGACCTGTTTCTGAAATTAGCAAAAAAAGGTTTTCACAGCTTGTGCATGGATTTCTGCAAACCCCTTTCAGATGAATTAGACATTCAAACAAATCTACAGCCTGGAGGATGAGAGAGCCTGAATTTGGGCACCATAGAGGTCAAGCTCCCAACGAATCCAGTAGTCCCACAGGTCAAAAGTAGTCACAGCAACACTCACCCGAGCCCAGCAATCTCTCAGTGCATAGGGTGTAGAACCTGGTTGTCGGGTCATCTTACAGTTCCATCAAGTCCAACCTACAATTCTAATATGTTGATCCAGAGGAAGGCCCCATGAGGCAGGAGCCAGTTGCCCCATATTAAGAAAGTAGAAACTATAAAATGTAATATAATACTCCACAAATACACCCTCTTGAACTTGTAGAGACTTCCATAATATCACTGCTCTTACAGTAAAGAATCCTCTTCTGTGTTGATGATGAAACCTTTATTTTAGATGTAGATTTCCTCTTGTACAGGCCTAGTATAAAAAGATCATTGGCAGGTTGCTATTTCATCTACAAAAATGGCGCCAACGGAGATCACTTTGTACACTTTGTACTTGGCTACTCAGAGGAGGGACGGCTGCCGCGGCTACTCAGAGGAGGGACGGCTGCCGCGGCTACTCAGAGGAGGGACGGCTGCCGCGGCTACTCAGAGGAGGGACGGCTGCCGCGGCTACTCAGAGGAGGGGCGGCTGCCGCGGCTACTCAGAGGAGGGGCGGCTGCCGCGGCTACTCAGAGGAGGGGCGGCTGCCGCGGCTACTCAGAGGAGGGGCGGCTGCCGCGGCTACTCAGAGGAGGGGCGGCTGCTGCGACTACTCAGAGGAGGGACGGCTGCTGCAACTATTTGGAAGAAAGCAGCTACTGTAGCGGGGGCTCTGGGGAGGGGGTAGGTAGGGACCACTGAGCAAGTTAAGGGGACCAGCTGTCATTAGTATAGTATCGGGTCTCTGTGATTGCAGGGGATGTGGGAAGGAGAATTTTGACTACTCGAGTCACGGATGTGACTAATTTTAAAGAGAAGTACATTCTTTAAAATCAGGACTTTTTTATTTGTAAAGTGTTTTTTTTTTTTGTGGCTATCCACATTTGAAATCTTGAAATACTGCAGTTTATATATAACATGTTTATGATATAACATCAAGTAAGGTCTACCATCCCAAGGTGTATTTGCTGGCTCCCAGATCTGGCTCAACTTCCCAGGCCTGGATTGTTCTATATATTATATAGAACTACAAAAAGTGCTTAAACGTCAGCATATGCTATAAAACATACATAAAAGCTGCAAACTATCCTTTTTTTTTTTATATCTAGTCCTCGACGTGGATTGTGTGTATCCATACAATGTACATGGATTCTGGCAGAAGTTCATTACCAGGATGGAGAGGAGACGACTTCCCATTACACGGTGTCTCTCCGCCACTAATATCAGAGGAGCGGTCTAGCTGTGTGTGCCGGGCACACATGGAGAAGAAAAGATAAAAACCTAATAGATCTGCTCTGCCGAGCCACAGGAAACTAGAAAGCAGAGAAGCCGAGCGGTTTGATAGGGAGACTAAAAAATATATTTCCTCGCTGTCGGTTTCTGAGATTCGGGCTTGCAAAACCAGCGGAAGCAGCGGGTGGTTATCAATTAGGAAAGCTTTCAGCTCCACTCCTCTTTTATGCTGTTTTCTTAACCAATTCAGAACATGGCAGGTCTTAAAAGAGAACTTTCTGACCTCTGCCGCACGCTAGAAAGCACGGATTAATGGAAGCACTTTGTACCTAAATTATTCCAAACAACGATAGAAAAAAAAATGTGGTTAGATAAAAATATATCCAGATAAGAAATAAATAGGACGCATCGTGTTAACAGAAGCAAGTGTAACGCTTTCAGATTAGGACGCTACGTGGGAAGACTGAAGTCTTATTTGTAGATTTGGCGTATTGCATAAATCATTGAAATCCTGCGGATTTCAAAATTCACATCGCAGGTCAATTGCTGGGAAGAGCATTTCCACACCGTGTACAGGAGAGGATATCATCTACGTAGCGGGTATGCTGCAGATCTTCAGCACAAAAATTTGGGAGGAAATTCAGCACACTAGAGCAGAAGCCCCCTGTTTAAAGAAGCCTGTACGGATGATTTCCTGTACATACAGACTCCAGACCCTCCTGTTTACACACTCAAAACCCAAACCCTATTATTTACCAATAATTCCCCCATTTCCAGATTCAAATTAGCCCCGCCCCCCCATTTACAGAACCCAGATCAAAGCACTTCCGTTTATAGACCTTAGACCAAAGTACTCTCCCATTTACAGACCTCAGACCAATGCACCCCCATTTACAGCCCCAGACCAATGCACCCCCATTTACAGATCTCGACCAACGCTCCCCCATTTACAGACCCCAGACCAAAGCACCCCCATTTACAGATCCCGACCAACGCTCCCCCCCCCCATTTACAGATCCCGGCCAACGCTCCCCATTTTACAGATCCCGGCCAACGCTCCCCCATTTACAGATCCGGCCAACGCTCCCCCATTTACAGATCCCGGCCAACCTCCCCCATTTACAGATCCCGGCCAACGCTCCCCCATTTACAGATCCCGGCCAACGCTCCCCCATTTACAGATCCCGGCCAACGCTCCCCATTTACAGATCCCGGCCAACGCTCCCCCATTTACAGATCCCGGCCAACGCTCCCCCATTACAGATCCTGCAACGCTCCCCCATTACAGATCCGGCCAACGCTCCCCCATTTACAGATCCCGGCCAACGCTACCCCCATTTACAGATCCCGACAAACGCTCCCCCATTTACAGATCCCGACAAACGCTCCCCCATTTACAGATCCCGACAAACGCTCCCCCATTTACAGACCCCAGACCAATTGCTCCCCCATTTACATACCCAGACCAATTGCTCCCCATTTACATACCCCAGACCAATGATCCCCAATTTACATACCCCAGACCAAGTGCTCCCCCATTTACAGACTCCAGACCAAGTGCTCCCCCATTTACAGAGCCCAGACCAACACTCCCCCATTTACAGACTCCCAGACCAAAGCACCCATGTTGACAGATCCCAGAACAACGCAGTCCCATCCCAGAAAACATGTAGACCCCTTTTGTTTACAGACCCCAGACCAACGCTCCCCCATTTACAGACCCCAGACATTTAGACCCCTTTTGTTTACAGACCCCAGATCCTACATTACCTAGTAAGAATATGCTGTCATTCTGGTAGAATGGGGGAAAATTGTCCATTAGGAAGGTAGTTCAGTACTTACAGTACTAATATGAAAAAGTGGAATCAGCTCTGAGCACTGTAGCTGAGGGAAACTACAGCCATTGCCATCTTTCTTTGCGCAATTGGAAGTATGGATTATTTGAGATCTTAAAATGTGGCACAACTGGAGCAGAAGTGCGATCCCAGGAAATGTGCCAAAATCGATAGCAACCTTACAGAATATGGCTGAAAATGCATTTGGAGGATGACCACATGTTTTGAACTGAAGTTCACCAATTATTTCAGACAGAATATGGTAGCCCATGGAGAAACCGGTAGTACTACTAATACTACTACTATACTTTCATAATGGCAGAACATACAAATTCAGAAAAGTGTTAGAGACTTACCGTGAGGATGATGGTGGACTCTCTTTACAAGACCGTCGGGGCTGTTCACTTGACTCTTTGTCCTGAGATTTCTCGCTTTTTGGACTGATGTCCTTGTCCTTTCTATTAGATTCCCGATTCTCCTCCCTGGAACGGTGTGACGCCACCTTCTTCCATACCGGTGGAGGTTCATCATCTGTAGGTTTTGAGAAGCGAATTTTTGTTGAGATCTGAGAAGATGGTTCAGGGTTATCTCTTACGGGTCTAAATCCAATGGCACTGGTTTCCTCTTTATCTTCAGATGGTTTCAAGAACTGCTGTTTTAGTCTGGAGGAAGCACTCTTTCCATCAGTAGCTTCTTCTAAACGTCTTGCTAGATATTCTCTACGGCCAGGATCTGCTCTCTCCCTCTTGGAGTCTTTATCCTCTTCATTATATTCCCTTGGCTGTCTATAGGTGGATCTATCAGATCTGCGATCATCACTGTAACGGTCACGCTGTCTATCACAGTCATTAGATCCTTCTGGTTTTGGATATCTTGGCGAGTCTTGGTCATGATATTTTGGCTTTCTCCACCTCTCCCTCCTGTCATCCCTTTCTCCCTTGAAGTTCTGCGATGCTGCTTTTTCTGCAGCTTCCATTTTACTCTGGAAGATTTCCATAGACTGTTAAGAAAAAAAATGAATTTTTACAAAGAAAGGACACAGTGCTGCAGTAACCAGGCACAGCCACTATACGGTGTATGGAGCTGTACTGTATCGGTACACAGCAGCTGCTGCAAACCTATGACCAGCAGGGAGTTGGGGGGGTCAGTGCCTCAATGTGTTATCGATAACCTGCCCAAAGGAGAGGTCAAGAATTTTAGGGTACGACCAAACAGCGCGGATGCGACATGGACATGCTGCAGTTGTACGGCCATAGCTGCCTCAGATTAAACTAATGAGACAGCACTGTTCAGTGGGACTGTATTGTTAATGGCCAAGCTGTATTGAAGAGGCTCAGTAAACAGAGCGGTTTATTAGTTTAATTAGCGGCAGCTGTGGCCTGTTCGACGACAGCATGGCTTCGATGCGGACGGCGCCGTTTGGTCGTACCCATAAAGTTATAGAAAATCCCTTTAACCACCTAACTGTTTTGTCCAGCTTGGACAGTGTGAAAAGTAGCTAACTGGTGAGGGCTGTTTAAATGGTGATATCTCCTCAATGGTAGCAGCTAGAAACATGCAACTGGTCTTGTCTGAAAGCTGACAGTCCAGACTTTCAAATTCCAATGGCAGCTAAAGTCCAAGCATCAGAGGAGAAATCACTGTTAGAAATCAAGTCGGGAATAATCGCAAGTAAAACCTGTTTTTACTTTCATTTTGAGCTGCATTCACAGCATCCCGAATTCTATCAGTGATATCTTTCTCTGTCCTGAACATATTGCTGTCATTCTCGTATTGTCTGAAAGCCTGGAATGTCTGCTTTCAAACAAGATCAGTTGCATGTTTCTAGCTGCTACCATTCAGGAGGTAGCAGCATCTAAATCAGCCTTACCCCCTCCAGTTAGCTACTTTTCCCACTGCCCGTGATGAGAACATAGTCCTGCCACTTTACAAATCACTAGTCAGACCACACATGGAGGACTGTGTACAGTTCTGGGCTCCTGTGAACAAGACAGACATAGCAGAGCAGGAGAGGGTTCAGAGGAGGGCAACTAAAGTCATAACTGGAATGGGTGGACTACAGTACCCAGAAAGGTTATCAAAATTAGGCTTATTCACTTTAGAAAAAAGACGACTGAGGGGAGATCTAATAACTATGTATAAATATATCAGAGGTCAGTACAGAGATCTCTTCCATGATCTATTTATCCCCAGGACTGTGACTGTGACGAGGGGACATCCTCTGCGTCTGGAGGAAAGAAGGTTTGTACACAAACATAGAAGAGGATTCTTTATGGTAAGAGCAGTGAGACTATGGAACTCTCTGCCTGAGGAGGTGGTGATGGTAAGTTCACTAAAAGAGTTCAAGAAGGGCCTGGATGTATTTCTGGAGGGTAATAATATTACAGGTTATAGTTACTAGAGAGGGGTCGTTGATCCAGGGAGTTATTCTGATTGCCTGATTGGAGTCGGGAAGAAATTTTTTCCCCTAAAGTGAGGAACATTGGTTTCTACCTCACAGGGTTTTTTTGCCTTCCTCTGGATCAACTTGTAGGATAACAGGCCGAACTGGATGGACAGATGTCTTTTTAATAGATGTCTCCTTATAAACTATGTTACTATGTTAAAGAGCGGAACGCACATGGCCGGTATCCATAATTTGCAGACTGCAAAACACTTGATGTCTGAATGGACCCTTATAAACAAGGACCCACAGAAATAAAGGGGTTGCTTCATGAAGACAATTCCAGACAACATGTGCTACCAGGACATAAGGACCTCTCAGGAGTCTCCCTAGCTCAGGACCCCCCTCTATAACCCAGAACAGAGAGCCCATCTGGTGGAAACATGGATGGTATTCCATGAACGGGTCCTTTCTCAGAATGACCACCATGTAATCCTAATCTGTAATCCATTTTCAGCAGAGACCACTATAGGAGTGATGTCAGCGTGGCCACATCAATAATAGGCAGAAAACAGCAGGCCATAAGTGAACACGGTCTTTACCATGAATGAGTGGGTGAGATGTAAAAACAAAAATCTACGAGAAGATGAGCACAACTGTTCTTACACCGTATCTCTCAGCTACAATGTCCTCCAGACTCCGCTTGTCTCTCTCCGATTGTTCCTTCATTCTCTGCAGAGACTTTTTTAGCCAGCTCAGTCCGCCATCTGCAACCATCTGAACTGGAGGAAACCGAAAATATTAAAAGAGTGTCCCTCACGTTAATGACATTACCAGCCTTTACTTCCCATTGGGAGCCAAACTAAAAATCACGAGATCTTTCTGCTCTCGTCCATGTGGAGGGGTCTGGTAGCGCTACTCCTTCAGTACCAGTACGCTGGTCTTAATAAATGACCCCCCTTGTCCATAACAGATCGCAGATCCTAAGGAAATGATATCCTACTTAAAGGGTTTTTCTGGCCTATTCTAAGGGGTTGTGTTCCTAACCCTAAGGGGTTGTGTCAACTGGGACTTTGATGACCTGATCACTAGATTATGCCACAGTACAGAGTACGGGACCCACGAGCGGAGAGTAGCCGTGCATGCGCAGCCGTCCATCATTTATTTCTACAGGAGTGCCGAAAATAGCTGAGCGCGCTCGCTTGGCTTTTTTTCGGAACTCCCATAGAAAAAAATGGAGAGCATGCCACCTATGTGCGGTGGGGGCCTATTTTAGAGAGGTGGGACCTGCACCTATCTGACGCTGGTGGCATATCCTAGCAATAAAGTCCCAGGTGACACAACCGCTTTAAGCTGACCATACACATTAGATACTTCTCCCGATCCTCCCATATATCAGCTTGCTCAGAGAGAGGGAAGAAAACTGCTGCCAGACTCCTCCGCTAACAAAAGGATTGGCCAACTGAATTCAATGGGCATTTTCATCACCAGTTTTTACTTTTTTACAATTTTCCCCCCAAGGTAGGTCATTTGCAAACTTATTCCCTTGGATTAGACATTCGCCTTTGACAATTTCTACAGAATTAGCCAAGGGATATGATGAAATATACTGCGAGCGGAGGACATCGGAATGGGACGCCTGATTAATACGGTTATGTTAATGCGCTGAAAAAAAAAAAAACACAAAAAGGATGAGAACGCTAATATAGGATGACAAATGTGAGCGCTACCTCTCCTATGGCAGCAGAAATGCAATTTCTATTCTTTCAAGGCTCCTGTGGATCTCTGGAGTGACAGTGAAATATACCGACAGACAGCTGAACGTGGAAAGCCTCTTCCATGGAAATTGCTTTTACCTTTTTTATCTGAGGTTACATCCCCCTCCTCTGGTGGCAATCCTGTACCGCCATCCTTCCAGAACGGATTTAACTCCCTGGCCTGGAGCTTCTCCTGCCGAGCACACAAAGATAAGACTGTATTATAAGGAGCCATAGAGAAAGGGAAGAAGTGGTGGGGCCGGTCCATACATTCACATCCAAATGTGGAGGAATCTATGTGAATGATAGATAATAAGGATTAAAAAAGCAACAAAAAAAAATTATATATATATATATAACTTTTTTTTGCTTTTTTAATCCTTGTTATATAATATGCCTGCAGCTTTCATTCCCAACTCGATTTCTAAATGATTGCAATATTTTATGACTAGAGACTCAAGTTGTGTTTTAAAGATGAGAATATCAGCTTTAAAACAAGACCTGGTAAGAATTTCTAGCTGTTACACAGCCCGAGATATGCCAGCAGAAATCTGCCTACCACCCTTCAGCCAGGTGAGGAGGGGAGAACAGTGGGGGGAAGTACCGCACATGACTGTGGGTGAATGCAGATAAGATCCGCATGAACTTCAGTGCTGATTTACGTGGGCAGCATATCCCCAATGTCTAACAGAATTTGGTGTGAATTTGATGCGGTTTTGCCACAGATATCACCCTTCCATTGAAAAAGTTGAAATCCGCAGCTAAAACTGCAAACATAAATGACATGCTTTAAAATTTGAAAGTCGCAATGCAGGTAAATTTCCACATGAAAAAAAAAATCTGCAAAGTGCACATGAGGTTTGAGTCATCTCATACACTTTGCTGGTACTCTAATAAGCTGTGGTTTTTCTGTACGGGAATCGCCGCAGAAAAAACGTGCGTGTTCCGCAACGTGTGCAGGTGACCTAAGGGTACCTGCACATGTTATGGATTATGCATGGTTTTTCTGTGTGGATTTTCCTGCAGAAATAACGCAGCGTAACACAGTGCCAGCAAAGTGAATGATATTTGACTAAATCTCGCACACACTTTGCAAATGAAATCCGCAGCATGTCACTGGTTTCTGGGGACATTTTAGTGCAGATTTCACCTTTCACAATGAAAAGGATTAGATTGGAACAAAATGCACAGCAAAATCTGCAAGTAACACATGCGTCAAATTTGCACCACACAAACCTTAAAGGGTTTGGCCCATCTAACCCATTGGTGACTTATCGCTAGGATATGCCACCGATGTCAGATAGGTGT
Organism: Rhinella marina; assembly: GCA_900303285.1. Classification (NCBI taxonomy): domain Eukaryota; kingdom Metazoa; phylum Chordata; class Amphibia; order Anura; family Bufonidae; genus Rhinella; species Rhinella marina. The sequence continues at coordinate 492,159 of ONZH01010456.1, forward strand.
GGGTCCCACATCTGAGACCCGCACTTATCTCTAGAACGAAGGATAAAACGAAGGATAAAGCACCGTGCATGCGGGGGCGTGCTCTCTATTCACTTTTATGGGAGTTCCGAAAAGAGTCGGCGCTTAGCTAATTTTGGCACTCCCATATAAGTGAATGGAGGGTGGCCACGCTAGCACGGTGAGCCCTTGTTCACGTTGGGGACCCCGTTATAGACATAAGTGCGGGTCTTAGAGGTGGGACCCATGCCTACCTGAGACTGGTGGCATATCCTAGTGATAAGTCACCATAGCTGATGCCATGTTTCAGTTAGGCCACGGATACATTACACAGGACTGATACATGGGCTATACCATTCTACTGCATATAGGGGTCAACTGCCGATATGAGAAAGGTATGTATGCAAAATTTTATATATATATATATATATATATATATATATATATATATATATATATATATATACACACACACATACATACACTGTATATATTTATTATGATTTCCTATTATTTTCCAGGGGTTTTTTTTTTCAATTTCATTTTCTTTTCATTTTCCGTGTAGTTGTTAGCACCATTAGGTAGACTTTTTTTTCTACCTAAATTGCCCTGCTGTTGCATCATGTGAACAGTGATGTAAGGGCTCATGCACACGGCCGTAGTTTTGGTCCGCATCCGATCTGCATTTTTCCAGATCAGATGCAGACCCATTCATCTCAATGGGGCCTCAAAAGACGCAGACAGCACACCGTTCCACAGCCCTACAAAAAAATTGAACATTTCTGCAGGAGAAAAAAAATGGTGGCAGGCTCTTAGCCGGTATCCATGATTTGCAGACCGCAAAAACGGATACAGTCATGTGTAGGAGGCCTTAGAGTTGTGCTTTTGAGCCCCAAAATGAGAAGCTGAGAAACGTTTAAAGATTGCCAACATCCACAGGATAGGTGATGAATGTCTGATCGCTGAGGGTCCGAACACTGGGACCACCAACAATCCCTTGTGTGAATAGAGCAGTACAGCATACACGTCCCACTTTGGTGGGAAGGATATAGCAGAGTGCTGTACCACAAACAGGAAACAGAGCACTGGTCACACCTCCATTCACAGAGGGGACTCCAGGACCTGATGCTAGTGATCGTGGGGGTCCTAGAGTATGAAACCCCCGTGATCATAGGTGATCAATGTTGTTAATGGGTAAACCTCTTTAAAAAATAAAAATAAAAAAAAGTGTGAATTCGAGTGAACTGTCACCAAAACTTATCTGCCAGTTAAAACCAGATAGCGAAACATATCAGTTTTTATGTTCTAAATGTAGATATTTTTATTCTATTTCCTGAACATGATTATGGGGGCGGCCATCTTGCTTGAGCTGTTCTTAACAGCATTTAGAGCATTAAAAAATTGCTTTACCTCATTGACTTCTATGGGAGAGTTTTCTAGGCACGCTGTGTGACCTGTGCAGAGGTCATTGTACAGGGAGGGAATAGATAAGCTTTGACAATCACCTATTGTGAATGGTGGATCCTGTCTTATCTATACACAGAGGTGTTATCATTACAGGCAAGATTAGAATGACATATGAGCAGATAACTACAATAAAGTGATCTACAATAAAGTGATAGACCAGGGATCAGCAACCTCGGGCACTCCAGGCGTTGTGAAACTACATCTCCCATCATGCACACTTGCTTGGCTGTTCTCTGAACTCCCACAGAAGTGAAAGGAGCATGCTGGGAGTTGTAGTTTCACAACAGATGGAGTGCCCAAGGTTGCTGATCCCTGCTATAGACCAAGAAGTGGCACCTATTATTAGGTTCAAAGGCCAGTGTGAAAAAATGTTTTTGTTCAAATATAGATTGTGACATGGAAAATAAAAAATAACAACCTAAAAACATGATTTAAACAATAGGTCATTTTCTGATGAGACATTGGCCTGATGTGCCAGTTGTCCCTTCCCCCATTAAGATAGGTGCTGATAAAATAAAATACTAAAAATGACATGTTCGATCTTTTTTTTTTTTTTTTATCGTTTTGCTGTCCCTTTAAGAACAACCCATGAATTCCTTTTAAATCACAAGTAGCATGAATCTATCTTGCGGCCCCAGCGATCCGTCTGCAGTAACAGGACAATATATTCTGCTTTGCAGTTATGGAGATAAAGTGGAGCAGGTAAACGCCGGGCCGATGATATCCAGGCCGTGTGATGTACGACCTTGAAAAAACCGGGGAGAGAGACAAATATTGTCAGCACGAATATTAAAGCTGGCTGGTCACACAGGCGGCAGAACAGAGAAGTGCCAAGGAAGGTGAACTCCCGAGGCGGCACGCGGGTCATGTTTATATTCAGAGGCAAACAATACTCAGCATCACAGCGCCAACACACATCTGATTATAGCGGGGCAGGAAGGACTGGCGCGGCTCCTGTAATAAACAGAATTAAAGGGAATGTGCCACCCGTAAATGAGCTATTGCTGATCTGCAAGGTATTATGTTAAATGTAGGTTTTAAGAATTTTGGTGACTGTTTTATTTTTTATATCACCATCTATATTAAAAAAAAAAAAAAAAAAAAACACTAAAATCTTACAGTTTTCACACTTTTTTTTGCAGACCATATGTGGAACCATTCATTTCAATGGATCTGCAAAAAAAAAAAAAAAAACGTGTTCATTCCATTTCCGTTCCGCAAAAAAAATAGAACATGTCCTATTATTGTCCACATTACAGACAAGGATAGGATTGTTCTATTAGGGGCCAGCTGTTCCGGTCCGCAAAATACGGAATGCACACAGACGTCATGCGTGTTTTTTGCAGACCGCAAAATACATACAGTCGTGTGCATGAGCCCTAAACCAAAAATTAGACTGACATTTCCTGTTCTGTAGAGATCACTTCTCAGTAGGCATCTCATTATGATCACAAGCAGGATTACAATGGGAGATAACACCTATATACACATAGCACAGGATACACCATACACAGCAGGCAATGGTCACAGCTTATGTACTCCCCTCCCTGCACAATGACCTCTGCATAGATCACAGGCCACGCCCACAACACTCTCCCATAGGTATCATCTTCAGACTAGTGCTTCTTATGGGACCACATAACATATCTCTGTTAAAGGAAGTCTGTTAGCAGTTTTGACCCCTGAAAACTGCTGGCAGTGCTATATAGGTGACAGGGAGAGCAGTGTAGGCATACAGGAGGCAGGGTCACTAACTTTGCAGGTAAACTTTTGATATATCAGAAAAACATATAAAAAGTTTAGATCAGGGATGCCTAACCTGCGTCCCTCCAGCTGTTGCAAAACTACAACTCCCAACAAGCCCTGATAGGAAGTGTTCGGTGCAGAGAGCCAAGGGGACTGAACACGAGGGGATCACCTTTGTGGCACTTGGGATCACAGTCCCATAGCGGTGAATGGAGAGCGGTCTCACTTTGCACTCTCCTTCACTTATGGAGACAAGAGCGGGTCTCAGAGGTGGGACCTGCACCTACCTGACATTGATGGCATATCCTACCCGACTGTTCTGGCAGCAGTGTTGACGTCCCTGCCATTGGCCCATTAGAAATTGAACTCAGAAGGTCGACAGGGCTGAAGCCCCTTCTGCACCCCGAGCAGGTAAAAGCATACTGCTATGTACATCAGGTCAATGAATGCTCCTTAAAGGATGGAGCTTCCAGAAATCAGCTGTAATCTGCGAGGAAACCTGGCAGCACACGTTGTATCTCCCTGCAGCACCACCAAGGAGAAATTAAAGAGGTATTCCGATTCTGGTACGTTATCCCCTATCCTAGATAGTTGGAGGGTCCTCTGATTACTAGAATGGGGACTCTGTATCCCATGTGGCCCCCCCCCCAAAATGAAAGGAGTGACAGGTCAGGCTTGCACACTTCATTCATCTCTGCAGGAGACAGTCGAGTCAAGCGCTCACCTATCTCCAGAAGTCTTATAATGATGACTGCAGCTGTGTGTATGACTGAGCTGCCGCTCCTTTAATTTGGGGGGCCCCTACTAGGTTCTCATAATCAGTGGTAATTTTAATAGCTACTGTTACTTGTCACAACTGGAAGACCCCTTTAAATATTACACACAGGTCCATTCAAGTCAATGGGCGGTCTGCTGCCAATATCACATATTCATATGCATGCAAGTGTAAGACAAGGGAGGGGTCCCTTATCTCCCCTGTAAGATCCCTTGCAGACAAGCGAGGGTCACACTCCTGACTCGCAGCGTGAGTATAAGACTTATTCCCTCCTGAACTCCCAGCGCTGCTGGGTCGCATAGCATTATATTGATTTATGATACAATGTAATCCTTAGAAGCCTGGAATGTATTGGATAACACTGACATAATGCTGTCTTATACTCACTGCGAGTCCGGACCGTGACACTCGCTCGTCTGAAAGGGGTCCAATACATCCCGAATCCCAGAACTAGATATACCGTATTTTTCGCTTTATAAGACTAACTTTTTCCCATAAAGTAGGGAGAAAATGGCCGTGCATCTTATAAAGCAAATACTAGTGAGAGCTTCCATTATGGTATGTATTAGGTGCCGGGAGCAAAGCGCTGCAAGAGCTTTTAATACTCACCCTCCCCATCTTCCTGGCTGGCACTTCACTGTCCTGACCGCGTACAGCGCCAGAGGTTTTTTATTTATTATTTATTATTATTATTATCTGATCTGAAGTCTGATGGGGTCTAATATTGAGGGCTGATTGGGGGTCTGAGTGGGCTGATCTGAGGTCTGATGGGGGTCTGAGTGGGCTGATCTGAGGTCTGATGGGGGGGCTGAGTGGGCTGATCTGAGGTCTGATGGGGGGGCTGAGTGGGCTGATCTGAGGTCTGATGGGGGGGCTGAGTGGGCTGATCTGAGGTCTGATGGGGGGGCTGAGTGGGCTGATCTGAGGTCTGATGGGGGGCTGAGTGGGCTGATCTGAGGTCTGATGGGGGGGCTGAGTGGGCTGATCTGAGGTCTGATGGGGGGGCTGAGTGGGCTGATCTGAGGTCTGATGGGGGGGCTGAGTGGGCTGATCTGAGGTCTGATGGGGGGCTGAGTGGGCTGATGAGTCTGATGGGGTCTGAGTGGGCTGATCTGAGGTCTTAGGGGGTCTGAGTAGGCTGATCTGAGGTCTGATGGGGGTCTGAGTGGGCTGATCTGAGGTCTGATGGGGGTCTGAGTGGGCTGATCTGAGGTCTGATGAGGGGCTGAGTGGGCTGATCTGAGGTCTGATGATGGGGCTGAGTGGGCTGATCTAAGGTCTGATGGGGGGGCTGAGTGGGCTGATCTAAGGTCTGATGGGGGGGCTGAGTGGGCTGATCTTAGGTCTGATGGGGGTTTGAGTGGGCTGATCTGAGGTCTGATGGGGGGGCTGAGTGGGCTGATCTGAGGTCTCATGTGGGTCTGACATGGAGGGCTGATGTGATGTCCTGATAAGGGGGTCTGATCTGATGTCCTGATATTTATAAGGGTCTGATCTGAGGATCTGATCTGAGGTCTGATGAAAAATCTTTCTTTGTTATTTTCCTCCTCTTAAACCTGGGGTGCGTTTTATCATCAGGTGCATCTTATAAAGCGAAAAATACGGTAATTGCCGTCTAGGAAACCTGGGTGATAATCTATGTGGGTGCTGGTGACCATACCGGCTGCCAACAAACACACGTGACGAGAAAATTCCGGTTTTGCTTTTCTTGGGCCATTACGTGAAATTTCACCTGTTTTTTTTTTTTCTTGCCTCAGAAAGAAGAGCCCATCTGCACGTAACGCCGTCACACATACCTTGGCCCGGCACAAATCTGCAATGCAATTCGCAGGCGGCGCACGCTCTCTCAGATGAATGACTCTGTTACCTTTTCGGCGGCTTCGCCTCGTTCACGCTCCAGTGTTTTTTCCTTCTGTCTTTCTGCTCTTAACGCGGCTGCTGATGTCGCTTTCAGAGACATAAAGTCTAAGGTCATCCAGTCGTCTCTCTGAAATGGAAGCACAGGTTCATTTAGCATTGAAAAGCGTGCAGGCAATCTCTGGTCTTGGGGGAAAGATGCGCAAAAAAACTGTCAGGTACCTAAGTGTTGGGGGCGTCAGCAGGACGCTGAATGCATCTTAAGCCTGGCTCCTTACACTGATTAGATATGAAGCATGTAAAATAAGGAAAAGGCAGCAAGGTGCCCAAACTGTGGGAGGGTATACTGCTGAACTGCACTGTACAAACTATGGCGCGGATTTCCTATTACAAACAAAGGGGGGCAGAATACATGCTGAAAACTGCGCAGAAACAAAAGGGCGTGCAAACAGTGCCGAAATATTGTTGGGAACTGACAGCACCGGAGCCAGCAGATCTAATATATGTTTTACTAAATACTTACATTCCCCATAACATAAAAATTCTGAATATCTGTTCTTACAACTCTGCAGAGGTTATTCCTCCTGGAAATGTAGGACTACATTGATGACTGGGTGTTATACATCAGCAGCATGGAATGGACAACATCAGAGGGTGTGGGACCGTGCCCCATGGACGACCAAAAGGGTAAAATCCACGTGGTCAATATATTACTACATTTCCAAGAGGAATAATAGTGGAATGACAAGTTATGTTTCACCATTGCAAAATCATGGGAAATAAAGCACTAAGGCTTCATGCACAAGAAGTCTGCAAATAGGAGATCTGAAAAATAAAGATACCATCCGTGTTGAACCCGCGTTTTTTGCAGACCCATTGACTTTAATGGGTCCGTGGTCTGCATTTTGCGGCCATGTATAGGACACGTTCTACCTGTTTGTGGAACTGGCAAACGGATCTTCTGTGTGTTCTCCGCAAAAAAGATTATATCCACGGAATGCAGACCTCAGACTCAATAAAGTCAGTGGGTCACCCGGGACCCCCACCGATCAGCTGTTGTGAGAAACCACTGGTGCTCCTGTGAGCTCCTCGGCCTTCTCACAGCTTACCAAGCGCAGCGCTGTACATTGTATAGTGGCTGTGCTTGGTATTGCAGCTCGGGTCCATTCACTCCTATGGGGCTGAGCCGCTCCTAGGCAATGTGATCGATGAACGCGACATCACTGGCCTAGGAAAAGCTTACAGAAGGCAGCGACCCCCACTATTCAGAAACTAAAGACCCATCTAGAGGATAGGTCATCAGTATGTCGGAAAAACCCTTTAAGCCAAATTATCCACCCTTTAAAGAGGTTGGCAGAGATGAGAAATGTCATTCTTTTCTAAAAACAGTGCCCCTGTATCAGGCTGTGTCTGGTATGGCAGCTTTGCTCCATTCAAATTAAAGAAACGCAATACCAGGCGCAGCCACCAGACATGAGTGGCGCTATTTTCTTGGAAATAAGTGGTGCATTTTTTTTTCTTATCTAAGATAAACCTTAATTTCTTTAGCAAGAATTTCAAGCAGTTGAAATGTTCACATTTGCATTAAGTACTGAGGCCTCAGCGTGGGGACGGCGACCGCCGCCAAGTGCGCCACAGGCCATGAGAATGCCAGTAATGGCAGAGCAACAAGATGCAGGTAAACGGCCGCAGAGCCCGGGCCACGGGTCACTTTCTGCACTCAGCATAATCCTCCTCTATACAGGCGACTCTAGAGATCACCCGGGCACGCGGCCCACGTCATACATCATTCATCACCACCGAGGTTAAAGAGAGAATAGAACGCGCTCCTACGGTAAAGCCGCCGTTATCACAGTGTGACAGGAGGGAGACGTAGAATTTTCGCTTTTTACAATTTCTATTGTATTTATGTTTTATATGGAGCTTTTATCAAAAAAACACAGGAAATGTTATAGCACTTATATAGCACCAACATATACAGGCAGCGCTGTACAGAAATTGCACAAATCAATCCTTGTCCATGTCGGGGCTCACAATCTACGGTAAATCCCTAATGTTATAGGAAGCAGATTAATTCATCTGCATGTCTTTAGGGTGTGGGCGGAAATCGGGATACCTGAACTCCTTGCTGATTCCAACTAAGGACTTCAGTGCCGCAAAACCGCAGTGCTGACCACTGAGCCACCATTACATGAAAACTGTCAAGCCCCATTTGCCCCTTCTCTGCCCTTAGTTTTGCAGGACGACTTGTATTTTTTTAAGGGGGTGTCTCACTTCAGTAAATGGCATTATTCTGTAAAGAAAGTTAATACAAGGCTCTTACTAATGTGATTGTGATTGTCCATATTGTCTCCTTTGCTGGCTGGATTCATTGTTCCATCTCGTTTACATGCTTACAACCACCCTGCAATCCAGCAGTGGTGGTCGTGCTTGCAAATTCTAGAAAAAAAACACTAGCCAGTGTGTGCTTCCACAGTCCTGGCCACCAGAGAGGCTGATGCTTTTTCCTATATTGTGCAAGCACGACCACCACTGATGGATTGCAGGGTGGTCTGTAACCATGGAAACGAGCAGTGTATAACGCGATGGAAAAATGAATCCAGCCAGTAAAGGAGGCAATATGGACAATCACAATACATTAGTAAGTGCCTTGTAGTAACTTTCTCTACATCATAAATGCCACTTACTGAAGTGAGACAACCCCTTTAATGGCACCATATAATGAAGTAAAACCTTAAAGGGTTTCTGTCACCAGTTTTGGGCATATAAAACAGGATGACATTTGCAATGTGCAAATGTCACCTGATGCCCAAAACTGGGGATCATTTTTTACTGGTGCCCCCGTTTTTGAAATAAATCAACTTTGTCGTATGCAAATGAAGCTTACTAGGTGCAAGGGGCGGTAACCCTGCACCTAGTAAGCGCCGTTTCCCTACCTTTATTCACGCCCCCTTTGTTGTGATAGACAGGGCCAGGCAGCTCGCTCTAGCTGCTCCTGGCCCTGTCCGTGCTGAAAATCCCCGCGCCTGCGCCGTTCGGACTTCATTCGGCGCAGGCGCAGTGAGTGCCGATTGCTGCCGGGCTCCCGGCTTTCCTCACTGCGCCTGCGCCGCCTTCTCTTCTGGGTGTTCTGTGACGTCATCGGCGCAGGCGCAGTGAGGAAGCCGGGTGCCCGGCAGCAATCGGCACTCACTGCGCCTGCGCCGAATGAAGTCCGAACGGCGCAGGCGCGGGATTTTCAGCACGGACAGGGCCAGGAGCAGCTAGAGCGAGCTGCCTGGCCCTGTCTATCACAACAAAGGGGCGTGAATAAAGGTAGGGAAACGGCGCTTACTAGGTGCAGGGTTACCGCCCCTTGCACCTAGTAAGCTTCATTGCATACGACAAAAGTTGATTTATTTCAAAAACGGGGGCACCAGTAAAAAAATGATCACCAGTTTGGGCATCAGGTGACATTTGCACATTGCAAATGTCATCCTGTTTTATATGCCCAAAACTGGTGACAGAAACCCTTTAAAGAAGAACTCCCGACAAAAATTTTATTCCATGTCCTGCTAGAAATGTACATGATATAATCTGTAGTGAATTTCATTTTCTTACCAGTGTCTGAATTTTTCACTTATATCATCCTGAAGTTTCTTATCTGTGTCATGTGACCAGCAATTAGACCCACCAACTCACACATAGACTTATGTGTGGACAGGAAGTCTAATTCTCTATGTATTCCTATGAGACTGAAAGTGAGGCTCCCATAGGAATGAATAGAGCAGTTACTGGCTTGCTGTCCTGGGTCAGTTGGAGGTCAGGGAGTTGGTCACATGACCCAGCTACAATAAGAAGAGAGGTTTTTACTCACAGAAACAGTCACTGATAAGAAAATGACAATCACTACAGATTATATCATGAACCTTTCTAACAGGTCAGAGAATAAATTTTTTTGCGGGAATTCTTCTTTAATGTTTATTTTTTTGTGGGGTAGAATGGGAAAAACCAGCAATAATTTTGGTGGAGGGAGGGGTCATTTTCACAATGTTCATCGTACAGTATAATTACAGAGTCAATAGTTTTACAAATTAAATAAAACTTTTTTTAAACAGAAAAAAAAAAAACAACTTTGTGTCACTATATATACATGTATAATGTAGCGGCTCATATAGTTCTGATTGTTACGGACATGGCAATACCAATTATGGGCTTTTAATAGTTTTTTCATATTTTTGATTATTTTATTTTTGCTACTTTTTTAAAGCCACATGTAGGGACTTGAACATGGAATCGCTTGATAATTCACAAAATACACTGTAGCACTTCTCTATGGCAATGAACAGTGCATACGGTACTATGGGCACGGCCACATGTGGTGAGGAAACCGGGCTGGTTTTTATGGTGTCCCTGCTGCAGGAGTCACAACGAGTCTTCAGCAGCTTATATCCTTTGCATTGCATAAATGGGCTGCTACAGACTGAAAACCTGGGGGGGGGGTCTTAATTAAGCCCCCAGCGACCACAATTGTATTGTAGGAAGACTGAAGTGGTAACAGAGAGAGCTCCTTCCCTATGTCTAACCACTTAGATTCAGTGGTCACTACTGATAATGGCATCTCAGTGGTTAAACAGCCAGGATCAGAGTTATCTCCAATCCCCAGGGCATTGCTGCAGAGTGTCAGCTGTAATATAGCTCCTGAACCATGGCTCTAAGGGGTAAAAGGAATTCTATAGAAAGAAAAGGGTTTTCCGGAATCTTTGGGTCGTCTTCACACGCTGCAGATTTGGTTGCAGAAATTTCTGCGACTGAAAATCAGTTCCATTCATTTGACTGGGGTGGACTGGAGGCGAGCTCGTGGATTTTCTACAAGCCTCAACCAGATGAATGGAACTGATTTTCAGTTGCAGTAATGACTGCAACAAAATCTGCCATGTGTGAAGATGCCCTTCAACTGATGGACCAACCTCAGGAAAGGCCACTGATATCTGATCGTCAGGAGTCCGAGACCCCCCCCCATATCAGCTGCTCTGCAGTTGCTGCAGTGATGGAAATACAGAGCTCTGTCCATTGTAAGCAGAGCACTGCTCCCATTGAAGTGTATAGGAGCAGCGCTGCAGTAACCAGTTCTGTCCACTGCACGACAGATGGAGCTGTGTAGTTACGGTGCCTATTTCAGGAACAGCGGATCATCAGAGGGGCGGGATGTCGGACCCCTGCCGATCAGATACTGGGGACTATACGGAGGATAGCTTATCAGTAGGGTGGGGAGTGAGGGGTAATACTAATAAGGGGGTAGACAGTGTAGATAGAGAGTGGGTCATAGTCGGGGAGAGTGGGGGGTTAGTGAGGGTTGGAATTAGTGAGGAATGTAGGGAGAATATTGGACAAAACATCAACCAAAGTAACCCAAAAACCCCGGATATTCACTTCACAGGTAATAGCAATTTAAAAAGGGGGGTAAAAAATATACATAGACCTCTTAAGTGTATGTACACTAATGCCAGAAGCCTGACTAATAAAACTGGTGAACTGGAATTAGTGATGTGTGAGGAGGACTATGACATAGTGGGAGTAACTGAGACATGGCTGGATGATACCTATGACTGGGCAGTCAACGTACAGGGTTACAGTCTGTTTAGAAAGGATCGCCAAAACCGGAGAGTGGGAGGGGTCTGCCTTTATGTAAAGTCCTGTCTAAAGCCCACACTGCGGGAAGATATAAGTGAGGGACATGAAGATGTGGAGTCACTGTGGGTAGAAATAAATGGAGCCAAAAACAATAATAAAATACTAATAGGACTTTATTATAAACCACCTAATATACCAGAGTCCACAGAAAATCGACTTCTAAATGAAATAGACGAGGCGGCAAATCATAATGAGGTCGTTATTATGGGGGATTTCAACTACCCAGATATAGACTGGGAAACTGAAACCTGTACATCTCATAAAGGAAACAGGTTCTTGGCAATAACCAAAGACAATTACCTTTCCCAACTGGTTCAGGACCCGACTAGAGGGACGGCCATACTGGACTTAGTATTAACCAATAGACCTGACAGAACAACAGATGTGCAGGTCGGGGGACACCTGGGAAATAGTGACCATAATATAATAACCTTCCAACTGTCATTCAAAAGAGCGTTTCTTCAGGGAGGAGCAAAAATACCAAACTTCAAAAAAGCTAAATTTAGCCAACTAAGAGAGGCCATAGGCCTAACTAACTGGGACAAAGTCCTCAAAAATAAAAATACAGCCACAAAATGGGATATTTTTAAAAGCATCCTAATATCTAATTGTGAGAGGTACATACCTTATGGGAATAAAAGGTTAAGGAACAAGAAAAAAACCAATGTGGATAAACAGAACTGTAAAGAAAGCAATAAATGACAAACAGAAAGCATTTAAATCACTAAAACAGGAGGGGAGCGAGGAAGCATTGAAAAACTACAAGGAAAAAAATAGAATATGTAAAAGACAAATAAAAACAGCCAAACTAGAGACCGAGAGATTAATCGCCAAAAAGAGTAAAACTAACCCTAAAATGTTCTTTAATTATATAAATGGTAAAAAGTCTAAACCTGAAGGTGTCGGCCCCTTACAGAGTAATGAGGGGGGAGTTGCAGAGAGCGATGAGGAGAAAGCAAAGCTACTAAATATCTTTTTCTCCACTGTATTTACTGAGGAAAATAAACTGTCAGGTGAAATGCAGAATATAAAAGTAAATTCCCCATTAAAAGTGCCCTGTCTGACCCAGGAAGAAGTAGAGCTGCGTCTTAAAAAGATTACAATAGACAAATCGCCAGGACCGGATGGCATACACCCCCGTATCCTAAGAGAATTAAGTAATGTCAGCGCCAGACCCTTATTTCTGATATTTAAGGATTCTATACTGATAGGGAGTGTTCCACAGGATTGGCGCATAGCAAATGTGGTGCCAATATTCAAAAGGGGTCCAAAAACAGAGCCCGGGAACTATAGGCCGGTAAGTTTAACATCAGTCGTGGGTAAACTGTTTGAGGGTTTTCTAAGGGATGCTATCTTGGAGTACCTCAATGAAAATAAGCAAATTACTCCATATCAGCATGGCTTCATGAGGGATCGGTCATGTCAAACCAATTTAATCAGTTTCTATGAGGAGGTAAGTTCTAGACTGGACCGCGGCGAATCAATGGATGTCGTATATCTGGACTTCTCCAAAGCATTTGACACTGTACCACATAAAAGCTTAGTATATAAAATGAGAATGCTTGGCATGGGAGAAAATGTCTGTATGTGGGTAAGTAACTGGCTCAGTGATAGAAAACAGAGGGTGGTTATTAATGGTACATACTCAGATTGGGTCACTGTCACTAGTGGGGTACCACAGGGGTCAGTATTGGGCCCTATTCTCTTCAATATATTTATTAATGATCTTGTAGAAGGCTTGCACAGTAAAATATCAATTTTTGCAGATGACACTAAACTGTGTAAAGTAATTAACACAGAAGAGGACAGTACACTGCTACAGATGGATCTGGATAGACTGGAGGCTTGGGCAGAGAAGTGGCAGATGAGGTTTAACACTGACAAATGTAAGGTTATGCATATGGGAAGGAATAATGCAAGTCACCAGTACATACTAAATGGTAAAATATTGGGTAACTCTGACATGGAAAAGGACCTAGGAATTTTAGTGAGCAGCAAACTAAGCTGCAGAAACCAGTGTCAGACAGCTGCTGCCAAGGCCAATAAGATAATGGGTTGCATCAAAAGAGGCATAGATGCCCGTGATGAGAACATAGTCCTGCCACTTTACAAATTACTAGTCAGACCACACATGGAGTACTGTGTACAGTTCTGGGCTCCTGTGAACAAGGCAGACATAGCAGAGCTGGAGAGGGTTCAGAGGAGGGCAACTAAAGTCATAACTGGAATGGGTGGACTACAGTACCCAGAAAGATTATCAAAATTAGGCTTATTCACTTTAGAAAAAAGACGACTGAGGGGAGATCTAATAACAATGTATAAATATATCAGATGTCAGTACAGAGATCTCTCCCATGATCTATTTATCCCCAGGACTGTGACTGTGACGAGGGGACATCCTCTGCGTCTGGAGGAAAGAAGGTTTGTACACAAACATAGAAGAGGATTCTTTACGGTAAGAGCAGTGAGACTATGGAACTCTCTGCCTGAGGAGGTGGTGATGGTAAGTTCACTAAAAGAGTTCAAGAGAGGCCTGGATGTATTTTTGGAGGGTAATAATATTACAGGTTATAGTTACAGGGGGTCGTTGATCCAGGGAGTAATTCTGATGCCTGATTGGAGTCGGGAAGGAATTTTTTTTCCCTAAAGTGGGGAAAATTGTCTTCTACCTCACAGGGGTTTTTTGCCTTCCTCTGGATCAACTTATAGCAAAACAGGCCAAACTGGATGGACAGATGTCTTTTTTCGGCCTTATAAACTATGTTACTATGTTAGTATGAAAGTACCTGAAACCCCTTTAAAGAGTTTCCAGGATTAAAAACATGGCTTCTTTCTTTCTATCAGCCTGTGGAGGATTGCCTAAACTGACACACTGAAGTGAACCCTCAGAAGTCTACAGATCTAGGCCTGTAGGGTTCGGTGACCGAACAGCCCCCTGAGAAAGCCTGGGGACCTCTGAAGGCTCCCAGGCCTGCCACTGTAAAGTTCCTATTAAGCCCTGCCTCCCTTAGCTCAGCAGCTCCACTCAAAGTGAAGGGGTTACCATTCAAGTGAACAGGAGATGAGCTGTGGTAACCCAGCATGGGCTCTGTACTTTGAATGGAGCTGTGCTACCGGCTCTGTTCTAAGTGTGAGTTCTGGCATCATAGGATGCAGGGGAAAGCTGATTGGTGGGGGGTCTGGTTGTCGGACCCCCGACAATGTGATATTGATGACCTATCATGAGGACAAGCCATCAATATCATTAGCCTGGAAAACCCCTTTGAAGCCTTCACTGCTCTGCACCACTAGAGATGGTGTCACTGACCCCTTACAAAACCTAGGACCACTGGGAATCTTAAACCCCAGTGATATTAGGCAATGAAAAGCACTAGTATAAAGAACATGCCCCAGGATCTAACAGCCTCTCTACCCAACCACTATTTTTTGTCAGAAAAAGTGTCAACCCAAGAATAACCCTATTAAAAAAATGGAGGGTATAATGTCCTGCTACCATATCCATAATGGAAAAAAAGCAATTCACACGAACATACCTGAACCTCTGCCCCCTTTTCTCTCTCAGGGGACTCTTTTTGGATTTTCCAAGCCCTCTTGTCACTGACCGGCTGAGCCGGAGCAGCCTCGACCCAATCACCCTCAGAATCCTAAATATAAGAAAATAAATATACATGTAAAAAGACTGATCATCTGGAGAGTCTGTGTAAAGAAGAATGCAGCAAATAACAGGTTAAAGGCTATGTACACCATTGGAGACAAAAAAAAATTATGATTGCATTTTATTCATTTTTGGCTGAAAATCATTTTTTCAATTGGTCTTTATTAAAAATATTGAGTTGTTCTGTCATAAAGGTTTTACTGTTTTTCTAGCTTTGTGACTGGTACTTTCACTTTGTGCAGGTCATCTAATGAACCTTATCTCTAAACTACCGAGAGGTCATAAACACTTATTTAAGCCACATTCTTATCAGCAAGATGAGGATTGAGTTTTAATGAGTGTTTATAATGTCAGAGAGTGGAGATAAGGAGTCCGTCAGCTCCTGGCCTGACTGAAAAGAGAGAAAATCCAAAGGCTACTACTAGAGCATCTCAGCTCTGTACAGATAAAAAGACGCCATATTTCTTAATAAAGACCAATTTTAAAAAGTATTTCAGCTCAAAATGAGTACAATGAAAAAAAAAACAAAATGCCCCCAAAGGTGTACATAGCCTTTAAAGCGGACCTTTCATCATTCCTGACATGTCTGTTTTAATAATAGTAGTAATAACAATTCTGGAACATCTATTCCTATGGCTCTATGTTGTGCCATTCCTTTATTATTTCTACTAGAAGTTATGAATGAATTGCTAGCAGTCTGCAGTAAGGGTACAGAGGGGAGGTAACCAGTTGGGGGTGTGTCTGACCCTGTCCAGTCAGTGCTGCCATTGGCAGACTGTGCAGGGACACCCCCCCAACTAGTTACCTCCCCTCTGTACCCTTACTGCAGACTGCTAGCAATTCATTCATAACTTCTAGTAGGAATAATAAAGGAATGGTAGACATAGAGACATAAGAATAGATGCTCCAGAATTGTTATTACATGGGGAATGCATGAAGATATTAAAACACACATGTCAGGAGTGGTGAGAGGTCCTCTTTAATGCAATAGATCTGACAGTAAGTGTATAAAAGGAATTTCTTAAAAGGTGATGTGCTGGACTTTCTGGATTATCAGGTCCCAGATTAGAGGAATAGAGTAACACGTCCATCATGGATTGCTGTGACACGGGGTGCACATATTCGTACTGTGTAGTTTGGCTCAAATTATGAGAGCATTAAGCAGAGCTAAAGGAGGAGGACAGAGGACGGGGCTAATTGACATGGACAAGGTCGTCCGTTCACAGTTCTGCAGGGACATAGTCCTGGAGCACTGGAAGGAAAATAATCTCCTTAATGGAGGCCGGTGCGCCCGGCTCTGCCGGGATAGCATCTCTTCCTATTTATTCAGGATTCATCTGTCACAGTAGGATTAATGGCGCTGGAAGGAGAAATTACAGCAGGATAATGGTGGCCCTCTCAGAAAATAAACGCCGCAACTCAGCAGCACAGTCTACTTCTATGGCTTCTGAATTAAATTACAGCATGAAACCGTACAGAGTAAAAATACCTGCGGCCCCCCTCCCCCGCCGCTTACCGAGGCTGAAGTGCCTGACGAGTCTTCATTTTTCTCCGACTTGTTTTTTTTGCTCTTTTTCTTCTTTTCTTTCTTAGATTTTTTGTCTTTTTTCTTCTTCTTCTTCTTTCCTGAGTGCTCCTGAAATAACACATAGGACATGAAGAAGGCCGGCTAGGGTAAGGAAGCAACAAGCAACCCCTAAACCTCGTCATATTGGGGGCAGCCTGCATTTTTGAATATATATATACTAGCTGAAGGACCCGGCTTCGCCTGGGTATATTTAATTTATTTCTTTTACTGTTTGTGTGTGTGTGTCGTTAAAAGATATCGAGAGTGCCCTCTACAGTGCCTGCCCCTTTAACAGTGACCTCTACAGCGGCCCGCCCCTTTAACAGTGACCTCTACAGAGGCCCGCCCCTTTAACAGAGACCTCTACAGCGGCCCGCCCCTTTAACAGAGACCTCTACAGCGGCCCGCCCCTTTAACAGAGACCTCTACAGCGGCCCGCCCCTTTAACAGAGACCTCTACAGCGGCCCGCCCCTTTAACAGTGACCTCTACAGCGGCCCGCCCCTTTAACAGTGACCCTCTACAGCGGCCCGCCCCTTTAACAGTGACCTCTACAGCAGCCCGCCCCTTAAACAGTGATTTCTACAGCTGCCCGCCCCTTAAACAGTGACCTCTACAGCAGCCCGCCCCTTAAACAGTGACCTCTACAGCAGTCCGCCCCTTAAACAGTGACCTCTACAGCAGCCCGCCCCTTAAACAGTGACCTCTACAGCAGCCCGCCCCTTAAACAGTGACCTCTACAGCAGCCCGCCCCTTAAACAGTGATATATATATATATACACACACACACACACCATATATTTTTTTTTATTATATACACACACATATATATATATACTGTATATATTTATATTTTATTTATTTTTTTATATACATATATATACACACACCCACACACACATATGTATATATATAATTTTATATATAATAATATTGCTCCCACTTTCCAATTTCGGTAGTAAATAAGGTTCAGTTTTACAGGGGTGTTCCAGGATTTTATAACTGATGGCCAATCCTCAAGACAGGCAATAAATATCTGATCGCGGGATCCGACGCCCCACTCCTGCGCCGATCAGCTGTTCTGCAGTAGCTCTGGCACCTGAACTACATGGCGCCATCTATTGTCAAATAGACATAGCTGGTAACTGAAGCGCTGCTCCCATTGCATTTATCATCTCCATTCACCACCCCGAAACAGCTGATTGGCAGGCGTACAAGGGGTCAGATCCCCGCCATTCTAACCGATGCTGAGGAGCCCTGGAATACCTCTTTAAAGGGATTGTGTCAAATTTTTAAACTTCTCCGATAACAGTCTGATCAGTGGATGTCCTACTGTAGGGCTCCCCATCGGTCATGAGAACAAGGATCCTGTGTCTCCCTGTATGAAGGGAGCAGCAGTCGAGCATGTGCACTACTAATCCATCATTCTCTAGCTTGGTACTCCGCTTCTCTTTGGCAGTCCCATAGAGGTGAATGGAGGAGCAGCAGCATGTCTGCTTTACACCCGCTCGGACGTAAATCATGTACCGATTGTATTAAACACACAGCAATATGCAAAAAACAATAAAACACACACAGTGCGTGAACGAACCTGGTGCGGTGTTGTATGTGGCGCCAATCACCACCCCACCTCCGCCTAATAAAGTGCCTGATCTGGGTGGTATAATACCGCTCATTGTACGGTCTGGATCCTAAAGCCCCCGGTGGTCAGCTGTGGGCAGCTACACGCATAGTATTATTGTATTGTAATTTTACATGATGTGAATATTATAAGGAGTTTTCCCCTTTCATACATTGCTGGTACATTGTTATGATATGCCACCAATGTCAGACAGGTGCAGGTACCACCGATGGGCCCCGCTCCTATCTGTAGACCGGGGACCCCCCAAAGTGAAGGAGAGAACATCACACCCTCCATTCATCGATATGGGAGTTCCATCAATAGGTGAGCCAGTGCGCTCGTCTGTTCTATAGCAACGAATGGAGAGCCTGGTCATGTGATCCGTGTTAAACTGTACGTGGATGCAGGGAGAGCCAGGACCTACAGAGCCAGCAGCGCAGCAATAGAGCGGGAACTCAGTGGCACAGGATCAGGTAGGTACGATTACCACCGCAGGTCTGGCCTTGCTGGGGTGAGGGCTGTAGAAAATGATTCTCCAGGCTTTTTCATATTGATGACATATCCTCAGATGACCTATCAGATCAGCGGGGGTCCGGCAGCCACCGCCTCCGCCAATCAGCTGTATGAAGAGATGGTGCACACGGTGCGCATGTGCCGTCTCCCTTCTCTCCACAGACCTTTCCCTCTAAGCCCCACTACCTTAAAGGGAGTCTGTCACCTGTTTTCCACATATATAACTAAGAGCACTGCCCACAGAAGATTACATACACATCCCAGACATACCTGTGTGCACTGTGTGTCTGTATTACATGTCACATCCCAGACATACCTGTGTGCACTGTGTGTCTGTATTACATTTCACATCCCAGACATACCTGTGTGCACTGTGTGTCTGTATTACATGCCACATCCCAGACATACCTGTGTGCACTGTGTGTGTGTATTACATGTCACATCCCAGACATACCTGTGTGCACTGTGTGTCTGTATTACATGTCACATCCCAGACATACCTGTGTGCACTGTGTGTCTGTATTACATGTCACATCCCAGATATACCTGTGTGCACTGTGTGTCTGTATTACATGTCACATCCCAGACATACCTGTGTGCACTGTGTGTGTGTATTACATGTCACATCCCAGACATACCTGTGTGCACTGTGTGTCTGTATTACATGTCACATCCCAGACATACCTGTGTGCACTGTGTGTGTGTATTACATGTCACATCCCAGACATACCTGTGTGCACTGTGTGTGTGTATTACATGTCACATCCCAGACATACCTGTGTGCACTGTGTGTCTGTATTACATGTCACATCCCAGACATACCTGTGTGCACTGTGTGTGTATTACATGTCACATCCCAGACATACCTGTGTGCACTGTGTGTGTATTACATTGTCACATCCCAGACATACCTGTGTGCACTGTGTCTGTATTACATGTCACATCCCAGACATACCTGTGTGCACTGTGTGGTATTACATGTCACATCCCAGACATACCTGTGTGCACTGTGTGTCTGTATTACATGTCACATCCCAGACATACCTGTGTGCACTGTGTGTCTGTATTACATGTCACATCCCAGACATACCTGTGTGCACTGTGTGTCTGTATTACATGTCACATCCCAGACATACCTGTGTGCACTGTGTGTCTGTATTACATGTCACATCCCAGACATACCTGTGTGCACTGTGTGTGTGTATTACAGGTCACATCCCAGACATACCTGTGTGCACTGTGTGTCTGTATTACATGTCACATCCCAGACATACCTGTGTGCACTGTGTGTGTGTATTACATGTCACATCCCAGACATACCTGTGTGCACTGTGTGTCTGTATTACATGTCACATCCCAGACATACCTGTGTGTACTGTGTGTCTGTATTACATGTCACATCCCAGACATACCTGTATGCACTGTGTGTGTATTACATGTCACATCCCAGACATACCTGTGTGCACTGTCTGTATTACATGTCACATCCCAGACATACCTGTGTGCACTGTGTGTCTGTATTACATGTCACATCCCAGACATACCTGTGTGCACTGTGTGTCTGTATTACATGTCCAGGAAGAGCACTTTTATTCTGTAGGAAAACAGCTCCCAAGTGCCCGGCTCTGCTGCTGCAAGTGTCAAAAGCAAACCAGACTGAAGAGGGGGTGGGTGCTTTATCGGCTCATATCTTGGGATTGGACCTTCTATGAAAGCTGACATTCCAAGCTTTCAAATGATACCAAAATCACAGCATTATATCCAGTATATCAGAAGATAGAGCTGTTAGAAATTGAGTCAGGAGAGAAAGCTGATTTTACTTTCACTTTCAGCCGGACACTTGGGAGCTGTTTTCCAGTACAATAAAAGTGCTTTTCCTGGACATGTAATACAGACACACAGTGCACACAGGTATGTCTGGGATGTGACATGTAATACAGACACACAGTGCACACAGGTATGTCTGGGATGTGACATGTAATACAGACACACAGTGCACACAGGTATGTCTGGGATGTGACATGTAATACAGACACACAGTGCACACAGGTATGTCTGGGATGTGACATGTAATACAGACACACAGTGCACACAGGTATATCTGGGATGTGACATGTAATACACACACACAGTGCACACAGGTATGTCTGGGATGTGACATGTAATACAGACACACAGTGCACACAGGTATGTCTGGGATGTGACATGTAATACACACACACAGTGCACACAGGTATGTCTGGGATGTGACATGTAATACAGACACACAGTGCACACAGGTATGTCTGCGATGTGACATGTAATACAGACACACAGTGCACACAGGTATGTCTGGGATGTGACATGTAATACACACACACAGTGCACACAGGTATGTCTGGGATGTGACATGTAATACAGACACACAGTGCACACAGGTATGTCTGCGATGTGACATGTAATACAGACACACAGTGCACACAGGTATGTCTGGGATGTGTCTGCAATCTTCTGTGGGGCAGTGCTGTTAGTTATATAGGTCAAAGACTCCCTTTAAATTATGAAGCACACATAAAAAAGAAGAATATCAAATTAGCCAATATAAGATGAGAGTCAAAGGGGGAATGTACAGCATTAGATCACATAGGTGACAGATTCGGGGACATATTAATGTCGTGCTGACTGTGGGAGAACTCAACCACTATCCCGGTATCTGGTAGCGATTATCAGGGATACCTCCACGTAGGTAAAGTCACCTTTATGTAATCAAACCACATAGTATGAATTGGCATCGAGAGAAACTGACTTAGCAACTCTCCATTTTGACTCAGAGGGGGGACCCCCTTTAACCCTTTAAGACCTCCATGGATATATGGAAAAGGATTGCCTTGAGAGGAATCACACATGGAGTTTTTGACACAGTTTGTTTTTTTTTCTGCCCAGGACCTTGCTTTATATTTTTCCTCCATTGCATCCACTTCTAACATAGTAACATAGTTTATAAGGCCGAAAAAAGACATCTGTCCATCCAGTTCGGCCTGTTTTCCTACAAGTTGATCCAGAGGAAGGCAAAAAAACCCTGTGAGGTAGAAGCCAATATTCCTCACTTTAGGGAAAAAAATTCCTTCCCGACTCCAATCAGGCAATCAGAATTACTCCCTGGATCAACGACCCCTCTCTAGTAACTATAACCTGTAATATTATTACACTCCAGAAATACATCCAGGCCCTCTTGAACTCTTTTAGTGAACTTACCATCACCACCTCCTCAGGCAGAGAGTTCCATAGTCTCACTGCTCTTACCGTAAAGAATCCTCTTCTATGTTTGTGTACAAACCTTCTTTTCCTCCAGACGCAGAGGATGTCCCCTCGTCACAGTCACAGTCCTGGGGATAAATAGATGATGGGAGAGATCTCTGTACTGACCCCTGATATATTTATACATAGTTATTAGATCTCCCCTCAGTCGTCTTTTTCTAAAGTGAATAAGCCTAATTTTGATAATCTTTCTGGGTACTGTAGTCCACCCATTCCAGTTATTACTTTAGTTGCCCTCCTCTGAACCCTCTCTAGCTCTGCTATGTCTGCCTTGTTCACAGGAGCCCAGAACTGTACACAGTACTCCATGTGTGGTCTGACTAGTGATTTGTAAAGTGGCAGGACTATGTTCTCATCACGGGCATCTATGCCTCTTTTGATGCAGCCCATTATCTTATTGGCCTTGGCAGCAGCTGTCTGACACTGGTTTCTGCAGCTTAGATTTCTGTTCACTAAAATTCCTAGGTCCTTTTCTATGTCAGAGTTACCCAATATTTTACCATTTAGTATGTACTGGTGACTTGCATTATTCCTTCCCATATGCATAACTTTACATTTGTCAGTGTTAAACCTCATCTGCCACTTCTCTGCCCAAGCCTCCAGTCTATCCAGATCCATCTGTAGCAGTGTACTGTCCTCTTCTGTGTTAATTACTTTACACAGTTTAGTGTCATCTGCAAAAATTGATATTTTACTGTGCAAGCCTTCTACAAGATCATTAATAAATATATTGAAGAGAATAGGGCCCAATACTGACCCCTGTGGTACCCCACTAGTGACAGTGACCCAATCTGAGTATGTACCATTAATAACCACCCTCTGTTTTCTATCACTGAGCCAGTTACTTACCCACATACAGACATTTTCTCCCAGGCCAAGCATTCTCATCTTATATACTAACCTTTTATGTGGTACAGTGTCAAATGCTTTGGAGAAGTCCAGATAGACGACATCCATTGATTCGCTGCGGTCCAGTCTAGAACTTACCTCCTCATAGAAACTGATTAAATTGGTTTGACATGACCGATCCCTCATGAAGCCATGCTGATATGGAGTAATTTGCTTATTTTCATTGAGGTACTCCAAGATAGCATCTCTTAGAAAACCCTCAAACAGTTTACCCACGACAGATGTTAAACTTACCGGCCTATAGTTCCCGGGCTCTGTTTTTGGACCCTTTTTGAATATTGGCACCACATTTGCTATGCGCCAATCCTGTGGAACACTCCCTGTCAGTATAGAGTCCTTAAATATCAGAAATAAGGGTCTGGCGATGACATTACTTAATTCTCTTAGGATACGGGGGTGTATGCCATCCGGTCCTGGCGATTTGTCTATTTTAATCTTTTTAAGACGCAGCTCTACTTCTTCCTGGGTCAGACAGGGCACTTTTAATGGGGAATTTACTTTTATATTCTGCATTTCATCTGACAGTTTATTTTCCTCAGTGAATACAGTGGAGAAAAAGATATTTAGTAGCTTTGCTTTCTCCTCATCGCTCTCTGCAACTCCCCCCTCATTACTCTGTAAGGGGCCGACACCTTCAGGTTTAGACTTTTTACCATTTATATAATTAAAGAACATTTTAGGGTTAGTTTTACTTTCTTTGGCGATTAATCTCTCGGTCTCTAGTTTGGCTGTTTTTATTTGTCTTTTACATATTCTATTTTTTTCCTTGTAGTTTTTCAATGCTTCCTCGCTCCCCTCCTGTTTTAGTGATTTAAATGCTTTCTGTTTGTCATTTATTGCTTTCTTTACAGTTCTGTTTATCCACATTGGTTTTTTCTTGTTCCTTAACCTTTTATTCCCATAAGGTATGTACCTCTCACAATTAGATATTAGGATGTTTTAAAAATATCCCATTTTGTGGCTGTATTTTTATTTTTGAGGACTTTGTCCCAGTTAGTTAGGTCTATGGCCTCTCTTAGTTGGCTAAATTTAGCTTTTTTGAAGTTAGGTATTTTTGTTCCTCCCTGAAGAAACGCTCTTTTGAATGACAATTGGAAGGTTATTATATTATGGTCACTATTTCCCAGGTGTCCCCCGACCTGCACATCTGTTGTTCTGTCAGGTCTATTGGTTAATACTAAGTCCAGTATGGCCGTCCCTCTAGTCGGGTCCTGAACCAGTTGGGAAAGGTAATTGTCTTTGGTTATTTCCAAGAACCTGTTTCCTTTATGAGATATACAGGTTTCAGTTTTCCAGTCTATATCTGGGTAGTTGAAATCCCCCATAATAACGACCTCATTATGATTTGCCGCCTCGTCTATTTCGTTTAGAAGTAGATTTTCTGTGGCCTCTGGTATACTAGGGGGTTTATAATAAACTCCTATTAGTATGTTATTATTGTTTTTAGCTCCATTTATTTCTACCCACAGTGACTCCACATCTTCATGTCCCTCACTTATATCTTCCCGCAGTGTGGGCTTTAGACAGGACTTTACATAAAGGCAGACCCCTCCCCCTCTCCGGTTCTGGCGACCCTTTCTAAACAGACTGTAACCCTGTACGTTAACTGCCCAGTCATAGGTATCATCCAGCCATGTCTCAGTTACTCCCACTATGTCATAGTCCTCCTCACACATCACTAATTCCAGTTCACCAATTTTATTAGTCAGGCTTCTGGCATTAGTGTACATACACTTAAGAGGTCTATGTATGTATTTACCCCCCTTTTTAAATTACTATTACCTGTGAAGTGAATATCCGGGGTTTTTGGGTTACTTTGGTTGATGTTTTGCCCAATATTCTCCCTAAATTCCTCACTAATCCCAACCCCCACTAACCCCCCACTCTCCCCGACTATGACCCACTCTCTATCTACACTATCTACCCCCTTATTAGTATTACCCCCCACCCTCCCCCCATATCCTAGTTTAAAAGCTCCTCCAGCCGTCTAACCATTTTTTCCCCCAGGGCAGTTGCACCCTCCCCATTAAGGTGCAGCCCGTCCCTACTATAGAGTCTGTAGCCGACAGAGAAGTCGGCCCAGTTCTCCATGAACCCAAACCCTTCCTTCCTGCACCAGCCTCTGAGCCACTTATTTAACTCCCTAATCTCCCGTTGTCTCTCTAGTGACGCTCGTGGCACTGGTAGTATTTCTGAAAACACTACCTTGGAGGTCCTGGACTTTAGCTTCTCTCCTAGTTCCCTAAAATCATTTTTAAGGACCTTCCATCTCCCCCTGACTTTGTCATTGGTGCCAATGTGTACCATGACCGCCGGGTCTTCCCCAGCCCCACCCAGCAATCTGTCAATCCGATCCGCAATATGCCGAACCCGAGCACCCGGGAGACAACACACTGTTCGGCATTCACGGTCTCGGCGACAGATGACCCTGTCTGTCCGCCTAATTATAGAGTCCCCTACCACCAGTATCTGTCTGTCCTTTGCTGCTCTCCTTTTCCCATCCTTCCTGCAGTGGTCATCCTCCTGGTTTCTAGGAGAAACGGCCTGCTGCAGTGTCGCTGGTCCTGGGCTTTCATCTCTAATATCAGCCAAACAGGCATATTTACTAGGGTGTTCCAGCTCAGGACTAGCCTCCCTGGCACTTTTCCCTCTACCCCTCCTTACTACATTAACCCAACTGCTGACCTGATAGTCCTGCTCTTGCCCATCTCCTCCCTCCTCCTCTTCACTGACCCCAGCCAGTGCCTGCACTGTGAGGTCTAAGCCTCTCTCCAGGTTTTCAATGCCCCTAAGTATGCCGTGTAGAAAAAATACTGCATCTAAAAGTCGCACCACAAAAAGCATGTGTAAAAGCAGCCCAAATAAGTGTTTAAAGGGGTTCTGTTGCAAAACATATTCTACAGTTTTCAAACCATCCCCTGAATCTGAATACTTTTGTAATTGCATGTAATTTAAAATTTAATATAGCCAGTGAGTTACTCAATAAAATGTATCTGTATAGCGCCACCTGCTGTTTGTGCTTTTTCTTATTTTTTTGTCCATCTCACTGAGCTGGTCGCACGTGCTCAGTTTAAATCTGCAACTGCCACCAGCCATACGTTCTGTTAGAAGCTGCAGCAATTACAGGGAGAGAGCTAGAGCAGAAAGGACACATCCCCTGAGCTGCCATGCTGAAGATAATCTAGCAGAACAACTAGAACAATGAATGTGGAGATCTCTGGATCCATGTGAGGTACAGGGCTGGTTCTAGCTTTATTAGAAAGAGATTGTCATGTTCTATATGATGTCTGATTTTCATTTTTTACATCAATCATGACATAACCCCTTTAAGACTGTAATGAAGGGTACAGAACCCGACATGCAGCATATGTCATGGTTAGTTATGGAAAGACTTTTTGGGCAGGGAGCTGAATCTCCTTAAAGAGACCAGTCCTGTATGGGGACTTATTGGCAAAGCTCTATGGGAAACGAACATGCAAAGAGGTATTTGCCAAGGAAGAGAACCGTCTTGCCAGTGCCACCCATTGGAAGTTTCTCCCTTATGAGCCAAGACACGACTCTCCAGCAAGCCTTGGGATTTGACAAGATAATATAGCCAAGCCAGATATCCATCCGCAGGCAGCAGCTGTTTGTGGGTGCTTGCCCCTTGTCTATACAAAGTAGGATTCTGACTGGGTGCAATGCCTTCCAATGGGTGGCGCTAGTGAGATGTTTCTCTTCCTTGGGAGATACTTCTTTGCATGTAAAGACTATGTGAAAAGGCAAAGATCTTTTATTGAGGGTTACACCATGGGGAGGTTTGCATGAACTGGAGCTGAGGAGTTCACCACTTGGCCAGCATAAGGCTTCAAAGAACCAGCAAATAGACATCTGTTTGTCTAAACTAAACCTTGCCCCATCTGCTATAATGGTCGGGGGTGAGATTACAGAAAAACGACATTTAGTAATGCAGGTTTTTTACTGTTTTGCATGTTGTTTTTATTTGCCTGTTTATGACTTTTGCAAGCACTGCACCCTTTTCTATTTGGCTACTTTCACACTAGCGTTTCTATTTACCGGTATTGAGATCCGTCATAGGGTCTTAATACCGGGGAAAAAAAAGCTTCAGTTTGTCCTTACTAATTGTCGATAGGGACAAAATGTAAATGAACAGAACAGAGTGCTCCAAAATGCATTCTGTTCTCATACTGGAGAGCAAACCCTCTTTCCGTCATGAGATGCAGAGTAAGGGCCCTTTCACACGACAGTGGAGGACGGTCCGTGAAAACCCGGACCGTGCTCCTTCTGAGGGCAGGAGCGCACGGCGTCATTGGTTGCTATGACGCCGTGCGCTTCCTGAGGCCGCCGCTGTACAGTGATACACTGTATACGAGTGTGTACAGTGTATCACTGTACAGCGGCGGCCTCCACGGTCGTGTGAAAGGGCCCTAAGACGTCATGACCCACAATGCAAGTCGATGGGGACGGATCCGTTTTCTCTGACACAATAGAAAACTGATCCGTCCCCCATTGACTTTCAGTGGAGTTCATGATGGATCCGTCTTGGTTATGTTAAAGATAATACAACCAGATCCGTTCATAACGGATGCAGACGGTTGTATTATCAGTAACGGAAGCGTTTTTGCTGAACCCTGCCGGATCCAGCAGAAGCAATAGTGTGAAAGTAGCCTTAAAGTGTAAAACTTCATAAGTTTGATTCTTGTATGTACCAAAACAATCCACAGCCTTTCTAAGTGTTTAACCATTGGACTGCTGGAGACCAGAATGTATGTGATCGGTTTCAGAAAAGGCCCGGAAAGCAGTGAGTGTTTAACTCTGTGAGTACTGTGTTAGGATGTGATTAATGCACTCATTTATTTGATTTGTAGCCAGAGTGGAAGATGACTATGAGATTGGGCAAGTGGCGATGGATTAAACCCTTGCAGTCTCGCCCATGTCCAGGGCTGGGACATATGTACCTGACACACTCAAACAAATTTCCCTAAGCACTCCAAAATAAACTAGCTATAATAACAAATTCTAAAAATATAAAAAAACGTCTGATACACTTAAAAGAGTTTTCCTAGTCTTTAATACCAATGACCTATCCTCTGGATAGATCATCAGTATCTGATTGGTGGGGGTTCAATACCCAGGACCCCCACTGATCAGCTGTTTGAGATGGCACCGGCGCTCCTGTGATCAGCTTACCAAGTACATTGTGTAGCGGCTGTGCTTGGTATTACACTCAGCTCCATTCACTTCTGTGGGTTGAGCTGCACCTAGGCCATGAGACTGATAAACGTGATGTCACCTTCAGTCCTTACCGGGTCTCAGTGATACTGTATCCACAGTGACAACCTTATGTGGCAATTGCTGCTGTGGGACATTACTAATAATGAAATATTGATGGACAACAAGGCCACATCAAGTCACATCATCGAGGACACATTGTAAGTGACGTCTACTGAATACATGGGTCAGAATGTCAATACCTATGTCTACCTTTGCGACTTTTTATACCTGCTGAAATGCATCTAAAATAAAAAAAGGGAACTTTGCAAAAAGTCTTTCTTAAAAGTATCCTGTTTTGTGTCTAAAGTACCAAGGCAGATCTATGTGACGCCATGGCCACAGAAGACCGACCCTGTCTGCCACCTAAAGACCAAGGCAGATCATGTACCATGGGACCCCCTGTCTGCCACCTAAAGCACCAAGGCAGATCTATGTGACGCCATGGCCACAGAAGACCGACCCTGTCTGCCATCTAAAGCCACCAAGGCACCAATGGCAGATCTGCCATGCCACCAAGATGTGACGCCATGTGCTGCCACTAAAGAAGACCGACCGACCCTGTCTGCCATCTAAAGCACCAAGGCAGATCTATGTGACGCCATGGCCACAGAAGACCGACCCTGTCTGCCATCTAAAGCACCAAGGCAGATCTATGTGACGCCATGGCCACAGAAGACCGACCCTGTCTGCCACCTGTCTGCCAAAAGTACCAAGGCAGATCTATGTGACGCCATGGCCACAGAAGACCGACCCTGTCTGCCATCTAAAGCACCAAGGCAGATCTATGTGACGCCATGGCCACAGAAGACCGACCCTGTCTGCCATCTCTAAAGCACCAAGGCAGATCTATGTGACGCCATGGCCACAGAAGACCAACCCTGTCTGCCATCTAAAACCAAGGCAGATCTATGTGACGCCATGGCCACAGAAGACCGACCCTGTCTGCCACCTAAAGTACCAAGGCAGATCTATGTGACGCCATGGCCACAGAAGACCGACCCTGTCTGCCACCTAAAGTACCAAGGCAGATCTATGTGACGCCATGGCCACAGAAGACCGACCCCTGTCTGCCATCTAAAGACCAAGGCAGATCTATGTGACGCCATGGCCACAGAAGACCGACCCTGTCTGCCACCTAAAGCACCAAGGCCAGATCTATGTGACGCCATGGCCACAGAAGACCGACCCTGTCTGCCATCTAAAGCACCAAGGCAGATCTATGTGACGCCATGGCCACAGAAGACCGACCCTGTCTGCCATCTAAAGCACCAAGGCAGATCTATGTGACGCCATGGCCACAGAAGACCGACCCTGTCTGCCATCCTAAAAGCACCAAGGCAGATCTATGTGACGCCATGGCCACAGAAGACCGACCCTGTCATCTAAGCCCAAGGCATCTATGACGCCATGGGCCTCCAAGGCAGATCTATGTGACGCCATGGCCACAGAGACCGGCCCTGTCTGCCATCTAAGCACCAAGGCAGATCTATGTGACGCCATGGCCACAGAAGACCAACCCTGTCTGCCACCTAAAGCACCAAGGCAGATCTATGTGACGCCATGGCCACAGAAGACCAACCCTGTCTGCCACCTAAAGTACCAAGGCAGATCTATGTGACGCCATGGCCACAGAAGACCGACCCTGTCTGCCATCTACCTCTTCCTAGCATATATTCGACAGGTTATCAAGAGTGAGGAGCATGAGGGAGTATGACTGCAGGATCAGACTACACTGGATGTGTTTGTAGTCTGTTACCATGGAGACGCACAGTTCTGAATAGGGACTGTACACACAAAACGGTACAGATTTTTAACCAAGACTATTTGCAAACTTGCTTCATTTTTTACTTTAGATGAAAACTACTGGATGTACAGTATGATTGGACATAACATGGACATAAAAAGTCCCAGCAGACCACAGCACTACCTGGTCATAGGCGAGCAAGTAAGGAGGAACTGCTTCAATGGCAGGGGTCATTTAGTGCCATTTTGCCCAATATATTTATATATACATTAATCAAACAAAATTGTTTTGCGGTCCGCAAACTGCACGTCTGTAAAACACAGATAATGGCGGAGTGCATGCTGCCATTTTTCTTTTTTTCTCCTGCAAAAATGTCCTATCATTAACCGCAAAATGGACAAGAATTGGACATGTTCTAGTTTTTTGCAGGCCACGGTGTGTTGCCTGCATCTTTTGTGGCCCCATTGAGATGAATGGGTCCTCATCTGATCCGCAAAAAAGCGGATCAGATGAGGACCAAAACGACAGATTTTCCTTTTTTCCTGCCAAGAGATGTCCGGCAGCAGTTTTCTCCTCTCTGCCCACACATGCACGCTCTGCCGAACAGAGGATGTATGTGTATGGGGAAGTATGGCCCCCTCAAAGCGGTTGCCAGAGTTTAAATTTTACTATATGTACCAATCTGCTGTGATGGCAGTAAAATAACTTCTCTCACCTTCACCAGCCCCACTCATCCAGCGCCACCATTCTGTTATCTTCCCCGAGCTACAGCCAGTGATGTCCCGTATACTGCTGCAGCCTTACAATGGCTTCAGTGGTCTCAGCTTCTACACCACTGAGGCCAGTGACTGGCTGCAGCAGTATAAAAGAATTCACTACTGCAGCCACAATAATACATCTCTGTCTGCAGTTCAGGGAAGAGAATGAAGATGTAGGGCTGGACTGCAGGGACTGGAGAAGGTGAGGAAAGTTAGTTTAATATACCAGCCGCACAGCAGATTAGTCTAAAAGAATTTTAACTCAGACAACCCCTTAAAAGGGCATCTGTCAGCAGTTTTGTACCTATGACACTGGCTGACCTGTTACATGTGCACTTGGCAGCTGAAGACATCTGTGTTGGTCCCATGTTCATATGTGTCCACATTGCTGAGAAACATGGTGCTTTACTATATGCAAATGAGCCTCTAGGAGCAATGGGGGCGTTACCATTACACCTAGAGGCTCTGTTCTCAATGCAACTGCTGCTACCTCTGCAATTTGATTGACAGGACCAGGCCGGCATGATCGCATTTTCACTGCATGACCCTGTTAATCGAAATGCAGAAGATGCGTAGAGAGCAGAGCCTCTAGGTGTAATGGTAACGCCCTCGTTGCTCCTAGAGGCTCATTTGCATATAGTAAAACATCATTTTTTTCAGCAATACGGGCACATATGAACATGGGACCAACACAGATGTCTTCAGCTGCCAAGTGCACATGTAACAGGTCAGCCAGTGTCATAGGTACAGATCTGCTGACAGATGCCCTTTAACACATGGAAAAAGTTGCATTAATGCATAAAGAAGTGCGACTTAACAATGATTGCACTAAATGTACTTTATTATAGACTGGGACCATTTTTGGAGCAAAATACTAGTGTAAGGTACCTGCACAAGGAGTTATCATTCAGGTGCACCCCTTTAAGAGTCCACGTTACCTGTTCTATCTGCTCCAGGCGCTC
This sequence comes from Rhinella marina, assembly GCA_900303285.1. Lineage (NCBI taxonomy): Eukaryota > Metazoa > Chordata > Amphibia > Anura > Bufonidae > Rhinella > Rhinella marina. Next base: position 523,973 of record ONZH01010456.1, read on the forward strand.
AGTGACATCACTCAGCATCCAGGTGTCCTCCCCCCGCAGCCGCCTCTGCTCCTTCCTTCTCTCTTCCCTTTCATAGTCTTCTTTAGCCTGAATGGAAGACAGAAGAGGTTACATCTTCCAGACATCATTCATGCAAGAGGCCTCCAGCCACGACATTATCTGACGTTGATATGAAGAAGCCTTAGCGTCCGTCGCCAGGAAATTCAATGTTACATTACATTTACAAAGGATGCCACTTTTTGGTATTTTTCAGCAGTCCTTGCCATTTGGGAGTGGGGGGGGCTGGGTGGAGGCCGTGCCACAGGCCCCTGCGTAGTTACTTACATTTACATCAGTTTTAGGCATAAAAGTCAAAAAACAACTCCACATCGGGAATGGAGTAGTTATAGTTTCAACAAATTTTTATTGAAAAACAGGCAGCAAAAAATAATGACAAAACAGACAATCTTTGCATTGTACATCGTTCATGTAAATATATGTCATTTGTGGAATGTCACATAATACTAATAAACACATATGTATTAAAGGGTTTCTGGCACCAGTTTTTTCGGTATGAATCAGGCTGACATTAGAGATGTGCTAATGTCACCTGATTCCAAATATATATCTGTTTTATTTACTGGTGCCCCCATTTTTATATAAAATGAACTTTTATTTTATGCTAATAAGGCCTCTAGGTGCAAGGGGAGTTACCTCTGCTCCTAGAGGCTCTGTTGATTGACAGGACCAGGCAGAGAAGAAACACTCAATTCACCATAGATTTTAAGGACCTTCAATGATGTCATGACCATGTGATCAGTCACATGGTTAGGATCACACAAACAGCGTGTCTCCTCCTAAACCATGTGACTGATCACATGGTCATGACATCATTGAAGGTCCTTAAAATCTATGGTGAATTTAGTGTTTCTTCTCTGCCTGGTCCTGTCAATCAACAGAGCCTCTAGGAGCAGAGGTAACGCCCCTTGCACCTAGGAGCCTTATTAGCATAAAATAAAAGTTCATTTTATATAAAAATGGGGGCACCAGTAAATAAAACAGATATATATTTGGAATCAGGTGACATTAGCACATCTCTAATGTCAGCCTGATTCATACCGAAAAAACTGGTGACAGAAACCCTTTAAAGCAAAACTTGTGGTTCTATACATTTGTTCAGATATAATAAAACAGTAAAAGAAATAAAATTAAACCTGAAATAACTTTGGGTAGGAAGGAAGAAAGAGGGGTAGGGGGGAGGGGTGGATAGGCTGGTCCCAGATGTGGACTAAGGTATATCTGGTCAAACTGGATGCAGAGGGGGGGGTGGATTGAAGGCCAAAATCAGTTAGGAACTGGCAAGTTGAGTGTAGAACTGCTGATATGCATATTCCTGTATATTCTCCAAATACCCCAGGTTTTATGAAAGATGTGAGGAGTATTAGATACCCAATGGGCTATTTGCTCTAGTCGGTAGAGCTGGTCACACTTTAATTGCCATAAAGTCAAGGGAATTTTGTCAGATTTCCAGAAAGACGCTACCAACGTCCTGGCTACTGCACACAGATGTATGACTAAGGCCCCATTCACACACGACCGTATGTATTCCGTGATCCGTATAAAAACGGAACGGAAGACATACGGAAAGTCTTCCGTAGTGTTCCGCAATTTTGGGGACCCATTGACTTTAATGGGGCTACGGACGTGATTTTGCGGCCAAGTATAGGACATGTTTTATTTTTTTTTGCAGGAGAACTTCCGTGAGATACAGGATGCGGAATGCACACAGTTTGCATTCCGCATTTTTTTTCTCCTATGGAAAAATGAAGGGGTCTGTATGGTTCCGCATCTTATCCGCAAAAATGCGGATAAGATGCGGAAATGTACATACGGTCGTGTGAATGGGGCCTAAGTGTTTTATCTCCGCTGAGAAAGCAACATTACCTAGGAGACTTAAAAGGGCAATCTGTGGAGTTACTTAAAGGGAACCTGTCATCACCTTTATGCTCCCCATACTAACGGCAGAACAAAGTACAGACAGGTGAGGTGATTTCAGCGGTCTGTCATTTATAAGTTAAAACTAAGTGGTTGCTGAGAAACAACATCACAATCATTGCAGATTAGGACAGGAAAAGAGTCCCGGCCACCTGAGAAGAGTCTTGGTTATTCATGAATTCCTGCTCTCTCCGCCCATCTGCTGATGACTGACAGGCTTCTACCTAGTTTTCTCCCTTTCTCTCTAGGAGAGAACTGCCAATCATCAGCAGATGGGTGGGGAGAGCAGGAGATTAGGAATAACCATGACTCTTCTCAGGTAGATTTGACTCTTTTTAAGGCCTGGGCTGCAATGATTATGATGCTGGTTCTCAGCAACCACTTACTTTTAGCTCATGAGTGACACACCGCTGACATCGGCATTTCTGTCACTAATTTATACTGCCCTCAGTACAGTCAGCATAAAGTTGATGACAGGTTCCCTTTAAACCTCGACCCTATAATGTTAGCTGTGGCCTGCTCAATTTTGTCCCAAAAAGGCTTAATGCCTGGGCAGAGCCACCAAATGTGGTAGAAGGATCCTACTTGAGAACCACATCTCCAACATATATTACTGGAAGTCGGAAAGATTTTTTGCAGCCTATCTGGAGTCATTACCTTGTAGTAATTCTCCTGAAGCCGAACACACCTCGATACTTTAGGTGTAAGTGCTAATAGGTATTTTCTATCTCTGGGAGTGAGCATCATATCCAGATCCTGCTCCCACTTGGGAATGGAGTCGTTTTTAACGATAGACGCATACAGCAGCAGGATGCACATAATTTACAACAAGGCGCACACCTCATCATAAATTAGGCGCATCTTATGCCAGCTGAACGAAAGAAGGACGGGCGTAAAAAGCCGGTCTTTGTAAATCTCCCCAATGCCTTGTAGGGCTAGCTCTGCTGAATGTAAGAACACTTTCACACTTGCGCTGTTGTTTTCCGGTATTGAGATCCAGCAGAGGATCTCAATACCGGAAAAAAAACGTTTCCGTTTAGTCCTCATGCATTCTGGATGGAAAGAGATCCGTTCAGGATACATCAGGATGTCTTCCGTTCCAGCAGCATTCTGTTTTGTGACCGGATACAAAACTGCTGCAAGCTGCGGTTTTGTGTCTGGTCATAAAAAACGGGGAAAAAAACGGATCTGGCACTGAAAACAATGTAAGTCAATGGTGACGGATCCGTTTTTTATGGAGCCTAAAAAAACGGATCTGTCACCCATTGACTTCCAATGTATTTAGTGACGGATCCATTTTTCCCCGTTTTGATTTCACACAACCGCATCCTAACGGAACGGATGCTTCCTGATGTGCAAAATCAAAATGGGTCCGTTTAATTCCGGTATTGAGATCCTCTGCCGGATCTCAATATCGGAATTAACAACGCAAGTGTGAACGTGGCCTTAGTGATCCATTGCTTGGTTATGGAGAAAAAGCACTTGCAATCCATATGCAAATGAGTAGCTAAGTGCACTGAGGGTGGGTATTAGCCACTCTGTGCACCCTTGCTCCTGCTGCTTCCTCTGCCAGAACCTCCTTCTTGATGAACAGGGTCAGGAGACATGACTATGCCGGAACCCTTTCAGCAGACCTTACTGGGGTACACTGACGCCATAGAGGGCCATCCGTCTGTTAGTCAAAAAGGAGAGCGGCAGAGCCAGGCCCCCCATATACTACACAATGACCATTATAAGCCAGGCTGCCAGTGTTAAAGGGGTTGTCAGGATTAGAAAAACATGGCTGCTTCCCTCCAAACACAGCTCCACCCCTATTTAGCTCTGCCCCATTGACTCCAATGGAACTGAGATGAAATATGAAACAAATCCCATGGACGGGGTTGGTGCTGTTTTTGGAGAAAGCAGCCGATGGACGACCCCTTTAACTGGGTCTATCAGTATAACAGCAGAGTGCAATGTTTTCCACGTCAAAGAGAATAAACGGATGGCAAATCAGATGGAAAAACTGATGTAGATGTCTCCCAATGGTCTCCATATCTCGCCTCTTATAACCGCAGACTGTATACATGGAGATGATGGATGGACAGGCGCCCCTGCATGTGCACGTCTCTACCCCTAGGTCCCTTTTCTACTGAAAAAGGCCTTATTCACACGTCAGTGTTTGGTCAGTGATTTCCACCAGAGATTTTGAGCCAAAACCAGGTGCGGTTATAAACACAGAACAAGAGCAGATCTTTCTCTTATACCTTATCTCTGTGGAGGCTCCAATCCTGGTTTTGTCTCACAATCACTGAACAAACACGGACATGTGAATGAGGTTTAAGGTATAACTATTAGATTGGCACTGGTCCTACTGCTGGGACACCCACCAATCACAAGATCGGAGGCCCCATACCCCCTGCAATGAACGGAGCAGAGTACAGGGCTCAGCTATCTCCTGAATTCCCACAGAAATTAATGTCGGCCGCTCCGATCATTTCAAGGAGGTTGCAGTAAGGGGCCCCTGTTGTCATGGTCAGTGGGGGTCCCTGTGGTAGGACCCCCACCAATGTAATAGTTATCCCCTATCCTGCGGATAGGGTATGGCTTAAAGGGGTTGTCTCGCTTCGGTACGTGGCATTTATCATATAGAGGAAGTTAATACAAGACACTTACTAATGTATTGTTATTGTCCATATTGCCTCCTTTGCTGGCTGGATTCATTTTTCCATCACATTATACACTGCTCGTTTCCATGGTTACAGACCCCCCTGCAATCCATCAGTGGTGGTCGTGCTTGCACAATATAGGAAAAAGCACTAGCCTATGTGTGCTTTCAGGGTCCCGGCCACCAGAGAGGCTGAAACTTTTTTCCTATATTGTGCAAGAACGGCCACCACTGATGGATTGCAGGGGGGCCGGTAACCATGGAAACAAGCAGTGTATAATGTGATGGAAAAATGAATCCAGCCAGCAAAGAAAGCAATATGGATAATCACAATACATTAGTAAGTGCCTTGTATGAACTTTCTCTACATGGTAAATGCCATTTGCTAAAGTAAGACATCCCCTTTAATCTAACCGAAATACCCCTTTAACCATAAATCTATTAACTCAAACGACATGACAAACCCCTCTGCTGCTATTAACCCAGGTCGTTTGGATGGCAGCCTGCCTGGGAATGACCGCCAAATGCAGTCACGAGACCGTCGCTGGCCATACAGATTATCATCACATCATGGTGTAGCGTCAAGACCCCTTCATATTAGCTGGTGCTGCGACTGTGGCCGCTACCGTGGTGGACGTGGCCCTGCCAGATATCATAGGTCTGGCCATTAATAATAATAATAATCTTTTATATATCGTCAGCGGTTCTTGTACAAACAGTGTCATAAATGACATAGTAAAAAACAAGTCAATAATTACAACAAGAGGAATCAGGGTCCTGCTCCCAAGAGCTTACAATCTATCATTCATTCGTCACCTGGATGACAATAACTAGTATATAACTGGATTGAAAATTTGCCGCCACCATTCAGTCCCACGCCACATGACACACGGCAGCCTTCTCAGTGACGTGTCGTCCACAGTGACATCACCGTGGCGCTCACAATGACTTGCCTTTATTACGTGACATGGCGCTGGATGAGACGCTATTGCAATACAATGCCAGTGGGCAGCAGCAGGCACCTGGCAATGCAGGACATATTAAAGGTATGATTTTTTTTAAATAATAGGTGGGAATTTCAGAATGGCACTTGTGGACAGAGCAGTTAGGGCATTTATTCCTGTTTGGTGTAAGTGTGCCAGGCAGACTGATGACTGCGCCATTACCTGAGCCAGCAGCTCCTCCCGGTCGCGCCTCTTGCTCTCCTTTTTCTCCTCTATACTCCTCGCACTTTCAAAACTGCCCCCGTAGGCCGCCATTATTCTGCTGCCGTAAAGCGATTAAGGTGGCTGTTCTTCTGCCAGCACTCTAAGTGACCCGCACAGTGCTGCGTTCCATGGCCGCCGCCATGTTTCTACACCCGGAAGTGGCGTGAAGCCTTTCAGAGGACATGTTGTCACACCCTGCTGCACAGCACCGCGCATGCGTGAAGAAGGTGCTGTCAGTGCTGTGGCTTGGTGCGGGCGTTCGCTTACACATCCTGTCACCTAAAGTGTTCTCAGGCCCGGGGAAATTAACAGTTTTTTTTTTTAAGTATTATTATTAAGTTCGTGCAAAACACCAAATAAAATAATCCAAGAGGGAAAAAACCCTCCACTTCTCTACCCACCCAGGAGAGAGCCATGTATTGTGTCTGCTGTGCCCCATGTATTGTGTCTGCTGTGCCATGTATTGTGTCTGCTGTGCCCCCATGTATACTGTCTGCTGTGCCATGTATTGTGTCTGCAGTGCCCCATGTATTGTGTCTGCTGTGCCATGTATACTGTCTGCTGTGCCCCATGTATTGTGTCTGCTGTGCCCCCATGTATTGTGCCTGCTGTGCCCCATGTATTGTGTCTGCAGTGCCCCCATTTATCGTGCATGCTGTGCCCCATGTATACTGTCTGCTGTGCCCCCATGTATTGTGTCTGCTGTGCCCCATGGTCGTCTGCATGGACCTTTGTCGGCATATTCCCCCGACAGAAGGCGTATGTGACATATGCTTCCAGTAAGCTGTCATTATAAAAGTATACATACCGTGCAGTATACTCTTTCTCTGCTGTATCTATTATATGTGTATGATGCCACAACTTGAAATTAACTTTAAAAAAATTGCAAGTTTTATTTTCAGGAAAACTTTTTTAAAAGCAAAAACATAAAACCTAACCCTGTATATAAACTCCGTGCACACGTGCCGCACGTTATAGCGAAGCCTTATACAGTGAAGGATAATAATGAGAGATCCATGGGTCGACACTCGAGTCAAGTGCAATGGAAGAGAAAATTATTCCGTGAAATCCAGGAGATGGCGGCCCCAAATGAATCAATTGGAGAAAATGAAAGAGGTAATTGTAGGGCAGAAGAGTCCTGGTAAGATGTTTTCATCAGCCCGCCAGATGTCAGTGGCACTGTGATATGTATGGGGGCATAGGACAGCCCTTTATCACCGCAGTAGTGTAAATGCTCCTGGGTAATACTGCCGTTATTGCTCTCATCTCCCGGCAGATGTTCCTCGTATAAGTCAAGGTCACACAGTGCTGTGAAAATAACGAAAGAGAAGCTTTATTCCTTGGATGAAACCTGTGGAGGTTAAAGAAATGTTCTGCTCTCCAGCATAGAACCTGAAACCTGGTCATTACTCCGGAGCATGGTGACTATTAAACATCAAAGACAATTTCTAACCAGAGGAACAACCTGAAGACTCAAAGCAAAATCCAAAACAGGACCCCAACTACCATGTGTCATTCATAATACTGGTGTCTTCTTATGTGGCAGAGGATGTTTGGACCCCGTAAGACCCCAGGGACTGAACGTGACCATTCCCCCTATAGCTACACCCCTGTCATCAGCTTCATAACTAGCCTCATATTCAGTCAGGTTGGGTTGGGTTCTTGCCTTTGATGCCATTCTCTCCAATTTTGCTTTCGAATTTAGATTTTTATTGTACAGACAAAATTCCAGTAGTCCAAACCCATGGGATTTTTGGCCTAGCTATGTACCAATAGGTGTAATTCCCAAAAAGTAAGAAGACAGCTCTACACAATAATGTCTTAATCTAGAATACATCCTAGAACTTGACCTTAGCAGTGGCCTACAAGAGATGTCAGTCTACTTCAAATGTGTTCTACATGGTGGGCCATTTATAGGGATACACCTAAATAAAATGGGAATGGTTGGTGATATTAACTTCCTGTTTGTGGCACATTAGTGTATGGGAGGGGGGAAACTTTTCAAGATGGGTGGTGACCATGGCGGCCATTTTGAAGTTGGCCATTTTGGATCCAACCAAAAGGAAGAGGGTCATGTGACACATCAAACTTATTGAGAATTTCACAAGAAAAACAATGGTGTGTTGGTTTTAATGTAACTTTATTCTTTCATGAGTTATTTACAAGTTTCTGACCACTTATAAAATGTGTTCAAAGTGCTGCCGATTGTGTTGGATTGTCAATGCAACCATCTTCTCCTACTCTTCACACACTGATAGCAACACTGCAGAAGAAATGCTAGCACAGGCTTCCAGTATCCATAGTTTCAGGTGCTGCACATCTCGTATCTTCACAGCATAGACAATTGCCTTCAGATGACCCCAAAGATAAAAGTCTAAGGGGGTCAGATCGAGAGACCTTGGGGGACATTCAACTGGCCCACGATGACCAATCCACTTTCCAGGAAACTGTTCATCTAGGAATGCTCAGACCTGACACCCATAATATGTTGGTGCACCATCTTGCTGGAAAAACTCAGGGAACGTGCCAGCTTCAGTGCATAAAGAGGAAAACACATCATTGTGTAGCAGTTGAATGGCCCCCAAGGTCTCCCGATCTCATGAACCCTCCGGCAGGGTTCAGCAAAAACTTTTCCGTTACTGATAATACAATCATCTACTTCGGTTGTATTATATTTAACATACCCAAGACGCATCCGTCATGAACTCCACTGAAAGTCAATGGGAGACATTTTCTTTTGTGTCAGAGAAAACATATCCGTCCCCATTGACTTGCATTGTGGGTCATGACGGATCCTTCTTGCTCCGCATCCCATGACAGAAAGCACACCGCATTATGCTGTGGTTTGATCTCCAGTATGAGAACGGAACAGAATGCATTTTGGAGCATTCCATTCTGTTCAGTTACGTTTTGTCCCCATTGACAATTTTCCAATTACCAGGGTCATGGACATGAACAGCTCCACTTGGCTACAGCTCTGAAGGATACTCTCACGCTTGGATGTTGGAGGATTCGCTCCTCACACAGCTCCTGTATGCTTCTCCCAGGCTCACTCTAAGATGGCTGCTGCTTCACTTCCTTTTCCAAGCTTAAGACTCCACCTCTGAGAGTTTTACCTCTCATGAATATACAAATATGCAGTCTGTTAGCTGTGCTTATGAAACAGCGGCCCCTTGTGGCCAAACAGCAAAACTTCAGTTTAAATGATTTAACTTCATTTACACAAATACATTGTTCACACAATGAGAGGTGTTTCCTCATCTCACAGTTACTTTTTTGAAATTTAAAGATGACCCGTCACCTTGCCTGACATATTTGTTTTATTAACTTCTTGTATTGTCCATGTATTTTTCATGAAGAAGTATTTACTAAAACAGTTGTATCAGGGTAGCTGATAGGACCTCTACTCATGATTAGTTTAGGCCCCTTTTACATTAAGGAAATCCTGAACACGGTTTTTGATAAGCTTCTTTAGCAAAGTATAATGCAGGACGTCAGAGCGGGCGGAATAGGTTCTGGCGGTGGTGACGCGACACAATGAGAATACCTGAGATTGCCATTCAGCGGTATAATGTGCTCATTAGCTGTGCGCTGACAGGCGGGCGCGCTACTTGTCAGAATAAATTACGTCTTTTTTTTTTTTCCTTGCCGGCGACGTGGCTTCACTTAATATTCAAAACATATCAGACCACAATCGACGCCTCAGTCCCTCGACCAAGGAATCTCATTACATTTTCAACTAATCCATGAAATCGGGACGCAGCCCCGCGCGCAGGTTCTCTCCGTAATCCGTAGGCGCAGTTCATGGGCTATTATGGAAATGACAGAAGGCACAGGAGAGACGCGTCCATTGAATCGCTGAATAATGAAGCAAATAGCTTTGTCATTGAACAATTTCCTTTAAGAATCAAATATTTCTTCCAACTTTTTAGATAAGTGATTTTTTTTTTGTTAGCAGATCTTTTGTGTATAAAGCGTTTTCTTTCAAACCTCCCCCCCCCTTGTATTTCAAGCTGCGCGACTGAGCAATTTGACGATCATTAGCCAGAAATGCAGATAAAACACCATTTTCTGCGGATAAAAGGACATTTTCAACTTAATACATCACTTTTATGGCCGCCTCTAAATCTGCTCGGCGCAATCAATAGAGTCGTCACCTTTGAGCGATTCTTCCTTCCACATGAGATCACACGTTCCCGCGTCGTGTCTCTTCTCCCCCTGGATGTCACTGGCAAAATGAAGCTGAATAATAGAGTTGTGCGAAGAGGGGGGAGTCCGCCAGAAGTCTTACAATCTTTCAGAATCCAATTAAAAAGAAAGACGAGATGACTTGAGATGTAGATGAGAGTCGGCTCGAGGATGAATCACAGAGGCAAAAACTTTTAATAATTCGATGCGTGCCCCCCTCCTCGATCACATAGGAGCCCCTGCTTCTAAAACCGGACCGGTTCTTCAGAATCAAACTTTTTCATAGACCTTTCGACCCCTTTGTAAGGTGTCAAGATAATAAGGATTCACTGGAGGAAAGAAGGTTTGTACACAAACATGGAAGAGGATTCTTTACGGTAAGAGCAATGAGACTATGGAACTCTCTGCCTGAGGAGGTGGTGATGGTAAGTTCACTAAAAGAGTTCAAGAGGGGCCTGGATGTATTTCTGGAGGGTAATAATATTACAGGTTATAGTTACTAGAGAGGGGTCGTTGATCCAGGGAGTTAGGCTCCATTCACACGTCCTGATTTTGTATCCGCATCCTTTCTGCATCCGTTTCCGTAATTTCGGTCAATTTTGCGGACAGGATGCGGATCCATTTATTTCAATGGGTCCTGAAAAAATGCCGACAGTACACCGTGTGCTGTCCGCATCAGTGTGTCCGTTCCGACTGTCCGCATAAAGAAATCCTCCTGTCCTACTTCTATCCCGATTTTGCGGTCCATAGCACAATGAAAGTCTATGGATCCGCAAGAAATGCGGATGACTTGCGGAAAGGCATCCGTATGTCATCTGCATTTGTGGATTCCGTTCCAGGAGGGTAGAAAAAAAATAAAAGGTACAGATGTTATTCCTCACAGTGAGGAAACCGGGAGCCCAGCAGTCGGCGGCACTCACTGCGCCTGCGCCGAATGAAGGCCACATGGCGCAGGCGCGGGATTTGCAGCACGGGATTTGCAGCAGATAGAGCGAGCTGCCTGGCCCTGTTAATCAAAAGCGAGGAGGCGTTACTAAAGGTGGGGAAACGGCACCACTAGGAGCAGGGTTACCGCCCCCCCTGCTCCTTGTAGGCTAATTTACATATCACAAAAGTTTATTTTTTACAAAAACGGGGACAGCAATAATAAAATAAATAACAGATTGGGCATCAGGTGACATTTGCACATTGCAAATTTCATTCTGTTTTATATGGTCAAAACAGGTGACAGAAACCCTTTAAGTGGTTAACAAAAGTTAAAAACAAAAACATTCCAATAAAAAATATGCTTTTTTTCCATTGAAAATACACTTTTCAATTAAAAAAATTGCAAAAATAAACTCTCCCCCATGTTTGGTATTGCCATGTCCGTAATGACCACCACTACAAAAATATCATGTAAATTATCCCCTTACGAACTCCGTAAAAAAAACTACAAAAAGGCCAAAATTGCTACTGTAATTTATTCTATACTTTATAGAAAAGACTTAATAGCAAGCGATTAAAAAGTGTTATTCACTCCAAAATGGTACCAATGAAAACTTCAAGTCGAAAATGGGTTATATTGCACAAAAGTAGTAAAACGTAAAAAAAAAAAACTATATGTATTTGGTATCGCTGTAATCGTACAGACCCAGAAAATAAAGAAATCATGTTATTTATGCCGAAAAATGAACGCTGCAAAATTTATAATGTGAACACTCAGTGGCAGTATTGCTGTTTTTCCCATCTCCCTCCCAGAAAGAGTTAAAGGGGTTGTTTCAGTTCAGTAAATTGCATTTATCATGTACAGAAAGTTAATACAAGGCACTTACTAGTGTATTGTTATTGTCCATATTGTCTCCTTTGGGGGGTGGATTCATTTTTCTATCACATTATACACTGCTTGTTTCCATGATTACAGACCACCCTGCAGTCACAGCAGTGGTGGCCGTGCTTGCATGATATAGGAAAAAGCACCAGCCTATGTGCGCTCCCATGGTCCCAACCACCAGAAAGGCTGATGCTTTTTCCTATACTGTGCAAGCACGACCACCACTGATGGATTGCAGGGTGGTCTGTTACCATGGAAACGAGCAGTGTATAATGTGATGGAAAAATGAATCCAGCCAGCAAAGGAAGCAATATGGATAATCACAATACATTAGTAAGTGGCTTGTGTTAACTTTCTCTACATGATAAATTCCACTTACTGAAGTGAGACAACTACTTTAATAAAAGTTAATCAAAAAGTTATGTGTACCCCTCAATGACACCACTAAACACTACAACTTGTCCTGCAAAAAAACAGGCCCTCCTGAAGCTACATAGATGGAGAAATAAAAAAGTTTTAGCTCTTGGAAAATGATGAAAAAAGGAAGAAAAAACGCTCTGTTAGTAAGGGTTAATATTGGGAGAAAGCAAAATGCAAAGTTTTTTAGTCACAAACATGAACCTCCTCTAAAAAAAAATACAAATTCTAATAAATAATATGTTTTTAAGCCCTCATGCACACGACCATATGTGTTTTACAGTCCACAAACAGCGGGTCCCCAAAACAGATAGTGACCATGCACATGCCTCTAAGGACATGTCCGAACCTTGTCTGCAAAACAGACAAGTCAGATAGAGAATTTGATGAGGAACCCAAATCAGTGCTTAAATGTGACCTTTATTGCTTCCAAGGTTATTAATTTGTTTCTGTCACATGGAACCCAATGACGATCCACTACAGGATATGCTTGATGTGCTCCTCATGGTTTTGATTCGTCAAGGCGATCCACTTCTCCCACTTATGATGCACTGAGAGCAACACCTCAGCAGAAATCTTGTGCAGACATCCTTGATCTGCTGTTGTATGTGCTCCACACTCTGGATTTTCACTGCATAAACCCTGGACTTGACAGCACCCCAAAGGTAGAAGTCCAAGGGAGTAAGATCTGGTGAGCACGGGGGCGACTCCAGCAGGAAACAACGCCCAATCCACTTTCTCGGAGACTGCTGATTTAAAAACTTGCGGACATCGCGTCCATAATGTGTGGTGGTGGGAGAAGGGGCACCATCCTGCTGGAAGAACACTGGGAATGTGCCATCTTCATTGACAAAAACGCCTCATCACAAAACAATTGCAGACACTTTGCAGCATTAAAGGGGTCCTCTCACTTCAGTAAGTGGCATTTATCATGTAGAGAAAGTTAATACAAGCCACTTACTAATGTACTGTGATTGTCCGTATTGTCTCTTCTGCTGGCTGGATTCATTTTTCCATCACATTATACACTGCTCGTTTCCATGGTTACAGACCACCCTGCAATCCAGCAGTGGTGGTCGTGCTTGCACAGTATAGGAAAAAGAGTCAGCCTCTCTGGTGGCCGGGACCATGGGAGCCCACATAGACTAGTGTTTTTTCCTATATTGTGCAAGCACGACCACCACTAATGGATTGCAGGGTGGTTGTAACCATGGAAACGAGCAGTGTATAATGTGATGAAAAAATGAATCCAGCCAGCCAAGGAAGTAATATGGATAATAACAATATATTAGTAAGTGGCATTTATTACATTTCTGTACATAATAAATACAACTTACTGAAGCGAGACAACCCCTTTAAGGTTATCATCGATGAGCAATGGGCCCACTATCTTCATCCCCCCAAACAACACACCATGACTTTCTGTGCTCCAACCATCTTGGAGGGATCTGTGCAGATTTGTGTAGGACCAGAATCAAAGGTTTTGTTAGTTCACCTCCCCGTTCATGTAGAAGTTTGCCTAATCACTGAACAGTACCGTCTCTGTAGGTCCGATTGCAATTACTGTGACACACAATCAGCAAATTCAACTCAGAGATCGGGATTGTCCTCATTGAGATGATGCAGCAGCTGGATCTTGTATAGGTGACATTTGTCCATAGCCATTATCCGCCCAATAGTGGTTCGACTCCTCCTGACAGACACCGGTTGTTACGATGTGGACTCTTGCTGAAGGACGCCAGGATGGCCAGTGTTGTTGCTTTCTCTGTGGCAGTTTTGTTGTCCACTTTTTGGTAGAGCCTGTTTGTCGAAATTTGGCAAGCAAGTTAGGGATCCAAGCAGTGTAATCCATTGCAAACACAGGATCTTTGGAGATAAGCCAGGGTAACCATTGGCTTATTGGTCACCTCTCTTACCAATGCCCTTCTCCCTCGAGTACTTAGCGTGGCCAGCTCTAGGAAGAGTCCTGGTTGTTCCAAACTTCTTCCATTTAAAAATTATGGAGGCCACTGTCCTCCTGGGAACTTTCAGTGCTGCAGAATTTTTTTTTTATTCCTTCAGATCTGTGCCTCCACACAATCCTGTCTCTGAGCTCTACAGGCAGTTCTTTCCTCCTCATGGCTTGGTGTTTGCTATGATACTCATTGTCAGCTTAGATATATAGAGAGAATTGTGTCTTTCCAAATCATATCCAATCAACTGAATTTACCACAGGTGACTCCAATCAAAGTGCAGCAACTCAAAGATGATCAAGAGAAATGGGAGACCCCCCAGAGACAAATGTCAGGTGTCACAGTGTCTGAATACTCATGTCCATGCAAAATTTTTGTTTCTTCTTTTTAATAAATTTGCAAACATTTCTAAATCTTCTCACTTCCTCATTATGGGGTATTGAGTGCACATTTGAAGACTTTCTGAATGCACTGTAGATTCACCCCTTGCAGTTGCACTTGTGTTATCTCCTAGGAGGGGAGGGTGCATAAATAACAGTCCTAATAACCCTAAAATTATACTGTAGACCACACAAAAATGTATTTATTTCTCAAGCTCAAGAGAGGTTGTTGATTTAGCCGAAATATAAACTCATGTGATGTTTATGGACAAATACAGGGGCACATATTTAAATGATGTTGCCCTCTAGACTTTTGTTTTAGAGTATAATCTCCTTTTTCCTGTATGATTCGGGTTGAGTTGAGTAAACCAAGTCTCCCAATGCCGTCAGTGAAACCCAGCAACCTGTCTCAAAAACTTTGGTCTTGGAAAATCAGTACATATATTGCCAACTTGTGCCGGATAAAACCACCATTCTCCAAGTGGAACTTAAAGTCTATGTACACCTTTGGAGGCAATTTTTGTTTCTGATTGTATTTTACTCATTTTTGGCTAAAAATTATATTTTCATTTGGCCTTTATTAAAAATATTGAGCCGTTCTGTCACAAAGGGTTAACTGTTTTCCTACCTGTGTGACTAGTATTTTCACTTTCACTTTGTGCCGGTCATCTAATAAACCTTATCTCTAAACTACTAAGAGGTCATAAACACTTATTTAAGCCACATTCTTATCAGTTACATAAGAACTGAGCTATAATGAGTGTTTATAATGTCAGAGAACAGAGATAAGGAGTCTGTCTGCTCCCCAACTGAAGGAAAGGAGAGAAAATCCCAAGGCTACTATTAGAGCTTATCAGCTCTGTACAGAAAAAAAGGACTCCATATTGTTAGTAAAGACCAAATGAAAAAATTATTTTTAGCTCAAAATAAGTACAATGTAATAATGAAAAAATTACCCCCAAGAGTGTCTATAGCCTTTAAAGGGGTTATCCCATAAATAATGTAAAAAATAAAAATCAGATATCTCTTTCTAACAAACTTAGAACCGGTCCTATACCTCACATGGATGCAGAGCTTTTGCTCCAATTGTTCTAGTAGTTTTATTTCAAGCTGGCAGCTTAGGGGTTGTGTCCTTTCCGTTGCAGCTGGTGGCCTTTGAAGAATGAAACTAAGCATGTGCTTCCATCTCAGTGAGCTGGACAAAGAATTTTGAAAAAGAGCAAACAGCAGGTGGCGCCATACAGATTGATCTCAGCAAGTCACTCACTGGCTATATTACATTTTTAATAACGTGCATTTACATATTACAGTATTCAGATCCAGGAGCTGGTTTGAAAAATGCAGAATATTTTGGGACAACCCTTTAAAGGGCACCAATTCAGACGCAGGCTGGTTTCACACTAGCGCTAAACTGTTCCGGTAAAGCCTGACAGAGATCATCCTATCTGGGATACCCAGATACTACCTTTCCCCACCAGAGCCCATTGACTATAATGGGACCCGGGGGGGATCCAGCTTGTTTCTGGCATTAGCGCCGGGATAAGGTCGGACAAAAAATGCTGCTTGCAGCAGTATTTGTCTGGAGGAATCTCGGCAGTATTGATAAAAACAGTCTGGATCCCCCCTGGCGGTGCTCTGGCAGTTTCTGGCTGTTTAGGATGCAATGAACTGAAGTGTGAAACTAGCCTAAAATATTACAAGGCTGAAATCAATCGATAATCCTAAAAAATGTTTACGGTACCGACTTTTAACATTTGTATTTTTCTAGTCTGCAACATATTTTATAAGCAATTTTCTACGTTTTTTTCCTTGTCAGGTCTCTGACAGCGCTCAGCAGAAAGTCGACCATTTATCTGCATTTCTTCCAAAAAACAAGTTTATCTAAACAATCTCAATCCCTGCAGAAAGGCTTCCAATTGCGATCACATGCCCCGAAAGAAAATAATACATTGTACGAGAACGCATAAAAATAAACACACTTGTTATTTCAGTAAAAATCATTTGCGAAAACGGCTTTTCTTTCCACGAGCTCTCCAATAGTCATCGCAGGCTATTGGCGTGACCTGTCATTGACTCCTCCATATAACAGTTTCCGTTAAGTGAGCAATTTCCACTGATCACAGGCTGGTTTTATAACAGCCCAATATGTTTTGCCGCAAATAAATAATTCAGGTTTTGCAGGCGCCTACTGATTATTACAGGGAGAAGTGAAGCTGGAAGATGTTCTTCCTACCCACAAGCTTTGTGGTATGGTCAGACAAGACTAATGTCTTGTCTTTGTGGTGTAGGCTGAGATGGTCCGTGAGATGGTTAGCTCTTCTGAATACTTTGAATAGGTTATGTACCCTAGATAGGTTGCAGGCACCCTCAGCTAAGATGATCTTGGAGAGTCTTCTAGCAGCCTCCATAAACCTCTGTTATGGGTGGAGGAACGCATGATATGACAATCCCTAAAATCTGTGCTCGCCCTAAAGGGCATCTGTCAGCAGGTTTGTATCTCTGACACTGGCTGACCTGTTGTATGTGCACTTGACAGCTGAAGACATCTGTGTTGCTTCCATGTTCATATGTGCCAGCATTGCTGAGAAAAATTATGTTTTTATATATGCAAATGAGCCTATAGGAGCAACGGGGGCGTTACCATTACACCTAGAGGCTCTGCTCTCTCTGCAACTGCCACACCCTCTGCACTTTGAGTGACAGAGCCAGGCAATGTAAACTTCTTAATGCCTGGTCCTGTCCACCACCGTGCAGAGGGTACGGCAGTTGCAGACAGAGCAGAGCCTCTCGGTGTAACGGTAACGCCCCCATTGCTCCTAGAGGCTCATTTGCATATATTAAAACATCATTTTTCTCAGCAATTCTGGCACATATGAACATGGGACCAACACAGATGCCTTCAACTGTCATGTGCACATACAACAGGTCAGCCAGTGTCAGAGATACAAACCTGCTGACAGATGCCCTTTAGGGCGAGCACAGATTTCTTCAGTTCAGTTTTGTCCCCATTGACAATGAATGGGGACAAAACTGAAGCGTTTTTTTTCCGGTATTGAGCTCCTATGACGGAACTCAATACCGGAATTTCAAAACGCTAGTGTGAAAGTAGCCTTAAAGAGGTTTTCTCACTAGTTACAAAGATTAGTTTCCAACATAAAAGGACAGTTAAAAGAAGACATTTTCTAAATACAGTAGATTTTACTTTAGTCATGAACTAAAGACAGTTCAGCAGGTCTCTCACTGTAAATAGGTTTCTATGGTAACCTGCAGACCAGAAAGGCTGTTATCTGATTGGCTGAGAGCAGGAGTGACCTCAGTAAGCAAAATTTGTTGAGGACTGAGAAGGATGGCTTTACCTGTAATTCACAACCTCCTGCTCTGTCAGAGTAAGTTAATACAGTATATGCTAATAACTGCTGGAGACCCCCCACGGCCTGAGGAGACATAGTAAGTGCAAACTGCCTGTCAGCCAGTGAATCAATGTGCTGAGAAAACCCCATTAAGGCAAGTACTTCTTAGTATATCTAAACTTTCAATAAACTGTGCATAAATCACTTGTCCAGTGCATGTTCTCTCTGCTTTATGTTTTAGTTTGCTTTTCCTCTGATGTAAAACACCTAGGGCCTTATGTATGAAAACTGTCTAGGTGTAGAAGTTTCTTTGTTGCCCATAGAAACCAATCAGAGCTCACCTTTCATTTCATATAGTGCTTTGGAGAAATGAAAGGGGAGCTCTGATTGGTTGCAACAAAGAAAGCCTTAGACCTAGACAGTTGTCATACATCAGGCCTTTAGTGAGCTGTACCCAGAGAAAAGCCTGATAATGAAAGTTCAGAGTAAAGATATCTAGTAACACATATATTACAAACTCTTTTTGTCATGACACATCTGTACTATTGATTTATGCAAAGTTTGCTAAAAGTTATCACTTAAACATGCTCCATGTATGGGGAGTCGGAGTCGGATTGGGAGTCAGAGTCAGGGGAAATTGAGGAGTCGGAGTCGGGGCTTTGGCTTACCGACTCCACAGCCCTGCGTGGCGTGAGCGGGGAGAAGTCACAGTTTGCGGTGCAAAGGACCTTTGTGCAGCAATCTGCGTCAGAAATACACCTGATAGGAATATTTCTGGTTAGTAAATGACCCCCTACGTGTGGTAAAGTCCTTCCTTTGATTTCAGGGACATGGACAGAAAGAGCACACAAATTCCATTTGATTGGGTTCCCAATTTATCCCATCATCACCAAAAGTCTAGTTTTATTACACTCCTATCTTCTCTGTTTCCAGTCTATGTTACTATGGAATGTATATATTTGAGTGTAATGATATAACAATGGTTAACATGCAACATGGGGTTGACTCCAGCTAAGGACCAACCTTTCTGGCCAGCTACATGAAGAACACATACTGCAGAAATCTCTGGTAGTGAATATAGATGCATTTCCTGTAAATCTACCGTTTTACTTTCATATTCAAGGGGTTTTCGAAGTCTCTTTTTTATTTTACTAAAGTGCTAGTGATATTCCACAACACTGGGTGCCTAGTAAAATAATAAAAAACGTACTTTGCTTTTTGCACCCCCTCGTATCCAGCACCGCCGTTCTGTCCTTTTCCCCGCCTGCAGCCAGCGATGTGTTGTATACTGCTACCAATGTACATGAGAGAAGTCTCTGATAAGTGTAAATGGCAAACTCTTGCACAAGCAATGGAAAATAGTGAACTCGCTATAATCATTACGCTAGCGACATCAGTTACATGTAGAATTCCAGTGAGGGAGATACAATAAGCTTTTTAGCACTTTATTGAATGTACCTTGAGAAATGATGATAGAGCTCAAAGGAAAATCCTCTCTCCAGCTCTGTGATGCATATCTGACAAAGAAAAAGACTGAAGGACACAGGATGTGAGCTCATAGAGGTGGGGGAGTTACAGGATAAATACGATGGAAATTACAGCATAGATAACTTCATAAGCCGACTATAATGGCCACTAGGTGGCCACAAAGCACACTAAGTATAGTGGTTAAAAAGCATAATACAGAATAGAATAATAAATTCTAATTTGAGAAAGAATTAGTGGGCGGACTGGGACCTAAAGTGGCCCTGGGAAAAATACTAAAAGTAGCCCCACTTTGTAGTTCAGTCCAAATTGATGTAAGGAAGAGCCAACAATACCATATTGTAGAACCTTAAACCACCCCAACAGAGCCAAATACCACAGTCCATCACAAAATACTGCTGCCAGCAGCACAAAATACATCCCCAAAAACTTCCACTGACTTGCCATGAGGAGGGCTCAGGCGGCCCCCTCGGCATAGGCCCAATGGAAAATTTTTAGTGGGGGACAGCACATATGTTTTGTCTGCAGCAGTGATGCTCCGTATACTGCTCCAGCCAATCAGTGGCCTCAGAGGTCTTGCCAGTGATTGGCTAAAGCAGTATACAGAACATCACCACTTCAACCAAAAGAATATGTCACTGGCTATAGCCCTAAGAAGATGACAGAGCGGCAGTGCTGGATCAGAGCTGGCGCAGGGAAGGAAGGTAATGGGTATGGTTTTTCATTTTTCATTATTTAACAAGGCTCTCAACACTTTGTTAAAGTAAAAAAGAATAATCATTTCTAACCTTTGTAATTTATCTGTAGAAGCCTTGATGCTTTATTACACAGATGGAGAAGCGATCTCCTCCTGCAGGCCTCTGAACGTATGGAACAGCAGGTCTCCAGGCTGTGGTCTGCAATCAATCTCCGGAAAGGTCATTCACACTTATTTTCTCCCTCCATTTTGTTCTCTACAAGACACCATTCAGGAAGAAAGACAAGTTATGTCAGCGGGATTTGGCAAGGAATTACAAAAGATTACACAGAGTTTAGAAGTGTTGGAGGCAAAGTCAATTTAGGCATCTCAGAGTAGACAATAACATAGAAGCAGACCTATACCGATAATAGCGGACTCATAGAAAGGAAGATCTGTGGACAGATGGACAAGCGGACGGACAGATGGATGGACTCTAGATAGATACCAGATATAGATAGATTAAAGGGTTTCTACAGTTTTTTAAAAACTGATGATCTATCCTCTGGATAGATCATCAGCATCTGATCGGCGGGGGTCCGACACCTGGGGCCCCTGCCGATCAGCTGTTTGAGAAGGCAGCAGCGCTCCAGGAGCGCCGCGGCCTTCTCTGTGTTTACCGCAGGCCCAGTGACGTCCCAACTAGTATCACTGGCCTGGGCGGGGCTAAGCTCCATTCATGTGAACAGAGCTTAGCCCGCCCAGGCCAGTGATACTAGTCCTCACTGGGCCTGCGGTAAACACAGAGAAGACCGCGGCGCTCCTGGGTAGTCGGACTGCGGCCGATCAGATGCTGATGATCTATCCAGAGGATAGATCATCAGTTTTAAAAAACTGCAGAACCCCTTTAAATAGATGGAAATAGGGGGTCATTTGCGATCAGAAATATGCCTATATTAGGTGTATTTCTGGTGCACATTTTCTGGGATTACTAGGGGTTTTAACAGGTATGCATGCTCATGTAGTTGCTTACCTCATGTATATCTTTCCTGTGCTTTTGTTTTCAATTTGGACTCTCCTGACCTGTTTTTGACATGTAAACCAATCCCTCTGGTTTGCCTCCATCCTGTATGTAGCACTTCCTGTTCCTATATCCAACCAAACCCATGATGCACTTCTCCTTCCTCTGCCACACCTCCAGCACTGCCCCTAACAACCCCCAGCTAGCTTATAGCTAGCTTAATTCATTGTCCTACTGGCATTTTACCCTTTACCGTACCACTACTCTTTGTATTTGTCTGTTTGTTGTTCCCTGTTTGTGTATCACCTTCACACGTATTCTAGCGTAAGGACTGCTGCCCAGTTGTGGGTTCGCTACCCAGGGTGACTATGAGTGGGTCCAGGAAGTTTTAGGGCTGCATTATCCCTGTTTGTGTCTGACGGTAGTTGTCTATTCCTGACACATATGCAGTATAAGGAGGCATTTCTTCACTTGAAGCCCCAGATATCAGCTGGAATCTGTCAGGAAACCCAGCATCAAATGTCCAGTTTCTCTGCAGAGCTGTCAGAGGAGATGAAACATTACACATTCTCTATTAGAATTTCAATGGGATATCATCTACTGCATTGATGTGGAGGGTCCTTCGTGGTTAACATTCCAAAGCTGCTCTGGTCCGTGCTGCTCTTCACTTCCTGCTCAACACACAGGAAATGGATGTAGATGCTCATGCAGCCAATCACTGATTGCAGTGGTGACCACCTCAGCCCAGCTCTGGCTAAGCAGGCATCTCCAACGAGCAGAGGGGACAACCCTATTAAAGAGTAAGTTAAAGGGATTGTCTACCTTTGGGGTCCTTTCAGCCTGATCACCGGCTTTTTGGGAGGTAGCATACTTACCTGCTCCCTGACGCTGACTTCAGGACCCTCCAGTGCTGTGTTGCTGCAGACATTCTCTGGTTCAGTGTGTCAACATCCGGTTTGACAGAGGTCACATGTGCTGCTGCAGCCAATGACTGGCCACAGTGGTGACGTCCCCCAAATGTCAAATTAGTGGATCACGTGATTCAAAGGGAACGTGTCATGCCAGTCATTGGCTGCAGTGGCATACGTGACACCATCAAACTGGGACAAATGGTGACAAGCTGGACAGAGCACGGCAGCAGGGGACCAATGGAGGCAGGGAGCAGGTAAGTATGCTTCCCTCCGCAGGTCCAGTGACGTGGGGGTTCAAGTTGAAAGTCCCCCTGAAAGTGGTCAGTCCTTTTAATTTTTGCTGATACTTACAATACATACTGGAGGAAGTAACATTTTTGTTGTTATGTGATGTGCTAGTTTTTTTTTTATCTAGAAGTCATGAAAACAAACTGTAAAATGGTGACATATTTGTCTTTTTGGATAGCGCAGACGTCTGTGAAACAAGCAATCATTGGTTTTTAGCATCTTCTTGCTACATTAACACCCTGTAGAGTCCCGCGTGGCCGCACTGACTGATCTCGCCAGTTTGGCTGTTATGTTGCGGTAGCATCTGGAACTCAAGGAAATAAAATACACAAAATGGGATCTCGTACAAAAAATCCTAGAACTTAATAAGATGTTGGCTGCAGTTAGTGTGATGTCTCCAGGGAGGACCAGAGAAGGTAAACTTCCACAGCGAGGTGGATCCAGGTAAGTGTCATTTATTACCGTACCCACCACAGAAATATCTGCAACGATCTCTGACTTAAAGGGGTTGTCTCACTTCAGCAAATAGCATTTATCATGTAGATAAAGTTAATACAAGGCACTTACTAATGTATTGTGATTGTCCATATTGCTTCCTTTGCTGGCTGGATTCATTTTTCCATCATATTATAATCTACTCATTTCCATGGTTACGACCACCCTGCGATCTATCAGTGGTGGCCGTGCTTGCACACTGTAGGAAAAAGCGGTGGCCTATGTGTGCTACCAGAGTGGCAGAGACTTTTTCCTACAGTCTGCAAGCATGACCACAACTGATGGAGTGCAGGGTGGTCATAACCATGGAAACAAGAGGTGTATAATGTGATGGAAAAATGAATCCAGCCAGTAAAGGAGGCAATATGGACAATGACAATACATTAGTAAGTGCCTTGTATTAACTTTCTCTACATGATAAATGCAAATTACTGAAGTGAGACAACTCCTTTAAGGATGGAACTTATCATTCGCTAATCAGTCAAACATTGTTACAATTCACTGTTTAAAATGTTGTAAAAACTTTTTTTTTTTTTTTTTGCGGCATATGTACTAAAAGATAAAAGTTTACGACTGATTTATTAAGTGGAAAGCCAGAGAATGGCACTTTTTTTTTGCCAGAGATGTTCGCCTGCTATGAGCAGGAGCAGATTTCATTTTCTGGCTTTCAGATGGTAACAAATGTTCCAGATTTATTTAAAGCCATGTGCAAATAAATTTGTTGAAATTCATTTGAAATCCTTTTTTTGACTGGTGTAAGAAACATCTTTCTTAGAATATCAGGAGCAGCAGGGCAGCCAGGAAGAAACATAGAAAATCCCTAATAATCAGAGAAAGTAATAGATTTTGTACTAACAATCGCCCTAAAATGGTCAGGAACACTCCTTTTAATGCCAAATTTGCACAAAATCCGCCCCTGGCATTGTCTGGTTTGAAAGCATCTGTCCTAGTAACTTGATGGACACACAGATACAGGCTTGTACAGTTATCAGAACCCGTGGTGAAGGAGGGCCCAGGAGCTGAACTCCTACTTCTCCTTTCCTGCATAAATCCACCACAGTCGCCTGCAGTCGTCACTAGGTGGAGCACAGTGCAAAGAGATTCCTACAGTTTCTATTGAGGTTAATGGTAACTGTAAAATTTCCTAACTGTAAATAGCACATGGCAAAATCGCGGGAAACACATTTATATTAATGGCCTGTCCTCATCAATATCTGATCAGCAGGGGTCTGACAACCCGCATCCCTGCCGATCAGCTATTCCTTCACATGAGCAATGCGGATTGTGTCAGGCTTCTTTCACACGAACAATACGGATTGGCTCAGGAACAGCAGTGCTCAGGCACTGTAGCGGTGCTTCATCTGAAACTCGCACATGCACAGTTCCGCAAATCACACGTTGCAGCACATTCTACCAGCAGGGTCACCATTTGTTCAGCAGTTTTTTCAGTTTTTTCCACGCAGGTGCAATCCGTTTTGATGCGTTTTGACGCCCAGGTTACATCCGGATGCAATGCGTTTTTCACTGAAGCCTCATTCACTTCTATGGGCCAGGGCTGTGTGAAAAACGCTGAATATAGAACATGCTGCAATTCTCATGTAACGCAGAACTGATGCGTAATGTGTACAGATCTATTGAAATGAATGGGTCAGGATTCAGTCCGGATGCGGTCTGTTGGCAAAACGGAAAGCATTTGAAGGGAAAATTTGCTTGTGTTCACAGAGTTGGTTACTTCATCACTGCTCCGGTTGACGTGAAAGATCAGATATAGTTGCCAGTTTTTGGATAGAGGTGTGTGGTTCTGGTGCCGGAGCTACTCAGGCACAGCTGATCATTGAGGATGCGGGATGTCTGACTGCCGCTGATCAGATATTGATGGGCTATCCTAGGGATGTCCATCAGTATAAAAACAGTGGATAACCCCTTTAAGAAGCAAAGAGGGCAGAGGGATCTTGGTGCAAAGTAGGGACTGTGGAGGACATGTATTAAGACTGGCATTTTTGCGCCGCTCAAGTTTCTCTGCGCTGCCGGAGGAAGCGCCAAAGTTATGTAGAGTCGCAGGCCTCTACGAAAGTTTGGAGCTTCATCCAGAAGGCCGTCCAACAGACTTAAATGGGTTATCCCGTGACCAATGTAAAAAATGAAAATCAGACATCATATAGTACACGACAATCTCTAACAAAGCTAGAACCAGCCCTGTACCTCACATGGATCCAGAGATCTCCTCATTTGTTTCTCTGCTAGATTTATATCAAGCTGGCAGCTCAAGGGGAGTGTCTTTTCTGCTGCAGCTAAGTGGGCGTGTCTCAGCTCTCCCTATCACAGCTCAGGAGGTGTGTCTCAGCTCTCCCTATCACAGCTCAGGAGGCGTGTCTCAGCTCTCCCTATCACAGCTCAGGAGGCAGTTGAAGGATGAAGCTGAGCATATGCGGCAATCTCAGTGAGCAGGACAAAGAAATAAGAAAAAGAACAAACAGCAGTTAGTGTCATACAGATATATTTAATTGAATATCTCAGTGCCTATGCAAAATTTTTAATTACATGCAATTACAAGTATTCAGATCCAGGTGCTGGTTTGAAAACTGTACAATATTTTTTGTGGGACAACCCCTTTAAATCTACAGAAGCGATCTTGCTGATAAAAAAAACCGGTGTAGAAAATGATAAATGAGCTGGGCTTGCGTGCTGCACCTTTTCTCCCCACTTCTGAGAAGTGGTGTGAAGTTTAAATAGTCGAAATTGGTGTTATATTCCATCACAGCCTTTAAGGGTAGCATAGTAGGAGTATAATAACCATACCCAACAGTGGATATGGGTCCACTAAATAGAGTGCTCCAGCTGCCCGCTTACCAGTGACTAATGGTCAATATGTTTAAATGCCGATACATGGCGCCCATCAGTAAATGGTGGGGGGGGAACACTTTGTGAATACACTCATAACTATGAGTCGGCTGTATTCTGCTCTGTCAGCTAAACTGTGCAATATTTTTCAAAGGACCACACACTGTGATGACAGATCCACTTTAATTACGAGGCCCTTTAAAACTGTTCTGCCTATCCTTTCAGAAGGATCCCATATTCTTTCAAATTTCTGTTTATTGAAAATTATATAACAGTTTCATATAATACATATAATATGAATGAGTGAATACAACAAACTTGCATAAGTTATTTAGTCCTCTATGGGAGATGTCGTTTTTTCTTTTCTCAACCATTGGAGGAGGTGCAAAATAGTCTTTCACAGGTTTGCGCAACTGAATACAGCGTAAGTATCGTTCATCAGTGAATCACAAAACATTTTCCTTAACTCTTACTAAATAGGTAGGTAGGATAGAACAAAGATAGAGGGTAGGCGTAGGGGAAGGGAAGGCCAGGGAAGCAGGGGTAGGAGGGGAAATTGGTAAGTATAGCAACCTCAACATTGTATTGAAGTGTTTATCTAAGGTGGTGTACCCACGTAGCAGTGTGTAAAAGTTTTTTAGTAGATACTTTTTCTTTTATGATATTGCTTCCAAGGTACCTAGATTGTTATATATTTCTGATGATTTCTACTCTCCCAGCTTGCTAACTCCTCCATATGACAAATAAGTCTACTTTCTCAATCCATTGCTCTAAGGTAGGCGGATCTGGACTTAGCCATCGGAGAGGAATCAATAACCTTGCCGCCTGTAGAAGGTGTGTCGCTAGGTCATTTTTAGCCGGATGCCACATATTGTTAGGAAGCCATAGAAGTATTGATTCAGGGGTTAATTGTACATTGGTGGAAGCAATATAGTTAACCTCTTTCAATATCATTGCCCAATAGTTGAATATTTTAGGGCAAAACCAGAAGATATGGCTAAGGGTTCCCTCTCCCACCCCACATCTCCAACATCTATCCGATAATTGAGATCCTAACAGGAATAGTTGTTTAGGCGTTTTGTACCAATGTGTCATCACTTTATAGGAGTGCTCTTGTATTGTCACACACCTTGAGAACCCATGGGAGCACATATGTATGCGTAGCATCTCGGCCTCCGTGAAGCACCTATCCAATTCTCCTGACCATTTTGAGATATATGCTGGAATTACATCATTTAGCTTAATGATGAGGGAGTTATATATTATAGAGACCAATCTTCGAGGTAGATCTTTCTGTAATATTAGTTTTTCTAACCAAGTATATTCTCCAAACACTATCTTCTTTTGTTTTAGTGTTTTACAAGCATTAAAGGGGTTGTCCAAGTTATGGAAAAAAAAATATAGCACTGTAAATCTGATGGGCAGCAATATATAACTAAGTTCAGCAAGTTTTAGGCAAAAAAAATCCATATTTCCTCATTTCCCTGGTTCTCTTCTGGCCTTTGTTTACATGCAGTAATAACAATCTCTGCCCCTCCCCCCTTCTCTGCAAAGGCAGTGAATATAAGTGCTGTGAGTACATGTCTGCCTGCTGGGATACTCAGCAGCATGTTGTTTGTGTAGGACTACAAGTCCCAGCTGTACAATGACACTGTTGATACACACAGGAAATTCTCCCTACCTGTTCTTGTACAATTCCTCTATAGCTCCTTGCCCAGCATTTGTCTCCTCTCACTGCTGCAGCTACTATTTGTTGTAAAGCCTTGAGCCCTCAGTGTGTTCTGGCTGAAGGGGTTAATGTTTTATCTGAAGGAATCCAGGGAGAGAGCAGATAGCAGGAGCCCGGCAAAGAAAGGGGGCGTGGCCAGTGACATCTCGTGTACAGACTGTTATCTGATCTCTGAGGCTTGTGAACGAAAACATCATAGACCAGGGAGATAAGGTGACATCACAGGTCATGTGACCCTCAGTCAACTCTGAGAAACCAGCAGCTTTAGAAACACAAAGTATATGGGAAAGTTGTTATACCTGACAAGTTAGAAACATATAAAGAACAAAAAAATAACTCGGACAACCCCTTTAACTATATCAGCTGTGTCCAAGAAGCTAGTAGTGATGGAAGTGAAGTCCCTGGAAATGTTAGTATTGTCTTTCTGAACCCAAACTCTCACAAATTCAGACAATGTTTGCCCTTTAAATTTATTCCAGATATCTGACGAATGACCCGCTTGTGAGCGTGTATAGTATGGAATCAATTGAGCAGGCATTAGAGGAAAAGGGGAACCCAAAATATCTGTATTTTCCATCAGATCCCGGATCACTTTGGCAGTGCCTTGATGGAGAGGACAGTCATTAATAGAGGATGGAATCAAACCCCATAAACTCGCAAGTTGCCCTCTAGACATGGTCAATATTTCTAGATCTGAGCATGCTATATTACGTGCCTTCGCATTCAATTGTAGCCATCGTTTTAAATGTATTGCTCTGTAATGTATTAGAGGATCAGGTAATCCAAACCCACCTTGTTCTTTCCTCATCACTAGCTTATCATAAGCTAGTCTTGCTTTTTTCCTATTCCAAATGAAAGAAGTGAAGACATGTTTAACTTGTCTAAAAAAGTATTTAGGAATGTGAATGGGTAACATTAGCATTGTGTAGAGGAGTTTAGGCATTATGTAAGATCTGAGTATATTCTTACGTCCCATCCATGATATATATGGGATATGGAGTGATTGTAGGTAGGTCTGGATGTCTCTGAGTAAAGGAAGAAAGTTTAAGCTATAGATTGTATCCAGATTGGGGGATAATATAACCCCTAAGTGGGTAATATGCGAGTTTTGCCATTTAAAGGGTGTGGTTAATCGTAGCCTAGAAATAACTGAGTTTGGGGCAGATATATTAAGTGCTTCTGTCTTGGAGTGGTTTATTTTAAAATTGGATAAGGCTCCAAACTGCTCAAATAGCTCCAATAATGGTGGAGAAGGATCCCATATTCTTTACGTGCTGTGCCATATGTAATGGATGTATTATATAAAAATCCAGAAAGTGAGTGAGATAGCTCTGCTGCCTTCTACCAAGTAGACTAGGGCCGCCCCGAGGAGTACAGGACGGGTTACAACTCATGGAGTTATATTTTAGCCATGAGGCAGAGGGTCTGTGGGCCCGCTGGGGTACAGCTGCTACCTCTGCATCCATTATTCTGAAGAAGAGAAACAGGGATTTACCACCCAGATCCCACTAATCAGACATTTATGGCATGTCCTGCGGATACTGTTAGGCCCCTTGCAGATGAGCGTGTGTCAAGCGCATCTTCCGTATCGCCTGGCCTGACCTCCCAGCACTGACGGGGGTCACATAGCATTATGTTGATTTATGATGCTATGTAACCCTTACATTTCTGGAATGTATTAGATGACACTGACATAATGCTGTTAGTGTTATCCAATACATTCCAGAACTATAAGGGTTACATAGCATCATAAATCAGTACCGTATTTTTCGCTTTATAAGATGCACTTTTTTCCCCCCAAAAGTAGAGGGAAAATTGCTGTGCGTCTTATAAAGCGAATACTAGTGAGCGCTTCCATTTTGGAAGCGCTCACTAGTATGTAGAAGGTGTCGGGACCCCCATCAGACCTCAGATCAGCCCACCCAGCCCCATAAGGATAAAATAAAAACCTCTCTTACCTCTCCTGAGTCACGGCTCCTGCGCTCCTCTGTCTTCTGTGGGCCGGCTCTGCACTGTCCTGACTGCATACAGCGTCAGGATGTAGTGCACGCACTATGACCTGACACTGCACGCAGTCAAGTGACAGAGGAGCGCCGGACCCGGAGCGGACAGAGGAGCGCCGGACCCGGAGCGGAGCCGCGGCACAGAGGAGCAAGGGAGGTTTTTATTTATCCTTATGTGGCTGGGTGGGCTGTCTGGTTGAGGCCTTGCTGATCTGAGGTCTGATGGGGGGGCACATGGGCTGATCTGAGGTCGATGGGCAAGTGCTGTCTGAGTATGGGGGCTGATGGGGACACATACACATACTGCTGCTGATCTGAGGTCTGATGGGGCACATTCTGCTATCTGAGGTATGATGGGGCACATACTGCTGATCCGAGGTCTATGGGTAGAGTGGGCTGATATGGGGCTGATCTGAGTCTGATGGGGGTCTGACATGGAGGGCTGATATGGGGGTCTGATGTGATATCCTGAAATTTATGGGTGTCTGATATGAGGTGTGAGAACAATATTTTTTTATTTCCTACTCTAAAATCTGGGGTGCGTCTTATCATCAGCTGCGTCTTATAAAGCGAAAATACGGTATAATGCTATGTGACCTCATCAGTGCCGGGAGTTCAGGCCAGGAGCTGCGATACGGATCCGTGTGGACACACGCTCGTCTGCAAAGGGCCTTAGAAGCATCTAAGTAGAAAATGTCTTTAACCCCTTAACATAGTTTTCTTTCATTTTTTCATCATCGTCTTCTAAAAGCCCTAACTTTTTCTACGTTTCATCGACATAGCATTGCAA
Source organism: Rhinella marina (assembly GCA_900303285.1). NCBI lineage: Eukaryota > Metazoa > Chordata > Amphibia > Anura > Bufonidae > Rhinella > Rhinella marina. The sequence goes on from ONZH01010456.1 coordinate 554,141, forward strand.
GGGCTTATTTCTTTTTGTAGAAAACAGATCCGCAAAATACAAAGTCCGTGTGTGATCTGCATTTTTTTGTGGACCCATGCTGAACTTGTTCCATCTTTTGCGAAATGGACATACGGGTGCGGACAGCTGACGGATGACATCCATGTGCTGTCCGCGTTCATATAGCCGTTTCGCAAAAGGATAGACCGTATCCTATTTTGGTTCACAAAATGCAGACGACAAACCCACTGAAGTAAAAAAATTGTGGATTGCACATGGATAGTATCCGTATTTTTCGGGTGCACAGTTTGAGGACAATAAACTACATATGGTCGTGTGCATGAAGCATAACTTTTATGAACATTTTGAGGGGTAATGGTTACACAGTGATTCTAGTGCTGTTTTTTTGTGTTTTACATTTTTGTTACATTCACTATATATGATAAATAAGGTGTTCTAACATCAGGAGCGGACTGGGAACTTAAAGTGGCACTGGAAAAAAAAACTAAAAGTTTCCCCGTTTTGTAGTCGGGTCCAAATTGATGGAAGGCAGGGCCAGCAATACCATATTGTGGCACATTATACCACCCCAACAGAGCCAAATACCACAGTCCATCACAAAATACTGCCAGCAGCACAAAATACATCCCCAAAAACTTCCACTGGCTGGCTGTGACTAGGCCGAGGCAGCGCGCTGGTCATCAGCCCACCGGGAAATTTCCCTGTGAGGTCTAGGGCCAATCCGCTCCTTGTTCACGTTATCCTGTGGGGCAGTACGATTACAGCGATACCAAAACGTTTTTGGGTCACCAATTTCTGAGAGTTATAATTTTTTAATTGATGCAGCTGTGAGAGGGCATATTTTTTGCAGATTGAGACCACATTTTTATTGGTACTATTTTAGGTACATACAACCTTTTGATCGCTTTTTAATCAGTAATTTAAAGGGGTTGTCCAGGGCTGAACATATTCCCATTTTCACCCAGGCAGAAGACCCCCTGATATGAGTATTGGAGCTTTTCACACTCCGCTGCTCAAATTTGCCCAGTGCTGAATCACGCAGGGCAAAGGCATTTTTTGGAGATCCAGTGACAGACCGGGCTCGCCATGGGTAAAGCTAGGTGGAGGCTTCTGCCTAGCAGTGAGCCCGTTGACGTCACCGGCATTAATGGGCGGGCTTTAGCTCCGCCCCTAGCCTGTAAAACAGCTAGGGCAGCGCTAAAGCCCGCCCATCAGTTGCGGTGACATCACTGGGAACAATGCTAGGCGGGAAAGCCTCTGCCTA